>CM060866.1:22344168-22854168 GCA_030737845.1 Acorus calamus | reverse complement strand
GTTTTTTTTTAATACATATAAGGGAGATTGGACAGTTGTGATCAAAAGTGAAATAATAAACGGTTAGATCTAAATTTGGTATCTGCGACGGCTTGTATTTCGTCGCAACTAGTATCTTATTTGCGACGGCTAAATATTGTCACCGCAAATACATGTTTTAGCAGCGGCTTATTTTAGTGGTCGCAAATGTTGAGAAGCATTTGCTATTTAAAAAAAGTCCATAAAAATATAGGCATTTGCGACGGTTTTGACAATCCGTTACAAAAAAGCGTCGCAAAAAATAATTTTTCTTGTAATGAGGTAAAGAATTAAGAATTTGTTATATGATATTCAACTAAGAAAAAAGTGGCATTATATCCTCTGTTTATTCTGTTTTGCTGCTCACTTCCCTTTCTTTTGTAAATGGGTGCTAATTATGTGATTTGAATTACTTCGAGGAGATTTTGCTTCAATGCTCTTACAAAGTTTTTATATATAATCTTATAAAATATGGATTAATATTCACATATTAACATATGATTTGATTTAAATTGCTGCAACAGATACCAGGGAGAACTGATAACGAGGTGAAGAATTATTGGCACACATGGGTTAAAAGGCTTCAACGTGAACAACTTCTGCCCAACTCACAAAGCCAACATATCAAGTCATCTCCTTCACCACCACCACCACCAACAACAACAACATATCCCCCTATCCAACAACATTCAAATGGCATGGAAGCCACACCTCCAGTAATGGTGTCACCACCAACATATCCCCCTCTCCAACAACATTCAAATGGCATGGAATTAATGGCAGGCCACACCTCCTCCTTTAACGGTGTCACTACCACATGATCATCCACAGCCAAACAACATTGGAGTCTCATCTTATGTGGAGGAACAGCATCATCAGTACAACAACCAGAACATTTACTTTCCCCCATCACATGATCAGTACCATTACTCATCTCCTCCAACTACTGAGCCCCCTTTAATAAAAAATTTTCATGGGGAGATACAGAAGGGTATTGTATGCAGCAGCACTGGTCGTATCATCCGACGACTCTCGCATCACAATCGATCCCTGGTGATGTTGGATGCAATGAGGGGGGTCTGCAAGTTCTCAACCATTCTCCCTCAAGTAAGTCAAGTTGAATTTATTTTTTGCTTCATTACATTGTCTTATTATGATTATTATTGTTAATAATAATACTAGTAGCAGTAGTGCTAATTAATGTTGCTAAACAATTAATTTTCGTATTTTTAAAATTTATCATATTATTAACAAATATAAGAAATCATTTATCATTCAAAGATTATTAGATCTTGCATGCATGAATTATCCCAGTTAAGATGTTTTTCCTTTAATTCTAGTTGCTGAATTCTTATGAAAATATATATTTACTTAAAAGTGTTTATTTTGTTTTAAATCAGATACTGCGTCCACAGATAAGGAGTTTGATCCGGACGTGGATGATGTTTTTGATCCCAAAAACATGGAGAAGATTTGTCAACTGTTTGGGGTGGTATGATGAGGTTTTCGCACCTCCTCTACCCAAAAACATGACAGCTTGGACTGTTCTTCCCTCCTTTATTTTGAGTGAACTCTTTAAGAATTTTCCAAGATGGTTTGTACATTGAGTATTACTTATTGTAAAGGTTTGAATTTTTCGTGGCAATACAAAATTTTGATTAACCTGCATGAAGGGTTGGCCCTTCCATTCCATTATTTTGGATTCTTAAATGTATCAATGAAATGTTAAAGTATTTTTATGTACTTATCATGATTTAAGTATGAGGTTATAAAATAGACAAAGTGTAATAACACTTTTGAATTTAAGCATCTTCACCTCCTCTGGCGTGGCCCATTATTTTAGCTGATCATTATACTGTTATTCATGTGAGTCTTGTTACACTTAATCTTTTTTACAACCTAGTCCATATATCTCATTAGCCACCTGCACTCATTGTAATGAAATAAATACATTTTCAGAAATTTTTATACACATTCTAGACTGAATCCATATAATTTATTAGAATAAATATTTTATTTTATACAAAAATTTATTTATATGTCTTCTTAAATAAGATATCTATTATTATTAAAAAAATATGATACACACTGCATTTCGACATGGACGAGACCGAATTTAAAATTTTCCTATTGATCATATATTTTAAACATCTCCACCTCCTCCGGCCCAAACATAACTATTTATAGTGATGAGTATAATTAACATGGTATTAGAGATGAATATTGTTTGAAGACAAGTGGTCATCCCTTAAATTTTATTCCTATTTGTTTTGTGCTAATTAAACGGAAGATTATCTATGTTAACTGTTAATTGCATGTCTAAGAAGTTATTGGTTTAAATTAATTAACATGAAAGAATGAAAAGGCAATTTTAACCATTATTAAAATTCATAAAAATCATTACATAGTGTGTGTTTTATTTACTTATTATTATTTTTTTTGCTTGATAAAAAATTGTATTACTATAGCTGGCAATGTATAAGGAATTACAATTCCACCCAGGAGTACACAAAATAAAACAAAAAAGGAAAAAATTAGGTATGGCAGGATACCCAACCATAATGTTCTACATGATTGTCAACTGAGCACATAAGTTATAAATAAAAAAGTATATATGAGATTACATTTGAGACTGTAAAAATGACTCTGTATAACAATGCGGCAATTCCTTGTTTCCTCTATGTTTTTAAGTTTATGACAAAGGGGTATGATTTCTGGAGTTATTAAATGAAGAGGTGGGTAGTGAAGAAGCTCCCTGGGCAACCGGGGAGTTACAGAGTTGGATCAATTGAAGTTGTGAAGTGGAATGATGTGCACCCTTCGACGTTGGTACCATAACAAAATAAGGTTTCGATGACTGACAAAAATTGTCACTAAATTATGTGTGACAATCCATTGCTACTTGCCAGTCTTCAATCACAGATTGTGGTTTCACTTATGAGGATGTGAAAGTCTTGAACCATCCTCCTTCGGATGGTATATCAAGTCGGGCGCTGTTACACCTAGATCCATTTTCAGTCTTATATGTGTCGATAGATTTATATCGACGCATATGCTCACGTTAACAAAACATATATTTCGAATTTTTTTTACATTTTCTATAAATGCATCCATGCAATTTATAGAGTATATGCTTCATTTTTATAAAAATATGTACCTCATTAAATGAGGTATATTATTTTAAAGAAATTCAAAACACATGTAAACTGGAATTCAGACTGGAAATAGGGCTGGATGTAACATTATCCTTTCTTTCTTTTCTTTTGTTCCGGGGGAGGAGGGGGGGGGGGGGGGGAGGATCGATATAAACTCTTGGAAAGTTAGCTAAATCGGTATTAGTTCATCTAAAATTGAAAAATCGCCACAGGACCCAATATTATTAGAACAATATTGTTTAAGTTCCAAATGTCTCCTCAACTAACCAGGTATATTATTAACCTTAATTAGACATCAAAAGTTACTAGAATACCCTCAGACTTTATTTTTAAAAATCGATTTAGCTTCATAGAAATGAATGAAAATTAGAAAATTTCTCTATAATGTCGGTGATTTCCCTCAGGTCTCAATCTTATTATGCAATATTTATTTTAGCCCCTACCATAACCGAAACTAACCGGATTTGTGATTGACTCTAATCATACATGATAAATTACTGTAATTCCCTTTTAAAATTTACTTGATAAATTATTGTAATGCACTATCTATATTTGTGGTTGATTTTAAGGAGATTTCCTTATTTTACATGGACTTTTTCTGATTTTCATAAATTTCTAGGGAGTTATATCGATTTTTTTCCTTTTTTTTACCATTGGTGAGTATAAGATAACAAGAGAATTTAAGGAAAAAGTAGGGGCATTTTTGTCATCAAAAGGATTTAATCGAATTTTTCATATTTGTTGAAAGTTATTTGAATACATTTATTGAAGCAATTTAACTCAGGTATTAAATCCGTTAACTATACAAACTTTATGGGGGACAAGTGATGATTTTTCAATTTATAATATTAAAATCGATTTAACTAGCATTCCTGGGAGTTATATCGATTTTTCCCTCTTTTATTTTATGACAGATGCGATTGGGAGTGTAGTGACTATTTTAAAGTTGCTCGAGTTATCAAATGAAGAGCTTAATTGGAACACTATACCAATTTTTGTTAAGTGATGTGATAACTACAAAATAGATCGTGTGTATTAGTTTGTACATGCGAGGTTCTACCATGCCAATGTCAATTTAAAATGTGAGATTATCACAATAATCCATTGAAATCACACTATATATGTGCTGAAAATGTGAGATTATCACAATAATCCATTGAAATCACACTATATATGTGCTGAAAACACAAGCAGAATGAGACTTTGATCATGCATCTTACATTTCAACTTCACAAATTGTTATATTTTTCCCTTCAATGGTTCAAATTTATAATTTTTTTTATAGTTATGATGAAGTACTTCATAGACAATTAGTTTTTGGAAGTGATATATATGTTAATATCTCTATCATATTCTAATCATTCAGATACATATATTAATTTTTGGATTCAGATTTCTTCAGTACAAATATTGATATTTTTTTGGATAATTAACATATTTATTAATCTGAATAATTAAGTAATATATTAGATAAATAAAATTAAAATTAAGATTTTAAGAATTATTATCTCTTTCAGATATGATACATTAAAAATTTAATAATAATATAATATATCATGATTAATTATACAAGATAATATATATGAACAATACATAATATAAACATATATAATTTATAATATATGTCAAATTTAGGTATTTTTCAAATCAGATACATTGATTTTTATATCCACACTATGGATATTCAAAGAGCAGATATTTTAAATTTTTTGGATACAGATTCAATTTTTTTTTTTAAATTGACGGACTTAGATCACATATAGTTCATAACTTCATATATCATAACATTGTAATAATGATTTATGTGTAAGATTTAATAACAGGAAGTGACACATGAATGACACCAAAATAAAAAATAAACACCCAATTATCCAATAATCCGCCAGAAACCAATCCGCGTGAGAGGATTAACACTGACTAAATCTAGAATAGATTGAAAAGGTATTGAAAAGGTGTTGAAGGTGACAATCAATTTTTTTTTTTTAAAAAAAAGAGAGAATGAACAACCCACGTAAGGCATGCATGGGAGTCGGATCCGGATCCGCATCCGCAATTCAATCTGAACCCCACATCTCCACTTTTTGGCCACTCCCCCCCTCTTCAATCCCACCTATTAAAACATCTCCTCTTTAAACAAAAACTCTTGTCTCTCCATCTCACAATGCAAACACCCAACACCACCGACAACACCATGTCAGCTTCAAAAGGAGTGACCAATGGAGGTGGTGGTGGTGGTGGTGGTGGTGCCTTGAAGAAGGGGCCATGGACGGCGGCGGAGGATGCTGTCCTGATCGACTATGTGAACAAGCACGGCGAGGGGAACTGGAACGCCGTCCAGAGGAACGCCGGGCTGTCGCGCTGCGGGAAGAGCTGCCGCCTCCGGTGGGCGAACCACCTCCGACCCAACCTCAAGAAGGGCCCCTTCGCGCCGGACGAGGAGCGGACGATCGTCCAGCTCCACGCCCAGCACGGCAACAAGTGGGCCAAGATGGCTTCCTTGGTAAGATAATTCAGAGAAGAAGAAAGAATAAGAGATTATTAAATTACATGGATCCCAGTTTTTAAGCACGCATTTTTATAAAAAATGAAATATATCATGGACTAAATATATTAGCGCGTGTTTATGTGTGACAGATGCCTGGAAGAACAGACAACGAGATCAAGAACTATTGGAACACGAGAATGAAACGGCTACAGCGGGCTGGGCTCAACCCGCCCAACTTTGGGAGGCAGGGGAGCCTCCACCACCACCACCGCCGCCGTCTACCAATGCCGGGCTTGGGCTTTCACTTCCAGCCACCGCCACCGCCGCCGCAGAATGGGTTTCAGATGTTTGGGTCGGGCGATTTTGGCGGTCCCTCCATTGAATTGGAGCTCCCTTCAAGCCAATTCTCCAATGTTGATGTTGGGTTTATGAATGTTGTGTATGGAGAGACCAATGTGGTTATTGGTGGTGGTGGTGGTGGTGGTAGAGTGGATTGTATTCAGAGAGATGGATTGTTGGGTTTTTCGAGCCCGGCGCCGCCGCCGCAGAATTCGATCATCGGTACGCTTAAATGCGATGCGGTTGCTGGTTTCGGTGGATTTGCTGATGAGGGTCTGGAAAAGCTGAGCCATTCTTTGTCGAGTAAGTGCAGATTTAAAACTGTCTGATTTTGTTTTCAATGTTTATTTAGCTCTGTCTCTGTTTTTCCCCTGTTTCATACTCTCCTAAAGAGTACTAATAGTGACTGGCTATTTCTCCCAACTTTATTATCATTTTTTTGTATTATTGATAGTGCTAGTGTTTTTGTTAATATGAAGTTTTATAATGAACACCGAGTACGGATTGATTAGTTTTCGCCGAAGTTTATGTTACTCTCTCTTTTTATTTGGTCCTTGTTAAGGTCACATAAAACACAATCTCCACTAAAAATATGTTATATTCACTACTTGTTGTGAGCCTAATTACATGGTGTTTGAAACCACAAACAAATCACTTGTTATTCAATAGAATTATCAAGGAATTATTACATTTTGTGACAGATTTATCTTGTCATAGATAGTTCATATAATCAACGAGTGTTTTATGTCATGTCAATAATTTCTATGTACTTATTATATGGTCTTTGAACCATGATCAGCAGATACCAAAATAAAGAATGAATGGACCTCGCCGGAGCTTGACCGGGCATGCGTTTCTGTCTTGGAATTGCTCAATGACAGCAGTCGGGAGACATCGAATGGGCAGTCGGGGGTGACCGAGGCCGACAACCACCCTACGATGAACCACCACCACCACCACCACCTTAACTCGTCCCTTTCGGTGACCGAGCAAGACTGGGGAATTGAAGATTCATACCCTTGTTTTCTGGGATGAGATGAAGTTCCCACAATTCTTATTATTATTTATGACTACATTTTGACATCTATTTTGGTTTTGATTGTATTCCTTGGATGTTGGGGAAGTATAGCTAGCTGTATAGGGATATACAATATGAGTTTTCCATGCATCATTTCTTGATTTTATATAATATGAAGGTTTTCTTTAATCAAAATTCATTGTTTATGGTAAGTCTTCTGTGTAGATGAATATAATTGTGTATGGAGACTGAAGGTTTCATCCCTACTTCTGAAAGTGGGATGTAAATTAAATGATACCAAACACAATCAAACAAATCAACAAACGTTTCGATAATAGAAACCCCCCTTTAAAAATGGAACTCAAAGGCATCTTTTTGACAAATCCAACCACATTATAGATTGATTTAGATATGGTTTGTGTCCAATCTTTTTTTTTTAATCACAATTTTTTTCATATTACACACATACAACACATCTTTAGTATAGATGTAATATTATATTTGTGGCTTTGTGAAATACAAAATGATGCAATGATGTGTCCTAGGATTCAACATTAGCACCTGTAGAACAATGATGAAATGAACCAATAATGAAATATATATTGTACTTGGTTCAAGAATTTGCTAACATCCATAGAAAATGAAAAATCTATTCATTATTAATTATCACTGCTATCCATTTTTCTTTCAAAGCAACGACGTGTAACAAGAAAAACTAAATAGATAAAAAAAATATTAATGACCAAATTATCCTTACAGAAATTCGGGTTGAGGGTGTTGTCTCTAAATCGTGCAAGTTTAGTGTCATTTATGTGACATGGGACTATTATCTCAAATGCTTGTTGTACTTTGAGAATATATAGGCCAATGTAGAATGAAAATCTAACAACACACAGTATCACAAGGAATGTATTGAGTTGATTCAGCATACATACATTGCACATGCACTTGTAGCTGGATTTATGGCTGAAATTGTTCCTGCCTCTAATATTTCTTCATATATAATTTTGCTAAATGTAGATAGTCAGATAAGAAGAGATGGAAAGTGAGTCAGCAAGTCACAACAAGCAAAATATAGGGGGTTGCATCTCTGCCTTCACCAACTTCATTTTATTTTCAATTGGGAACCCCTCTTTTGGGGGCTAGGCAGACTTACATGTTTTAGCTGCTTGAAATGGATTTTTTTGTTCCCAGCTTTGCTTGCTTTTGGCAATGAAAAGCCCCTAATTTAGGGGTTCACGCATTAACTCTTGGGACCTTTGTTTGCTGCACATGCTCACACACACACACACACACGCACATATTGATGATGTAAACCAACAAAGGTGGTCTTCTTCACTCTATTCCAATTATACTCACATATTCTCATCATCTATAACTTTGAATTTTTTTAAATGTTGTGATGAATTAAGATCACTCTTGTAGTTGTTTAGTTGGAGGGATGGAACATCATTAATTTTATGATATTTGATACGATAAAACATTACTATGTGCAAAAAAGTGAAAATTGAATGGGTATTCATTAGTGAGAATTTTGAAAGAAATTACTAAAATCGAGACCATAAATTTCATAGGAAAATGTAACTCTTTGATTTCCAAGAAAAGATATTGTCAACTTTATCTCTCGTTAGTAGACTCATGGATTTAAACTACGTCTTAGCATGTAAGAGTTACGCTCACATATAAAAATAAACACAAACTATCATCCACCACTAGACAATGTAAGACTAAACTTGTGTACAGAATTGCACCTCTCCCTCACCCCCAATCCATTTGTGATTCTTTTGAAACTTTTGGACCTCTTGACTATCTCGACCCACCATCCAGCCTCAACTAATAAGATATGATGAGCTAAATATTCTTATAAGAGTATCAATACAATGATAAAATAATTGATCAATTTAATAATTAAAGTTAATTTTAAACAATACTAGATACACGTGTTAGAAATTTCTTTAAGGTGGGCCTACATAGATCACATTATTAGGCATTGATGATTGTCAAATAAAGAACGAGTGGTGTTGATTATACCTATTCAGTTGTGATTTAATTTTTATAAGGTTAAATACACATCTCTTATGTACGTTCAATTACACATGTATTAAATAAGTACAGATTCAATTTTTATGTGTAGAGACTTATTAATGACCCATTTGTAATTTGAGTAATTTATGATAGACAAAACGGAATTTGGGTTGTCTATATAAATGGTTGAGTCCCCATTCTAACCCTAATTTCTCTTTTTCATACCCATCCCATCATTGTGTGAGAGAAGACAAAAAGAGCAAGGATTTGGAGGTGAATGATTTACCATCAAATCCTCATAGCAATGACGACAGGTAAGTATACTATTGATTTTTCTTCATTGATCCGCATGAGATCTAGGGTATAGAGGTTTTATTAAAATCCCAACAAACGATATCAAAACCTCTTGCAGGATTATTGAAGAAAAGAATAAAGTTTCATTTTCTTTAATGAAATAAGGATATAAATTTATTTTTGTATTTCGGCGCATGCGGTATGCTCGGGTTTGATGAAAACAACGACGTCGATTACAATGTTTTTGGCCAATTTTAATTTATCTATAACACTCTATAAAGTATAATTAATAATAATAATAATAATAATAAAGTGTGATAATGAGGACAAATTCCGCCAATTTTTGTCCCCTTGTGGACTCTTTACAAATCGGTCCTCAGCTTCTATCAGTTTCACAAGAAGGCCCATATCTTTATTATAAATAGGTCCCTGCTATTTTATACCTAGGTCCCTGACAAAAACGGCCATGTCCATTTTCTGGGCTATTTGAAGAACGGCCCCCTGATTCTACTGGTTTCAGAATCCGACCCCTATTAGTTTATACCTAGGTCCCTAACAAAACTTGACGAATTTTCTCTTTTAGTGGGGCTATTTTCATATCAGTCCCTAGATTCTTCCAGTTACACAATCAGACCCTATCTATGTTACAAACAGATCCCTAATCTAGATTTCTAGATTTATAATCAGGTCTCTCATCTTAAAATATGAGATCTTAAACTTTATTAGAGCTCACAAGAGAACAAAAATTGACCGAATTCTTTATCCTCATTGTAACACTTTATAAGAGTGTTATAGACTAAAATTACAAAAGGAATTGGACCAATTTCAACCCATAAAGTTATTAATGAAAATTTTACTTTTGAATTTAAAATTTGTTCTGTCTTTTATTTTTGGATTGATTATAAATCTATACATATCACTATTTCTTTGGATGTGAAAATAAATATTTTTTTACGGTATTTTTTTATTGATTATATTGTTTATTTTGTTATTGTTTTTTGGAAGTTTGGAATTTGATATGATGGTATGACCCTCTTTTTATAGACGCCCAAATTTTATATTTGTCAGGTTTGATTATTTGATCTTTATATTTATCTCATGTTGTTGTTATTGACTAGATTTTCTTTTTAGATGGATTGTGTGACTCTGATTAGATTGATTTTTTTATTGGGGAAATTGTGCTTTTGAATTGGAAATTTTTTTTTTCTTTTTTTTTATTGATTTTGTGACGAAATTGCAATATCACTTGATTTCATTTATTTGGCTGATAATAATTTTTTAAACACGTGCATTTGTGCGTGTATTTAACTAGTTTATTTAAATATCTTGATGTGTGCTGTACGGTGGATTGATGCATGCATATAGGATCTGATTTCATTCAATAATTAAAAGACGCATGCTTTAATACCTTGATCCATCGTCTTGATTAAATAAATACATAAATAAAAAGGGATATTTGGTATTCTGTCCGTGGGTATGGAGGAGATTCATCTCCTTTGACATTTTATTATTTATTTATTTATTTATTCCCACACATGGATCAAGCTTTACACATTCAAGAGCCGATTAAATCTATGGCCTATAAAATTATTTATTTTGTTTCATTTACAGTTTAATTGTTATGCTTCATTAGTATGGGATCAATTAATATTTATTTTGGGTTTATAATTAATTGATTCAAAGTTTATATCCAGATTTGTAACTTGAAACAAATTTCAGTTTGCTTCCGCGTTTATATTCGGTGATAGATATATTGCTTATTTCAATAAAGATTGTACAATAAAGATTTTTTGGGGCACAAATCTTTGACAACCTGGATCTTAATTGTAAAAATTGACATGAAACATCTCCAAAGTGGCCTCTATCATGAAGATTTTCTTGATTTGAAGATAAAAGTTTGTGGTTGCATAAAGTTGCGTCTATACCCATGCGAGTAACAATATTTGGCCCAAAGGAAGGTTGTTATTTTGGCCGGATTATAGACAGTGTAAGATAGTTGATATGAGTGATGTATTTCTGGAGTCAACCCATGCTTTCAATAGCCGGCCCAAAGGAAGACTATTGTTTTGCTGGGCCTAGTTTTATGTTGTTCCTATTAACTAGTCTTATGTTGGAGAGAACCACTTACATGTTGTAATACTTTTCCAAATGATTGATTGCAATGATGTGTTAGGTTTCTCAACAGAACAATTATTAAAAGAATATAAATAATTTTACTCTGAGGTCTAATTGCCATATAAAGTAGACCACAAAATTAAAGAAAATGGATAATGATATTACTATTTTTTATATGTTTATTCATTATTGCTGTAGTAGATAGGATAATTATTAATTGTGAGCATTTCTTAATCTCTTATGTAGTGAATGCATCTTCTATATCTGCCAATTTGAATAACATCTCAATGCTTAATGGATCTAATTTTACAAAATGGAAAGAGCATATTAAAATTGTTCATGGGTGTATGGATTTAAATTATGCGCTTTGGGTTGATGAACCTGCTGAACTCACTAAAGAAAGCATGCCAGATGAAATAGATTTATATGAGAAGTGGGAGCGCTCTAATCGGATTAGTCTTATGATAATGAAACACTCTATTTGTAACACCATTCGAGGTGCAATGCCTGAGGTAGAAAATGCCAAGAATTTCCTTGCTGAAATTGCAAAATGATTCATTGGATCGGAAAAGGTTGAGACTGTACGCTTCTTAGCAAACTTGTCTCTATGCAGTATGACGGTAAAAGAAATATAAGGGGGAGTACATAATGTAGATGTCTAATCTTGTTACTAGATTGAGAGCATTAAAGTTAGAATTTTCTGATGAGATTCTTGTGTACCTCATTATGATATCTCTTCCTGCACAATTCGCTTCATTTAAAATAAATTATAATACTCAAAGAAAAAAATGGATCATTAATGAGCTTATTGCTCAATGTGTGCAAGAAGAGGAAATGATAAAACAAGAAAAGACAGAAAGTGCTCATCTGACAACTTTTCCTCGTAGCAATCCAGGCATTAAGAAAAGAAAATGAAATAATAAGGGAAATGAAACTGCAAATGTTGGAACTTCACAGACAAAAGGGCAATGAAATCAGGATAAAGTTATTACTTGTTTCTTTTGCAAGAAAGTTGGCCGTGTGAAGAAGGATTGTTCCAAATATAAAAAGTGGCTCGCAAAGAAAAGTAAAAATTTTGGTTTTGTTTGTTTTGAATTTAATCTAGCTCAAGTGCCACCCCATTCTTGGTGGATAGATATAGGAGCTACTATTCACATAATTGTTTCCATGTAGGGCTTTCTAAGGAGCCGGATATCTAGTGATGCCGAAATGTTTATTTACATGAGAGATGATAATAAAGCTTGTGTGGAAGCAATTAGAGTTTTTAGATTGAAATTAGGGTCAGTTGGATTTGGATGAAACTATTTATGTACCGTCTTTTAGACAGAATTTGATTTCTGTTCATGTTTAAACAAATGTGGTTACAGTTTTTCATTTGAAAATGCAAAATTGTCTATTCCAAAATTCAAATATTATTGGTACTGACTCTTTAATCGACAATCTTTATAGATTGGACTTAGATTCCAACTATTTAAAGGTCAAATAAAATTTTGAATGTAAATGGTAGTGGTATAAAGCGAAGATTAATAAATGAGAGCTCCTCTACATTATGACATAAGCGTCTAGGACATATCTCGAAAGAGAGAATCGAAAGGCTTGTGTCAAAAAGAGTTCTTGGTCCCCTTGATTTTTCTGATATTAGGATGTGCATTGATTGCATCAAGGGAAAACAAACAAACATAGGGAAGTATGATGCATCAAGGAGTCTAGATGTCTTAGAAGTAATACATACAGATATTTGTGGTCCATTCCCTACGGCTGCTTGGAATGGTCAAAGGTACTTTATTACTTTTACAGATGACTCTTCTCGTTATGGGTACCTATACTTGATTCATGAAAAACACAGTCCATGGACGTTTTTAAGGCCTATAAAACTGAAGTTGAAAATCAACACAATAAGAAAATTATAGCTGTTAGGTATGACCGTGGTGGTGAATACTATGATAGATATGACGGATCAGGCCAATGTCTCAGACCATTTGTGAGATACTTAGAAGAATGTGGTATTGTACTCAGTACACCATGCCAGGGACACCACATCAAAATGGTATATCTGAGAGACAAAATCAAACCATAAAAGATATGGTTAGGAGTATGATATGTCATTCTTCACTACCAAAGTCATTGTGGGGAGAAGCCTTAAAGACTGCAGTTTACATTCTTAATAGAGTACCAAGTAAATCGGTAGCTAAAACCCCGTATGAGTTATGGACTGAAAAATTGCCTAGTATTAGACATCTTCATGTCTAGGGTTGTCTTGCTTAAGCTAGGCCTTATAGGCCTAATGAAAGAAAATTAGATTCAAGGACAATTAGTTTCTATTTTGTCAGATACTCTGAAAAGTCAAGATGTTTCAAGTTTTATTGCCCTTCTACAAGTAGTGGGAGTTTACAACCTACGAGTATCGTCTTTGAAGAAGAATAAGTTGTTATTCCCATGACAATTGTTGAAAGTGATGCGGTGATCACACCTGTCATTGTGTAGGTTGTGGATACATATCACCAAAATATTTCTGAGTTATCTCCTACTAATATGGGAGAATCCGAACAACCTCAATTGGAAGTGTCATTAAGGAGATCAAATAGGGAGAGGAGACCAACAATTCCAGATGATTATATTATTTATCTCATAGTGCATGAGTTTGATATAGGAATGGAAGATGATCCTCAATCTTTCATTGAAGCTAAACGAAGCTCTCATTCCCTAGAGTGGACCAATGCCATGTTAGATGAGATGAAGTCCATGAGTGACAATAACATTTGGGATCTTGTCGAACTGCCTAAAGATATAAAGATAATTGGTTGTAAATGGGTATTTAAAACCAAACGAGATTCTCATGGCAGTATCGAAAGATATAAGGCACGACTTGTCGCTAAGGGCTTTACTCAAAAGGAAGGCATTGATTATAAAGAGACTTTCTCTTCAGTATTAACGAAAGACTCATTTAGGATCATTATGGCACTTGTAGCTCATTATGACCTAGTGCTACATCAAATGGATGTCAAGACCGCGTTTCTTAATGGTGATGTTCAAGAAACGATATATATGGTACAACTAGAAGGTTTTCAGGCTAAAGGATCAGAACATCTGGTATGCAAATTAATGAAATCCATCTATGGCTTAAAGCAGGCATCCCGTTAATGATACCTAAAGTTTGATCAAGTGATTTCTTCTTTCGGGTTAAAAAAAAAAACTGTAGATCAATGCATTTATCATGAGACTAGTGGGAGTAAATTTATTTTTCTGATGCTATATGTTGATGACATTTTACTAGCAAGCAGTGACATATGTTTATTGCATGAGACTAAGAGATTTCTTTCAAAGAAATTTGAAATGAAAGATCTTGATGAGGCATCTTTTGTGATAGGCATACAGATCCAACGCGATAGGTCACGTGGTATTATTTGTTTGTCACTAAAGGCTCATGTCAATAAAATGCTTAGTAGATTTGGTATGCAAAATTGTGCACCAGGTGATGCATACTCAATTGCCCAAAGAATGATTTAGAGGAAAAAAAAATGGAGAATATCCCTTATGCATCAGCGGTAGGGAGTCTCATGTATGCTCAAGTTTGTATGCGTTCAGATATTACGTATGTTGTTGGGATGCTTGGCAGGTATTTAAGCAATCCAGGCATGGATCACTGGAAAGCGGTTAAAAGAGTTATGCGGTACTTGCAAAGAACAAAGGATTTCATGCTCACATTCAAACGTTCCGATCAATTAGAATTGATTGGATATTCGGATTCAAACTTTGCTGGTTGCCTTGATAGTAGGAGATCCACTTCAGGTTACATCTTCATGTTAGTAGGAGGAGTTGTGTCATGGAAAAGTGTTAAACAAACACTTATAGCTTCATCCACTATGGAAGCTGAATTTATTGCTTGTTATGAGGCATCTAATCAAGCAATATGGCTACAAAATTTTATCTCAGGGCTACATGTTGTGACTTGCATTGAGAAGCCATTAAAGTTTTATTGTGATAACAAGGCAGCATAACTATTTTCTAAGAACAACAAGAGTTCAGCAAAATCAAAGCATATTGATTTAAAGTTTCTTTTTGTGAAGGAAAGGGTTCGGAATCATCATATGTCAATCGAATATATTAATACAAAACTCATGATTGCGGATCCGCTTACTAAGGGCCTACCACCTAAAGTTTTCAAGGAGCATGTTGCTCGTTTGGGTGTGGTTTGTCCTCATGATATATTTTATTAGTGGGAATTTCTATTGTTGAATTATTTGTTTTATTTTTAGATTGACATTTGTGATATCCACTTTAGTTTATTGATGATTTTGAAATAAATTTATCTATTTATTCAATTGTGGTTGCGCATATAGGGTTTGATTAAGTAGAATACAGAGACTCATTTTGAGTCATTAAAGTGGACCAGTTGGAAATATGCATAAAAATCACACTTGTATGTAATTTCCATGCTACACATTCTGTACTTGATCTATGTCGTTGAGGTCATTAGTATTTGTGACCATGGATGAATCCTATCACGATAAATGTGGTAAAGGCTGCCATGATCTTATATTGGTGGTTTCAATGGATCAGATTGTTTAATAGATGCCACTCATAAATCTTGACAGTAAAGGTTGAGCTCATAAAGTTACACTACCTAATTTCAGGGTGACCTACTTAGCCCAAGTGGGAGATTGTTAGAAATTTCTTTAAGGTGGACCTACATAGATCACATTATTAGGCATTGATGACTGTTAAATAAAAAATGAGTGGTGTTGATTATACCTATTTAGTTGTGATTTAATTTTTTATAAGGTTAAATACACATCTCTTATGCACGTTCAATTACACGTGTATTAAATAAGTACATATTCAGTTTTTATGTGTAGAGACCTATTAATGAACTATTTGTAATTCCAGTCATTTATGATGGGCAAAGATGAAATTTGGGTTGTCTATATGAATGGTTGAGGTCCCCACTCCAAACCCTAATTTCTCTTTCTCATACCCATCTCATCATTGTGTGAGAGAAGGCAAAAAGAGAGAGGGACTCGGAGGTGGAAGACTTACCATTAAATCCTCAAAGCAATGACGACCGGTAATCATACTATTGATTTTTCTTCATTGATCTGCATGAGATCTAAGGTTTAGGGGTTTTATTAAAATCCCAACAACATGACCTTTATTACTTTTAGCATGAGTGTTATCATTTTTTTCATGGTGCAAATCAGGCACCGTCATTTTTTTTTTGTTTTTTATTAAATCTTTTTCCTTAGAACTTCGATGTCTCTAAAATAGATTAAATATATGATAAAAATTTATTAAACAGAAATTTAAAGCTCAATGAATTATTATTATATATATACCATTGAATAGCCACATTAACCAATTTAAATCTTTTATTCAAAATGTGAAAAATGTAGCAATTGATTTTCGGGGCTTCATGGCAATGAATTCCTGGGGGGTCAGTTCATTGATTATAAAGCAACTGGCCAAGGAAAGCATCAATAGAATCATTTCTCAAAAAGAGTTTTAGGGAAGAACTATTGAGTTTATAGCAAGTCTTTCATTGGATAATTGTGTTATAATTCATCTCTAATTGTAATAATTGACAAGCAAACCTGCCATCACTTTGAAGTCCTAATCAACCACATTTCTCTCCACAATCATGTTCCATTTTTCTTGTTATGGTATTCCATGATGGGTGAGATACTCTTTGGCCCTGTTTGGATTGATGAATTGAGTTATTCTGGATAGATAACTATACCAGTATAGATAATAATTCTACATGAATAAGAGATTTTATGTTTGATTGTGTTTTTTTATTCTCATTGGAAAACGTAAGAATAAATGTTGAGTTGTTTGGTTAATAAAGAATAAAATATAAATAAGATGTAAAAAGTTGATTTGACATGTGAGCCCTATTGATGTATAAGAGGTGCTGATAGGTGATATGATGCGATGAGGTGTAAAAAATTGATTTGATATGTGGGTCCATGGGAATAGATAAAGTGAGTATAACTTATCATATGAGTTATTTAGAATTGTTATACTCTCTTACACTTGTTTAAACTGGCTTAGTAATACCAAGTTATATTTTACAAACAAACAGTCATTTTCTCTATCAATTCTTATACCACCCTTATACCACATTTATTCCGCCTTAACCCGTTTCCCAAACGGGGGCTTTGTGATTAGCAAAATTGGAGCAAAACATGTTTATATATATTTGTCTAGGAGAGTTGGAATGGGATTCTAGGCTTTAATTAATATATGAAACTCTCAATGTTGTGTGAAGTTTGTGGGTTTGTGACTTGTAATAATAATATTATTAATTATAATGCTTGACATGGACATGTTGTGTAAACACCTATCTAATGCAGGTCTTAAGGTTTGTTTTAAGTATTTAATATGTCTTGTTCTTCCACTTAATTCGTGTCTTCAAAAATCTCAAGCATTAATTCATGAAAAAAATAATAATAACATAAGAGATATAAATGGGATGCAAGATCAAGCTACCCAATTGGTATTCATCATCTTGAGAGGTCACATTGGCTTAAAAAATGATGTAAAAAAATATACAGAATTTATATATTAAACTATTTTCTTAACTTTTACTTTTGTTGATGGGATATGATTTTAACAAGGAATAAAAACACTTATATTTCTAAGGTAGCGTTTGGAAACACAGTTTGAAGAACAATTTTTAGCTTTTGCAGCTTTATGCACAACTTTTGAGGGTGTAATGATGATGATTTGAAGGTGTAATGATGATGACTGCTTTATAAAACACAGATTTCGATGCACAGTTTAGAGATAAAATTTAGTAATAATGATGTATTTAAGTTGACATGTTTGGTAACAACTTTTAGCTTTCAAATGATTATGTATTTGAATTGATGTGACTGCAACAGCTAAAAGCTGCTTTTGAATTTTGTTGCCAACATACACTAAAGAAGAAAATATGCAAAATGAGAATGTGCAAGAGGCTGCAAGTAGGTCTGTCAACGGGTCGGGTCTAGACCCGGACCCGACCCGACCCGGACCCGATTACACGTGTAATATACCAATCTAATTTGGACCCGACCCGAGTTGGACCCGACCCGGCGGACCCGAACAAACAAACGGGTCGGGTCCGGGTCCACCCCTCCCCGACCCGTTGGACCCGATCCCCAATTGTTTTATTAATATATGCTCATATATTATAAAACTATTAGTATTAGTTGATACATAATTTTATTTCTTACTTAACTTATGTTTGTATCCATAAGTTCATAAATCATAATCATAATCATAACATTTTTTTCGTTGTGTTGATATTGCAATTTACAAGAACTTGATTGTTTAATATGTAATAAACTTAGTAATGTATTGTCGTCGGTTTGTTTTGGATAATTAACTTACTAGCTTTTGAATTTATATAATTAATTAGTTTGTTGCATGATTTATGTTTATTATTTTAGTTAATATGTTAGTGTTTATTGTTTTGAGTGTTGTTTATGTTAATATTGTTTTGAATGTTTGTATAATTAGTTATATTTATTGTTTAGGTTAATATGGTTTTTATGTTAGTGATTATTGTTTTGGATATTGTTTAATATTTCATTTATTTCTTTTGAATTGTATAAAATTATTTTCAAACATAGTCTCATTAATAATAATGTTTTATTACAAAAATGTTCAAATAGAATGATAAGGCAAACAAATACATGAGCTCTTCTTCTTCTTTTTTTTTTACCAACCATCCGGGTCGGGTCGGACCCGGACCCGGAGGACGGGTCCGGGTCCGGGTCCACATTTCCCCGGACCCCCCGGGTCCTCGATTGGACCTTGACCCGTCGGGTCTTGCCACGGGTCGGGTCTGGGTCCACCCAAACCCGACCCGGACCCGATCCGTTGACAGGCCTAGCTGCAAGGAATTTCATGCAACGAAAATACTACAACAAAATAGGATTTTGGTGACGGACGAAAAACATCATAGAAAGTCTTTTGACTGTCACTGAAAGTCTATAGTGACACTCAGATGACCGTCACAGCAGAACCAGTCACCGTAGGTTTTGGTGACGGTCAACCCTTGTTTGTCACCATACATCATGTATGGTGACAGACATGCCTATCACTGTAGGTAGATAGCTAGTGACAGACACAATGTTCGTCACTATTGACCGACAATTAGTGACGGGCGATACATTGGTTTCAGTGACAATTGATGTTTGTCCATCACTATACATGGTGTATGGTGACACGGACACCTGTCACCATTGACTGGTAATTAGTTTAACATGTAATCTTCGTCGCCCTTGATCAACATTTAGTGACAGACATTCATCATGTCGCCTTAAAACATTTAAAACATTAGTCATATATTAAAAATATGAATTTTACACAACAAACCAATATGATTAAAACATAAATATACATTCACAAATTAAAATATAAAAAAAATCAAAACTTTTCATATAAAATCTCAACAATTCAATATATTATTTTCATCCAATATTCAACTACATCATAGTTTCAAGATAAAAAATTACAATATTAACATCCTTCAAGGAGTCATTGCTCTTCAACTTTGTCGAGTCTATCTTCACCTATAAAATAATTATTGTGAGTAAAAAACACTAATTAATGGAACATTCATAAATCAGCTAAAATGAAAAATATGTACTCACAAATGATACATTAGCCGTTGTGATGTTGCATAAGTGATCTTGAATAGTCTGTGGGATGAATCTCTTTATGATTGGTGAATAGGGACAGATGGCTACAGATGCATTCCCTTTTAAATGCTAGAAATTATATCCTCTCGTAACTACAAAATTTTCTCATCCCTGAAGAATTAACCAAAGAAAAAAAATAGTTTGCATTTCAACAGTAAAGACACAATTCATGATGATTTTATTTGCTGAAGAACTATATACATGCACCACTAGTGAAAGAGTTCATGTGATTTTAGATTTCAACACTTGTAGAACTTCATTGGCCTAATGACATGTACCTTGTGAAACTCAAGTGTAACCCTTAATTCCTGAAATTTCAAAGCTCCACCATGTACAGTAAAAGGACTACCTCAAATACCTGTCATAAAGCAAATAGAAATAAACAAACATTCTTAAAAATGAATTTTAATTTCTTTTGTGTCCAACACCAACATCTACAGACAAACTAAACACACAATGATATTGCAAACACCCTTTTTCAAGATATATAAAAGACAATAAAATTTGCAACACAGTAACATTCACATAATATATAAATTATAAAATATACAAAGACTCACTACATTGAATTTACCTCATTTACCAAAGAAGGGTCTTGTAAGTGGATCCATCTAGAACATTTAATTAGTGGTGACCTTCTTAAGAGTATGTCACTATAGCAGGTTTTAAGTGACTTTTTAAAAACGTATGTCATCGTAGTTGAATTTTAGGTGACAGACACTCTAAGTGAGCGTCACCTAAAACATCATATGTGATAGTCAAATATGACAGTCACCGAAAGTATAGGTACGGTGACAAACGTTCTCGCTTGTCACCGTATCCAAGTTTTACGTGACACTCGTTCAAAGCAACCATCACTGAAACCTATTTTATTGTAGTGAAATAAAATATCAGAACATACACATTCGAATAATTAACACGATATACATTTATTATATAGTTTTTTTTTTATTATGTATGATTTATTATTCAGCCAATATAATCCTAGAATCACTATTCACAAGTTGATTCTCCATTTCAACTTTGTTATGGACAGAATACGTGCCTTGCCCAAATTTCAAGCCCTGTTTTTGCACTCAATATAGGTGACTCAAACTTGTTTTTGCACGAATAACCATATTGTAACAATTACATCACTTTCACGTTGTTGGGGCTTTGCCTCCATCTTAATTTAGTTCCTTGTAAAACATATATATGTATTGCGTTTTAGCTGCCATGTTTACAGTGAGGTGTTTTAAAGTGAACTTTGTTATCTATCTATATTAGCTTTTTATATTAAGGGATATAGTGAGACAACTTTGTATTTTATGTGGGGAATTATTGACTTACTTACACATGTGTTCATCTCCTATATTCTCTATTACCAACTTTCTCATTTATTTCACTATTTTCCCAAATCTTGACTTCTTATATCACCCACCATTTTTCCATGACTTGAAAAACCAAATTGACCATCATTTTTCAAGAACCCCCATTTACATATACATAGACCATCACTTTCCATAAGCATCCTATTACCTATGCCTTGATAAATCACATTGACTATCATTTTCCCGTAAACCTCTATTTATCCATACTTTTGGTACTCTACATCAGGTGTTATGACTCCAACTATCAATAACCATTTCCCATACAACTTTGCATATAAAAGGAGACTCTTCTCCACCATTTTCAAAAACTCAACTCAATATAACTCACTACACAAAATCTCAACTCCACCGAAAATATACACTTGTGCAAGCTTGTTTATAGTAGCCCAATTTTTGATGTAAACTTGTCTCTTGTAGTGAATATCAAGTTGTCAATTTTTCCTTATCTTGGAGTTGTTCATTCTTATATTTTCGATTGTTAGTCTTGGGCTAGTGTGACTTTGGTTGCACTATTTGAGAGCCTCGTGTCTCTCCACAAGGTGTGTGTACATATATGTAGGCGCTATTATACAGTTTTTTTTACAGCCTCAAATGCAGTCTCACACACACACGTGTATATATTTTTAACCATCCAATAGTCATCCAACGAGGTATATATACCTCCTTATTTTTTTTTGTACTTTCTTAAAAAAATTAAAACATGTGAGGAATGCATTTGACCTTCACCTATCATTATATCTATAAATATTGAATTTTTTTTTTTTTTTTTGGGAAGAAACAGTAGACAATTAGCAATATATAAATAAGGCATGCAAAAGCCTAAAGAGAGTACAAGCAAAGCAACAAACACGGGGCAAACAACAGCAAACCAAGAAGACAAATCGGATGACAGAGCTGATTATGGACTAGTCCTGAGGGAGCACCAAGGTCAACTAATTCAAGCAGAAGCAGCCCGGACTGACACACATTCCATCAACTACCTGGAGCTCCAAGCAATTAGTGCAAGTCTCAAACTTGCCCAGGCACCTGGTGCTTCAAAACTGTGGGTAGAAAGTGACTCCAAGACAACAATACACTGGATCAGCAATAGCATAACAGTTCCATGGAGGGTGCGTAAGCTGCTTCAGGATATTCGGGTGGATAGCACGTACTTCACCAATCTTCATTTCTCCCACATATATTGTGAAGGAAATGCCACGGCAGACATGCTCGCTAGTTGCCAACCCCGATTAGGTACAACCAGATTCCTCCCCACGCAAATCTGGACTGAATTTCAGAATCTTCTTGATCGAGACTGCAGTGGAATCCCTTTTGTTCGAGAGAAACTCAAGTGATGGAAATGACGTTCATTTTTACTCAAGAAATTATGTAATGCTGGGTGGTTCCTAGCTAATTCAAAGGATTGGAGGAAGGAGTTGTGGATGTACAGAGACAGTCCTCTGCTCTATTCCCTCATGGCACCCTGTCTCTAACTCCCTTAGAGTCTCATAATTAGTTTGGCATGGTACTTCTGTTGAGTGGCAGGGATAATTGTTACAATATAACATATATAGATACTGTGTAAAAGGTATAGCTCCTATTGTTTGATGAGTTTTGATACACCCAGCTCTAAAACTCAATCATCCTAATAACCACCTTGTGATCTGCACTTATACATTTCAGAAGAAAATATCATATAAATGCATATGATCTTAAACAAATATGGGTTCAGTGTAGGATTTCACCCTGGGAAGGCATGTTTTGAATCTGTCTACCTGTATGAAAGTTGTCACTTTGTTCAGAGTTCTCCATTTGAGTCCTTAACCAGGTCTTTAAAACCTGCTCTATCTAATGTTTTGGGTCTGTGTGTGTTAATAAGCTTGAACCACCCATTAGGAAGCCTGCCACTGATGGGCTGACAGAACTTCTTGTTGCCTTTCAGTGTTGTTTGCTAAAGCAGAGACTGTAGTTAGAATGTGGTGCAGAGTACTCTGTATTCAATGCTTAATTTCCCTCCTTGAAGCCATCAGTTATGTTGTTGGATGGTTTTCTCCAATGAAACTTATTTGGTGTGTGACGAAGGAAATATGTCCGCGCAGTTACCATTTGCTGTCATCACAAGTTTTTTCTTTTTTAAACAAAATTTACGATATGTATTGTAATTGAAGTACATCATGTTATAAAAAGTAAAGCATAAGTGTATAAGTGCTCTATGAGGAGTTGTTCCGTCAATAGGTTCAAATTGAGAACGTGTCTCTAATAAGCCCATGAGGCATGGGCCATGGGCTTCACAAACCAGATTGACTGAGTGCTTTTTTTTTTAGTGGATTTTAAATTTTTTGAAGTGGAGATAGACAGAGTTGACAAGTGTCTTAATCTCAAATTGCATAGAACGCGTGTGATCGTTTTCTTGCCGAAGGGTAAGAAAAGGAGCTGCCTTGATCACTAGTACACAATCACACAACACTCCCAGCCAACCCCCTCACCCTTCTCACCAAATACATACCACCTAGGCCAATCAACGGGTCGGGTCTAGACCCGGACCCGACCTGACCCGGACTCGATTACACGTGTAATATACCTGATCCGATTTGGACCCGACCCGAGTTGGACCTGACCCGGCGGACCCGAACAAACAAACGGGTCGGGTCCGGGTCCACCCCGCCCCGACCCGTTGGACCCGAGACCCGAGACCCGATTATTTTATTAATATATGCTCATATATTATAAGACTATTAGTATTAGTTGGTACATAATTTTATTTTTTACTTAACTTATGTTTGTATCCATAAGTTCATAAATCATAATCATAATCATAATCATAACATTTTTTTCGTTGTGTTGATGTTGCAACTTGCAAAAACTTGATTGTTTAATATGTAATAAACTTAGTAATGTATTGTTATCGGTTTGTTTTGGACAATTAACTTATTAGCTTTTGAATTTGTATAATTAATTAGTTTGTTGTATGATTTATATTTATTATTTTAATTAATATGTTAGTGTTTATTGTTTTGAATGTTGTTTAGGTTAATATTGTTTTGAATGTTTGTATAATTAGATATGTTCATTATTTAGGTTAATATGTTTTTTATGTTAGTGGTTATTGTTTTGGATATTGTTTAATAATTCATTTACTTCTTTTGAATTGTATAAAATTATGTTCAAACATAGTCTCATTAATAATAATGTTTTATTGTAAAAATTTTCAAATAAAATGATAAGGCAAACAAATACATGAGCTCTTCCTCTTTTTTTTTTTTTTTTTGCCAACCATCCGGGTCGGGTCGGACCCGGACCCGAGTTGGGTCTGGGTCCGGGTCCACATTTCCCCAGACCCGCCGGGTCCTAGATTGGATCCGGACCCGTCGGGTCTTGCCACGAGTCGGGTCCGGGTCCACCCCGACCCGACCCGGACCTGACCCGTTGACAGGCCTAATATCACCACACCTTGCTCTTCCCTCACTTATTTTTAAAACAAAATGTATACTTTTGTATTGATGTACATCATGTTATAAAAAGTTAGCATACGAGATATACTAATGCATTTTTCTTAAAATAATATTTTTAATTTTCATATATTGTGACAATGCAATATACGTTGTGATAACGTAGTGTATGGTCTGTTGGAGGGCCGCTTTTAAACTGCAGACATGATTGTAAAATTGAGTGTATTAGTGCTCTATGGCGAGTTGTTCTGTCAGTGGCTTGACATTGAGAATGTGTCTATAGCCCATGGGTCATGGGCCATGGCCCACGGGCTTCACAAACCAGATCGACAGTTTTTTATAGTGGATTTTAAATTGTATAGAGTGCCGGTGCATCATTTTTATCACTAGCGCATATACACTCGGCACATTTTATCGTTCGTTTTGCAGTCTCATACGTTATGATAACGTACTATATAGGGTTCTATCATAATATATTGCACAAAAAAATATATCATAGTATATTACACAAATTTTTTTTTTAATTTTAAAAAAATACACTAATGTATTTTAGTATATATTTTATTTCATTAAATAACATACACTTCATTTGAAAAGTGTATAATTTTTTTAAAAAAAATGAAAATCAGTGTGGACTCAATTGGGGATGTAACAGGGGCTTGACGTATTATTTTCCTTTTATCACAGGTCAGTTTCCACATATGGAATACTACTGTGATTAGGCCAACGACCAAGGTTAAACCTCGGATAGCTCACATTAAAACCAAGCTCCCAAAAAGGAAAAAAAACATTCTGGCCAAATGGCCAATTTATATTTGGAAGCTTATTGTTACATATTCTCATAACTAGTCTCATATGTTTTGTTATATCCAATTGCACTCACAATAACGTCGTATATTACTTTTATTTTTTTCTGTCAATATATATTATAAAAAATCAATACAAGTTATCTTTTATAAAATTATAGATCATAGTACATGATAATATACAATTTTTTTAAAATATCAAAACAGGTGTGAACTGCATTTGTGCCTGGAAATGAGATTATGTACCCGTTGATAACTCTGACTTGGAAATTTTTTTATCCTTTCTAGGAATCTAATCCATAAAGTTTGTAAAAAGAAAAAAAATGAACTTTAGAATGTTCTAGAATAAATATAATTTTTTGAACTGTTTCACTAGATAAGAATAGGAATAAGAGTAGGGGGGCTATATGCCCACCCCATCAAATGAGAACCCAATCCAGTTAAAAAAAATAAAAAGGATGTTTTATATACTTTTTGAATTGATGAAACCCACCCCTATCTATCCCACCCCTCACATTCACTTAACAGGTACACCCCACCCCAAAATAAAAAAAAAAACCCCATTTGCATCTCTCTCCTCTTCTCTTTTCTTCCCACTGATCGGTGACTCCCCCCCCCCCCACTCCATGATTCCATTCACCATTGACAGCCCTTCCATCCACCATTGCTAACAAAAAAAAACTCATCAACAACACATTAAAAAAAAAAAAAACTAAACTTTCTTATTTTCCCAAACAAGAAAAAGACAACAAAAATAAAAACAAATCCCCTCCTCTTCAACAAAATCCCTCCAATAAAAAGCCCTAAAACATGCCCCTCTTTTGGCCATCCCGCTGTTCAATGCCGGCCCCGCCGGTGGTTGTGGGGCCCCGCCGGTGGTTGTGGGGCCCCTCCCCCCATACCTTTCCATTGCTCCCTGCATAGGTGAAAGAAATCGGAGTGATTTCCCTTCTCTTCCCCTCCTTGCGGGAATATTTCCCACCCACCATTTACAAGTATGCCCCCTCCCTTCGTAGAGAACCCCTCTTCCTCTGCAATTTATAACCCCTCTTCCTCTTCTTCTGACTATCAAATCACTCCTCCTTTGGAACCGAAACCCTCCTCCGCTGATCCTAAACCCCCTCCTCTTCCGGATCCAACAACCTTGACCACTGCCTCCCTACCCTCTAAAGGTCTTCTTCTTACACCTTCTATGGATAAGGGAAAGCAACCTCTATTTGGAGGGGTTGATCCCTCCCAAACCACCATTGGGAAGCCCTTGAATGGGTGGGCTACTGTCCCAACCCCCAAAACCACAAGGAAACCTAAAAAGACCATGGCGCGCAGTCCTCGGGCCCCTCGACAGCGACCACCTTCATCTATCTCCACATCCTCGTGGGTAGCCCTCTGTTCTTCCTCATCAGCTGCTGCTTCATCGAGGCTGGAAAAGCTTGACTTCTTTGAACCGAAGTCCTCTTCCGACCAGGTAGTTGTTTCATTCAGTGAAGAAGATTATTCTTCTACTGAAGCACATTGGAGTAAGACCCTTGTTGGATATGTTGTTGGCAAATCCCTATTTTCTCCCCCTTTGTGGCATTTCTTACTAGAAAGTGCAAACCTAAAGTCATTTCACATTGTCCCTTAAAGGGAATGGTTTCTTCATTTGCAAATTTGACTTGGAAGACGATCTCACCCAGGTCTTGGAGGGGAGTCCTTGGTCAATGGATGGTAAGCCATTTATCATTAAAAAGTTGACTCGCCACATTCGATTGGGGCAAGATCGCCTCCTCTCCATTACCATTTGGGTTTGTTTCCCTGATCTGCCTTTTCATTATTGGAGCTCGACCTGCCTAGGGAAGCTTGCAAGTGCTATTGGCTCTCCACTCTATATGGACAACGCTACACGGATTGGGTCTCGTTTGGACTATGCCCAGGTATGTGTCAAAATTAATGCGTAAGCTTCATATCCTCAAGAGATTAAGGTGGAACTTGATGATGGAGAGCTAGAAACTTGATGATGGAGAGCTAGAATCTTTCAGTGTACTATATGAATGGAAACCGAACCTTGCATACATTGTGGTACCTTCTGTCACTTCTCAGAGTCATGTTGTAAAACACCTTCTGCAGGTACCAAATACTTTCAATCAAAGATGACAAAGGATTGCACTTCTGCTGAGGATCCATCGGCTCAAGGGTCAGTGGACCCTCCCATCCCACCTTTTGCTATCTTGGAGTACCGTTGTTCCTAAGTGCTCTCACTCACCCCATGTGTCAACCTCTCATGGATAAGATAAGCAAACGCCTCCAATCTTGGACATGTTTATTTCTTTCACAAGCAGGCCGATTGGAACTCATTAATATTGTTCTCCTTAGCTATTGTCACTACTGGACAGCAGGTTTGTCGCTACCTAAAAGGACTATCAAAAAAATTAAAAGACTAATTTAAAATTTTCTTTGGTCATGAGACTCTCCTAGATCCAAAGCCCTTGATGACTGGAACAAAGCAGCTTTGGGTCAACAATTTTGGGAAGTTGCATGGTTAGTATCTTCATCAGGAGAGTATCTGGTTAGTCAGTCCAACATTCTCCTCCTCCTGGGCCTGGAAGAGAATTCTTCAATCTCAAGCTTGGATTCATCCCAAAACTAGTTTTATTATGTTTGAAGGAAACTCTGTTGATCTATAGAATGACCCATGGTTGAATGGTTTCGGACTAAAGCATCACTTCAATGGCCAAACCTTTCTCTACTGTGGACTACCTTGCTCGACTAAACATAGCTCCATCATTACTGACAGTAGATGGTCCAAACCAGCCCGTTGAATTCAACCATATTTGGAAGGATATCTCTCAGTCAGATGTTGGTGGCTTGGGCCCAGATCTCCTTATCTGGAAGGCTGATATTTCAAGACAGGTAAAGCTCCAATCTGGCTGGTTAGCCTGCCGATCTCCCTTCCCCATGGTGGATTGGACCAAGGTTTTATGGAATCCGATTCAGCCAACCTCTTATAGTTTTCTCTGCTGGCAAGCTATCCTAAACTGTCTCCCTACTCTGGATAGGCTTCTTTCTAAAGGGCTTGTGCCTGAATCCCAATGTCATCTATGTAAAGCAGACATTGAAAGAGTTGCTTTTATTTAACATATATTTGGTCTTCCATAATCAAAGCCTTTGTAATCAAGAGAACCAGGCCAAGAAGGATTGAAGATTTTGTTCTATGGTGGTATAGCCTCTCACCCTCTCTGGAGGAGAAGAAAGTCTTGCTCTTTATTCTCATGTTATGTCCCGAAGCGGCCATCCCCAGGACCGTACCAATCATAAAATATCAGGAGTCATACATGAGAGGTCAATAATGACTCCAAATAAAATGCAATAATAATAAACAGTGATCGATTAAGGTAACAAGGCAACAAGGAAGCGATAGCCAATTAAAAATGCGAAAGTATAAAATACAAATAAGTCTGTGAATCAAAAATATTATTACAGACTCGAATACACAATCACTGTCCTGTGAGAGTCCAAGTCTAGTCCAAATACACTCATATGTGCAACACACACGATTACTAATACATATACAAGAATTATAGGATTTCGGACAGTCTCGCACTCGCCAACCAAAATGTGGAACGCTCCACGCACGAACCACGTTAGAGGGATGCTCCAGCTCCACGCTAACCCAGTCCCTGGTGGATAAATAATATACGAGGGGTGAGCTACAAGCTCAGTGAGTGACAAGAATCCAAACTCTACAATTACAATAATATTAGTGCATTTTTCTTCCAAGAAAAATAAATATGGGAGAAACCCAACAAAGATAAATGTCATATGAAGACGCGACCTCACCTAACCCTCACCCTCGACCCAAAGGGAAACTCTTAGTACCCTTGGGAAGGAACAGTACAGTTAACCATAACGCATAACATTACTGGATAAAACAATACTACAAGTCAATTTGCATCAAGGTATAACTACGCTAGATGCCTCACATCATCCAGCAGATGTATTATACTTTGGGCATTCTCAATGAATATAAATATCACGTGAAGACGTGACCCCAACTTACCCTCACCCTCACCCGTAGGGGTGACATGGGACTATGGGAAACAGAAACAAACTCGCTAACTCCCTTAACCTTCCAGTAGCTCTTTCGTGGGTAGCCCTCTTCCTGGTAGTCATCCATGTTAGGTCCGAAGTCAAAACGGTGTTAAAATATACATTGGCATTCTACGATGTGGAGGGACAATCCAGGATAGCTCCAACACCAGATAGCTTCAATGCGGATACGAGGTAGGGGAGAAGCATTCCACGTTCGCAATACGATCCTCAATGATCAACTATAATCATCTTGCAATTTACAATGCTAATGAATTCTCTTTAATTCCCATACAGATGCAGCACTCGGATGCGGAAAAAATTAGTTAAATTCTCGCACTCAACAATGACAAGGTATGACCCTAAAGGCGGGTCATCTACGCGCCTAATACAGATAAGCCAAGCATATCATCATAACTATTGGTTAACAAACACTGATACTATAAATGAATTCTCCTGAATTCTAACGCGAGTGCATCACATGGATGTTGAGCAATCAACTACTATGCTTGCACACTAAAAAAAACCTAGCAACGGGTCATACCAACATCTATCACAGATTGGTCCTATTAATGAAACAATCACAATTATTACAGGAGAATTTTCTATTTTAAAGGAGATGCATTGACCACATGTCCAAATAACCTAGCATGTAACAGTTGAACAAAACCAATACTCATGGAATTATATGCATCAACCGATGTTGTTCAATTCTATTATTCTCTGCTTAACCAGGAGTCCACGCAGGCCATTCTCCAGTATTCTTCGACTACCTTGCTCTCTGAGGAAGAGCAACAACACCTTCTTGATCCTTTCACCGAAGCGAAAATACGCAAGGCCCTCTTTGATAAAAAAAACCCTTAGTAGTCCGGGTCCGGATGGTTTTCCTGCTCGACTTTTCCAATTCTTTTGGGAAACGATCAAGTTGGACTTCAATGGAGCAGTGCAACAATTCTTTCAAAATGGGTACCTCCTCAAACAACTCAATCATAGTTTTATTGCATTGATTCCTAAATCTAAACATGCAGATTCCTTTGAGAATTTCCGGCCTATCTCACTATGTAACACAATATATAAGACAATCACGAAGCTTCTAGGAAACAGGCTCCAAAAGGTGCTCACATCTCTTATAAGTCCCAACCAATCTGCCTTTGTCAAAGGTCATCACATCTCCCACAACATTCTTTTGGCTCATGAACTCATGAAGTTCCTTCCTCTTCACTCTGCAAAAGGTCCTTGCTGTCTTAAAGTTGATCTTTGAAAGGCCTTTGATAGCGTAAGGTGGGATTTTCTGAAATCGATCATGCAAGGAATGCAATTTCCTTCCTCCTGGACTCAGTTGATCACGCAGTGCACTCAGAAGGTCACTTTCTCTATTCTTGTGAATGGTAGTCCCCAAGGCTTTTTCTCATCCAAATGTGGTCTTCGTCAAGGAGATCTACTCTCTCCTTTATTGTTTGTCATTTTTATGCAATTCTTGTCTTCTCGCATTGAAGAAGCGGTCAGTCATGGTTCTATTGGACCCTATCTCAGACGCTCCCTCAATATATCTCACATGTGCTTTGCAGATGATCTCATCTTGTTTGCAGACAGCTCGGAAGTGACTGCACATGGTATTGCCTCCCTTTTCTCGAATTTCTCTCAGGTTTCAGGCCTCCATTTAAATTAACAAAAAAGTGAACTTTTTATGACATCTTCCAATAGCAATTTCACACAAATCTTGGGCATCCCAACTCGCTCCCTTACCATTAAATACCTGGGCCTCCCCTTATTTGCAGGTTCCCTAACCAACGCTCTTTGGCTTCCCCTTATTGATAAGGTTTGAAAACGTTTGCAATCTTGGGTGGGCCTTCTCTTATCCCGTGTTGGGAAGTTAGAGCTTATTAAATCAATTCTCCAAAGTTTCAGTTTATATTGGACTGCTGCATTTACTCTTCCAAGGAAAACCCATATGACACTGGAGCAGCTCTTCCGAAACTTTATGTGATCAAAAATGGATGGGAACCAACATTGCCATACAGTGAAGTGGGATCAAGTATGCTTAGCTATTGAAGAAGGTGGTCTGGGGATCAAAAGGATCTTGGACTAGAACAAGGCTGCAATGGGAACAAGATTTTGGGAAATTGCAACCAGGCATAACTCTTTATGGACTACATGAATGGTGAAAAAATACCTCTCTAAACACTCTATTTGGGAGGTGGAACCCTCTTCTTCTAGCTCTTCAGCCTGGAGGAAAATTATTCAGTCCCGGTCCTTGATTCGAGACAAGGTTGATTACCTAACCTTTAGTGGGCAAGGCATCACCTATGGACAGACCCCTCGTTACATGGCAAGGGTCTGAAAGCCTATTTTCAAGGGCATCACACACTGAACTGGGGTCCTCCAAAAACCCCCCACTGTCAGTCTCCTTATTCACAACAGCAATTGGATCAAACTGGACCGTTGAACATTGGACTTTGTAGTTGTGTGGGAGGAAAACAATGAAATTGAGGTAGGAGGAGATGACCTTGACATCCTCATTTGGACAGGCAACAAAACAAGCAGTGCCACAACCACCTCTATTTGGCGATCTATCCGCACGCAATATGCCCCTCTCTCTTGGTTGAAATTCCTTTGGAATCCTGTGCCTCCTTGACAAAGCCTCCTATTTTGGAAAGCCCTTCTTGATAAGATGCCCACATTAGAACATCTCCACAAAGCTCATTTGGTGCAGGGAGTTCAGTGCCCACTTGTCGAGCTTCTTCAGAATCTTCCTTACACCAGTTCCTTCAATGCCCCTTTTATACATACATTTGGTCTTCAATTCTAAAGACCATTGGCTTGTGCAAAAGTAGAGTTACAACTCTCTCTGACTTCCCTCAACTATTCATGGCTGAAGCCCACTCACAATCTGAAAAGAAGGTGATGTTTTTCATGCTAATTCAAATTTTTTAGGCGATTTGGGCTAATGCAATGGGAGGATCTTTCAAGCTAGTTCCAACCACAAACAAGTGGTAGTAAAGCTTATCCTAACGGCCATCAAAGCTAGATTCAAGGAAGTTGCCCTATATGATGTGCGAACTCCGCTTTTGGAGAAAATCTGTCAAAAATTTCATATTTGCTTCATTGAACAACAACTCCAAATTAAACAGGTTATTGGGAACCACCCCCACTTGGCTGGTTCAAAACCAATTCGGATGCCTCACATTCTGATGATCGGTTTGGTTTTGGGGCTGTCGTTCATGACCATCATGCTAACTGCCTTCCCGCTCTGCTGAGCAGGACCTGTGCATCCTCCATTAACATCTTTGAACTTCAAGGTGTTGTAGTTGGTCTCAGTTTGTGCTCTTCCCTTGGAGCGCAGGGGGTTTGGAGCGAAACTGATTTCCGCTATAGTTGTCGCTTGGGCGAAGGGTCGAGGTCACATACTGATGCAGTGTGGGGATCACGCTCTTCTGCTAATTCGATCTAAGGAACGAATTTGTAGGCTCCAACAAGGCTGTTGATTCTTCAGGTAGAATACCAGGGATGTTTCAAAGACTTGTTGATTTCCTAAGAAATACCAGATATTTGGTGGTTCTATGTAAATATTAGTACTCCTAACAAAAACAATAGATAAAATAAATAAACTTCAACTAATCAATAATCTCTCCTCCATCTCTTCATCAAAGACAGGTGGAAGGTCTTTTTAATCGATCTTTGCATAAAAGATATGGAAGTCTCGCATCTTCAATCTCCTCATCAAAAATAGGTGGGAAGTTCTCATCTTCAACCCCTTCGTCTTCATCGAAGATAGGTTTTATCTCTTTAATCTCTTCATCTTCATCTTCATCAAAGATAGATTTTGCCTCTTCAATTTCACCATCTTCATCTTCATCGAAGAAAGGTGGACGGATCATCTCTTCGAACGAGTTATCGAAATCTCCTCCAATGGAATCATTCACCTCAGATCGCGTGGTTGGATATTGTGGAACCGGTGATCGTTGTCGTTGAGTTGGAGACCCTTTTCGGCGTTGCATCAACGCCATCATCTTCATCTGGCGTGTGATGGCCTCAAATTTTCTGTTCATGCGCCTATTAGTTGTTGCTGTAGCTGCGGCGGTGGTTTGTTGTAACTCCTCACGGTCGTAGGCATCGCTAAGAGGACGTCTTCTCGGTGGCATGTTCTTCTCTTTTTTTTTCTTTTTTTTCTTTTTTAGAACGTTGCGCCGAAGATTGACGCAAGCTCTGATACCAACTGATGCAGCGTGAGAGGTCACGCTCTTCTACTAATTCGATCTAAAGAACGAATTTACAGGCTCCAACAAGGCTGTTGATTATTCAGGCAGAATACCAAGGATGTTGGGTTTCAAAGACCTGTTGATTTCCTAAGAAATACCAGATATTTGATGGTTATATGTAAATGTTAGTACTCCTAACAAAATATTTTCTTATCACATACATTGGACTGTTTTCAGAGATTTATTCCATAGTTCAACAGCTCAGTGAATGACGAATCACTCATGTTTATCGCGAAGCAAATAAGGTTGCGGATCTCCTTGCGGCAACTCAATCTACAATGGGAACAACCATCTTTACTTCATGTGAACTATGGGGTGATATTCAAAATCATTTGCGGGATGACAAAGAAGGGCGATCAAATACTAGGGAGTACTTCACCTCTGCTGCTCCCTCTCAGGCGTGGTAACCCCTGGGCCAATTTTTAATAGTACCCCCTTTTTTTGTAATGTTGGACATCCTTTTTGTGCAATACAAATTCTTATTTATTGATTGATTTTTAAAACTTCTAATGCTTACAGTTTAATGAGTGAGATTTTTTTCCCAACTAATATCGTATGATGGTTTATGTTTTCTAGAAGAGATGGTTTTGTATTTTGTATTTTTATTTAAGATTATGTTGTTGTTATTGTGGTGGGGATATTTTTTATTTGATCATGCTAAAATTTATAATATGTTTCTTTTAATTGACCTAGGCCTATGTTGTATATATTATTACGCAATTCTCGATAGCAACACATTCACTATATTAATTGACCTAGGTGCTTTTAATATTAATTACACCACTTTCATAGAACCAAGTATAATCCCTATATAATGTTTTATTTGATCTGTTATCTATCTTTCATATATTTATGTACTTTTTTTATTTGTTAATTGTGTTATTTTGAAGGTATATAACATTATATTGGGGTATATGAATTGTTTTGTATAGACTGCGTGTAACATCATTTATATATAATATATCTGTTTACTTGATCATGTTAATTACATATTTGCATTATCATGCAATCCCAAATAGCATATTATTTTATTTTTTAATTGACCTAGGCCCATGATGTATCATGTATATAACAAATAATTTTTCTTGACCAAGCTAACTTTATTATGCAATCCCTAATATCATAGCATGAACACATTCGTTAATTATGCAAACCCTAATATCATAGCATGGGTGCTAATTATGTGATTTGAATTACTTCGAGGAGATTTTGCTTCAATGCTCTTACAAATTTTTTATATAATTTTATAAATCATGGATTGATATTCACATACTAACATATGATTTAATTTAAATGGCTGCAACAGATACCAGGGAGAATTCATAACGAGGTGAAGAATTATTGGCACACATGGATTAAAAGGCTTCAATGTGAACAACTTCTGCCCAACTCACAAAGCCAAAATGTCAAGTCATCTCCTTCACCACCACCACCACCAACAACAACAACATATCCCTCTCTCCAACAACATTCAAATTGTAACGCCCCTGAACCCACGACTCCATTTTGAAGTGTAGAATCCGGGTGCGTTAACCAAAATTTCCTCGAATTTCAGAGTTCTATTTTTTTTTCCTTTATCCAGTTATAGAATAAAATAATGATAAAATAAACTTCATTATTGAGAATAATAAAACATCAAATATTCCACAATGCTCTCAATTTGATTTAGATATAACTTATACAAAAATACACAACCTCATACAAATATGGTTACTAGGGAGATGGGCCATTTACATGCCAAATAAATGATCAACACCTTCTACATGAGTCTAGTGCTCCGGAAATCATTATACAAGCTTCAACCTCCAATGCCTTAACGAGATCGACGACCACCAACAACTAATCTGAAAGGTTGGAAAAATGAGGGGTGAGCAACCACACGCTCAGTAAATGGACCTATGGCGTCCCGTTAGTACATTTATAATCAAAATATAATAGTCATAAAATGTCCACACAGACATGTAATATATCAAGAGAGAAAATATATAAAAGGCCACCAAGACATGCAATAACACACACACACACACACACACAATCCTATCATCAGTACTACAACCAAAACATTTACTTCCCCCCATCACATAATCAGTACCATTACTCATCTCCTCCAACTACTGAGCCCCCTTTAAATCAAATTTTTCGTGGGGAGATACAAAAGGTGATTGTTGGTGGTGGTGAAATGGATTGTATGCAGAGAGATGATGAGCACTGTTCATATCATCAAACGACTCTCGCATCACAATCAATCCCTGGTGATGTTCGATGCAATGAGGAGGGTCTGCAAGTTTTCAACCATTCTTCCTCAAGTAAGTCAAGTTGAATTTTTGGTTTCATTACATTCTCTTATTAGGATTATTATTATTATAATTAGTAGTAGTAGTAGTAGTGCTAATTAATGTTTCTAAACAATGAATTCATATTTTTAAAATTTATCATATTATTAACAAATATAAGAAATCATTTATCATTCAAGGATTATTAGATCTTGCATGAGTTATCACAAACATTCATCTTTACATTGATGGTTGATTCATTGGTTTTTAATAATGTTGTGTTAGAAAATGAGTCTATACTAAATAAATAATTAAATATGATGTGTATTTTAAAAATTATAATTTTTTTCTTAATTGTATTCTCTGTGATTTCCATCTCTATATTATTTCATGCACAAAATTTTTTTCTGTCTAACCCTACAATCTACATACAAGAAAAAAAAAATCATGCAGCAGACATATATATATATTCATGTTTCTGTTTCATTCAAGTTTTTGCTCAAATCTGTTAGTGTTAATAAGAATATATATTTACAATGAAGATGTAATGCATGCCTCTGATTCTAGTTGCCAATTACTTATCAAAATAAATTTGTACTTAAAGTGGTTTTTTTTTTATTGTTTCAGATAATGAATCCACAGGTGTGGTTGAAACAGATTCGAAGTTTGATCCTGAAGTGGATGATATATTTGATCCAAAAAAATAAAGAAGGTCTGTCAATTTTTAGGTATATTATGAAGATGTGTAACTGATGCTAGAAGGGGATATCTCATCCCATAATTGAATGAAAAAATATGTAACAGTCTGGGTTGTTTGTAAGTTCCCCCATGGACAAGGATCTAATTGTTTGTCATTCTTTCATTAAGGGGATGCATCCTAGCCTGGACTAGGTTTCCCTCTCTTAATGATTGAATACCAAGCTTTTATTGTTCCATACTGTAATTGATCATGAATGATATTTGTGTCTTTCATGTTACTGATTATGTTGTTGTAATATTGGATGACTTAGTGAAATGATAATGGTTTAGGTGTAAAATTTCTTTTTGGGTAGCCTTGAGGGGTTACAAAATCTCTACTTACTAATACAATGTTAAATTGGTCTGATACTTGTTTACCAACAGACAGTGGGAACAAAGTCAATGAATTAACTAAGCTAGTCTTGATCTCAAGTTTTCTAGTGGGAGAGATGTTCTTCTATTAAGATAGTGTTTAATAGCGGGATTAAAAAGCTGCGATTAAGTGAAAGGTGGTTTTGAATCGGATTTTCCACCACTGTTTACTGTACACTACAACAAAATTGGTTTTGGTGACGAGCACTATAAGTGACTGTCACATCAAATTTGACTATAATGACAAGCAAAAATGCGTGTCATTGTAAATTCACTTTTTGTGACATAACTTCTTATTAGTCAGATTACCATATTATAGTGACTTTCATAAAAAGTGTATGTCATCTAAAATTTAGTTACAGTGACAGACATGGATAAACCATGATATAATGCCAAATAATAATTATTCTTTTATATCTATGATGACACACATATAATAATCTGTCATAAAATGTCAGAAATAAAAATAATTTCTATTTATAATGACAAACATAATAAATTGTCATGTAATGTCATTCAAATAAATAATCATTACCATTTATGAGGATGAACACACAAAGTAGTAATATAATTTCAAATCAATAATCATTACCATATATAGCTCACCCAATAATCAATTATTAGTCAAATAATATCAAATAAATGGGTGTAATTACCATATATGGTGTGAGCACATAATATCCAATATATGGGTGTAATTTTCTCCCCCAAAAAAAAAATCCTCTAGCTAGGTCAAGGGGGTCAACATTAACTAGAACGTTCCCCGGGTCGCGACAGTTTTGGACCTCGAGATATAAATAGGGAAATTACCTAAAAAAATATTCTAAAAGTTAGAAATACTAAAATCAGCTACTTTTAAAAATGATGCCTAAAAAAGTTTTCTTTTACAGAAAATAGAAAGTAAAATGACTTGACTATCTACCATTTAAACATCATCAAATATATTTTGTTGTTTAACACCCCAATTAATAAACATCGATAAATAATAAATATTTTTTTTAATTTGTGCATGAAATTTATTATTATTTTTTGTATATATAAATACAACATTAAGAGTCTAATAGTAAAAATTAAAAATTTTCGTTATAAAATATTTTTAGACATTCTAAACTTTTTAAAGTCTTTTGAAACACTTATATATGCTTAATATTATACAAAAAAAATTAATATGCAAGACATTTATAAAATATAAAAAATATAAAAAAATTTAGAAAAATCCAAAAAAATCTTATATAATTAATTATGAGTTATAAGTTTGACAATTTTAACATTTTTGATAGCATAGTTAAAAAATTTAATAGCATGTAAAACCACTCTCAAATAAAAATCATTCATTATGTTAATATTAATTTTCAATTTGATGATGATTATGAAATATTTTAAATATGATAAGAGAGAGTCTAAAAATACATGAGGTTATGTTAGTCTTTATAGTTTCTAAAATTGAAAAATGAGACTTTTTTTTTTGTAGAATCTTTAAAAGTTGTTGATTTTGGTATTTCTAACTCTTAAACAATTTTTTTGGGAAGTTTCCCATATAAATACCCTTTTAAAACAAGTTTATTATTATTACGTGTAATGAACTATTTTGGGAAGGTTAGTTTGATAATGAAAATATTAATTTCGTGATTTTTTACAGATATCAGTATTGTTTTTAAATGAGTGATAATCATTAAATATAAAAAGCTATTTATCCTTTTAAAAATATAAAAACATATCAACTATGTATTCAAACATATAGTTAAACTCATCAAACTCGTTTTAAACTCATCAATTATTCAAACTATACAAACATATAGTTAAAACTTAAAATTTGATATATATATATATATAAAATAGAGTCTGGTACAGAAGATCAAACATATATAATGATTTTATCCTTTCGAAATCTCATTACATAGTGTGTGTTTATAATTAGATATACATAAAAAAAGCTGTTACGAAATCTGCATAATATTTCTCACATATCAACATAATTTTTAAATTTAGGAGGTTATTTGGATTTATATATATATTTTCAGATGATTATATGAATTTTAGAAAAAGTTAGAGAGTTATATGGATTTCAGACAGTTTAAAGGAAGTTATTTGAATTTTTCGGCCCCACGTTAATAGAAAATTGTCTGCTTTATAAAATAATAATATAATAACATGGGTCTTGCGTGGAATATCTTTGACTTCGGAACCGTGGTTTCTAGAGGATTAATTTACATGCAACTAATTGTTTTAACAAAAAGAATAATTAGCTGTTTGTTAGCTTAGAAGTGTTAACATCACAAGTGCTAAAACGAATGAAAAAAAATTGTTGTATCTTATCGTAAACATTATTTCATCTAATAAATTGTAATTAAGACCGCAATAGGAGCTGGACTATTATTTTCCTTTTGATTTTTGTTGGAACCCAAAAGAGGGAGGGGGGGGGGGGGGGCAGAAAACAGGGGAAAAAGGAAAAAAAAGGGATGGACGGTGTTGATGCCCGTCAACATCAGGGATTGCATTTTTAATTTTTTTATTTTTGTTGTATCCACGTGTCTTCCTCCCATTGGACACTGATAGTCCTGGTACAATCCACGCCCGTGCTGTGTCATTAGATTCTTATTTGTTTAGAATCTTTCACGTGACAGTAAAGTAGGACTTAGATTCCGTTTAGATGCCCATTATTGGAGCGGCTGGGCATGAATCATTTGCATTGGTAGTGTATTTCCGTGGTCGCATTAAAACAACGTTTTGACGAACGCAACATCCTCATCGCTTATTCGCTGCATCCTATAATTCAGGGCGTGTCTATCCCCATCAATACAATTTTTTATCCCACTAAAAAAAAAAAAAAAATCGATGTTTTGTTGTTTCTATCAATCCAGTTCAATCAAAATCGGTCATCATTTTAAGTTTTGGGCGAGCAGACTTGGTCGCCATTTTAGATTTTGGGCGACCGTAATTGGTCGTCATTTCAGGTTTTGGACGACCGTAATTGGTCGAACATGGTTCAGAACTATATCTACTTATTCTTTGTAAACAAATAAATTTTTGGGTTTATCCATCATATTATACATTTATTCTTTTATCCAAACAACAGCTAAGGGACTGAAAAAAATGTAAGTATGTATACTTTCAATTAATTCAAATTTTTATAGAAAAATATCTTATTAGACAAATATATATCATTTTTAAGCTTCGTTTGAATTCGTAGTTAAGATGATTCTTTGTTTGAAAACAAAAAAAATCTACCATTTGATCCAAACACATTTGATATTTGGTTTCTGAAATTTGTCTGTAACTTATGTAAAAAAATTGTTCTTATATTCTACATTTAAGAATAATGATTTATTCTCCCTATATTACAGCTCATACCATGTTAGTTTTACATAAATGATATAATGAAAATTTTAATAAGGATTAAATAAATTATTTGTAAAATTTGTTATGAAATTATACATAAAGGAGATATAAAAATTAGTTTTTTAGATATATAGATGCTTGTGTTGCGAAATATCCGATGGTTACGGGTTAACCATACAGCCCATAGGACAGCCGGAACAAAAGATTGAGAGACTTTGACTGTCAGGCTACGATCTCCTTTTCGCTTTAACCTTCTTCCTGCTTCAATCGTAGTTAATGTTATGGAGACAAAAAAACAGTGTCAAAATCGAGAACCCCTTTTGTCCTTTTTTTTCCTCCTATGTTTCTCTATTTCTTCTCCCACCAAACAAACATAATCAAAATATCCTCTCTCTCTTTACAGTTCAATTTTATTTTTTTATAGTTCGATTCATATATTGCTTAATTCAATTCATAAAATATTCATATGATTATAGATTGGATATTTATATTAATATGTTAGTTCGATTTGATATGTGTGTAGTTTCATTCGTAAATTATACAATTCAATTCATAGGTTGTGCTGGTGAAAGGTGTGCCTGACTGGTTTTGTTTTGTTTCTTCAAAATTGGTTTCTAAGTTATAGTATTTTCTTTCAAGGGTTTGTAAGTTTTATATTTTTTGGAAGAGTTTGTAAAAAAGGAATTTCAAGTATGTAAGGTTTTGTTTGTTTTAAAATATAGTCCTCTTCAATGGTTTATATATACATCTGTAACCAATTATAACCTTGCATAATATTCAGAAATATCTAATACATATACTTGTTAATCGAACTGAACTACTAATGAATCAAACTATTCAGTACCCATGACATGAACTGAAATTGTGCTTTAATCGAATTGAACTATTTGAAAATTAAACTGAAATATTTGTTAATCAATATGAACTACTATTAAATCAAACTATCCAATACCATGACACGAATTGAAATTGTGCTTGAATCGAACAGAACTACTTGTTAATCAAACTGGAGTATTTCTTAATCGAATTGAATTACTAATGAATCAAATTATCTGTTACCCAATGACACGAACTAGAATTGTGGTTGAATCGAACTGATGTATTTGCTAATCGAACTGAAATTTTAATGAATCAAACTGCAGCACACATGATTTAAAATGAACAAGTCAAATTCTATATTCAACTTATCATTTATACAACTTATTACAACTACAATTATAACAAAATTTTTATACAACTCTAACTACAATTATAACAGTTTCGTTGGGTCTTTTTGTTTTTGGATTTTGTTGGGTTCACATAGTTTTCAATAAGTTTTTTGGGGTCTGATTTTCCATGGGAGCCCACAGAGGAGAGGGAGGGAAAGAAAAGAAAAAGAACATGCCCCACTTTTTTATATAGTTTTTGTTAATGTCCACATGTCATGTGTCTATTGGACACTAACAGACTGATGAATTTGGGTCCTACTGGGATCCGGTCACAGATCTTGGGGAGCAATATCGGTGGAATATCTGTTACTTCGAGACCATGTTTTCTCGAAGGTTTACATGTAACTAATTGTTTATACAAATAGATTACCTTTTTTTTAGTTTACAAGTGTTAATATCACGCCACATCCATACCATTTACAAGTGTTAAAAGGGTGGAAACTTTTTTTTTTTCCTTAAAGGGGTTTTAAAGAGTATTACTTACAATAAAAAACAAAAAACTCCATTAACATGCTTATACATTGGGTCACTGATATAAAATTAATTTTTAATAAATTAGTATTTCCATCATTAAATATTTAACTTTTTTATTTTTATATTTTTATATTTTTTTAAATTATGTTCATCAATACCATTATATCATTTAGTAATGGTATTTTTTAGCTAGTTATACACAATAATTTTTTTAGCCTATACTTAAATTAATTGCCTATACTTAGATTAACGAGATATGTGATAGAATTTTTTACACTTCCTATACATGTGTATATACAATCCATTAGAGTGAATATTTTATTTTTGTAAAATTATGTACCTTGTTAGATAAGATACTTTTTTTTATAAAAAAAATCAGTATGAACTGAAAATAAGACTGAAAAATAACTAAATGTAACATTTTCTTTTGAAAAATGACACAACTATGCGTGCAACCTGTCTATAATCCACACCAATTTTTTATATTTAAAACTTACACACTCGCCCATTAAAATACATGTTATAGAAAATGAAGTAGATACTTAGATACAATAGTGTATTTTTTTATAAAAAAAAATTAACTTTCATATAATACGATATAGCTAATGCACTATGACAATATAATATATATCACACTATCATAGTGTCTAAGCTACAGATGGGACTGAAAAATTGACTAATAAGTGTAACACTGCTATTTTCTCTTTTTCCAATCTAGGGGGTTTTAAAATAAGCTTAAATTTTTCTCATCTTATATATTTTATTGTCATTGTTTAATGGCTGAGTTAGTGTTTCTATTTATTTTTTTTGGTGAATTGTTCAAATGACCCTTAACCAGGGGTCAATTTTTTTTTCTGCCCTTGGACTTTTTTTATTTACCCTTGAAATTTGGTCCTATTTTTTTACCGCATTTTTTATTCCTAAACTACTTTCATTTGTAAATTAGTATTACATTTCTGTAATTGATCGTTAAATATCTGTAATTGGTTGTTATATTTTTGTAATTTATATGACCTTAATTTAGTTCCATATATGATATTACATATCTGTTTTGTAAATTATAGTTTTTGTAATTATTTGTAATTGTTATAAAAATGGTAGATGATATTATCTGTAAATGGTATATTATGTCATTGGGCATCACATTTATAGTTTTTGTTGTTGTTATATAAATGTTAGTTTCTATAATTTTTCATCACATGGATTAAGAAGTAATTCTACTAAAATATTACAATTGTTCATATATTTCCAGTTTGATTTCATGTTATTACTAATTTTATTCATAATTCAAATAGCATAATTCAAATAATTAATGTTTCTGTTTTAATGAAACTTTGAAATTGTATCTATAACAATTTTTCATATGTTGAATGTACTTACAAATGATAATGCAATGACACTGAGAATGTATATATGTCAATTTTGTGTTTAAACATTTTTGTGTACTTTAATATTTTTTATAGATAACTATTAAATATCTGTAACTAGTTGTATAGTTTTTGTATGTATTAGATTATATTTCTGTATTTCTGTAACTATCTGTAAGGGGTAGTGCGGGTATTATGGAAAGTCAGGGGAAAAAAAGGTCAGATTTTAGGGATAAATAAAAAATTATAAAAGCCTAGGAGTAGAAAAAAATTAGACTCTTGATCAAGGGGCATTTGAACAATTTAGCTTTATTTTTTTCAACTTTCAAGGGGGTGAAAAAGTCAGCATCTCGCACCCTCTTTCCATAAAAAAAAAAAGGAAGAAAGATAATATCCTGGACACTAATCTTAAAAAAAAAACAAAATGTTAACGTCACTTTTGTTATCCGAGGAGTAACAATCATTAAGGTTAGTTTCACAATGGATTAAATGATGACATAAATGGGTAATTTGTGGGATAAGTGGAGAGAGAACCATTTATACTAATTAATATAATTGGTAAAAAAAACTAATTGAAATAAAATGTGGAGAGTTGTTCTAATTTTACAATAAAGATAAAGTTATTTCACTTAAAGGATTAGATAACATTTATTTCAATTTTTTGTTTTATATTTTAATAAATGTGAATAATGAAAAAATTAATCGATTTTATATCTCCTAAGAGTGTGTTTGTGCATGATGTAAAATGAAGGGAAGTGAAGAAAAAATATAATTTTTCCTCTCAAGTACCATTGAAAAATAGGATATGTGTCAAACAAGGAATAATTTTTTTTATAACTCTCATGTTTTATTTTTTATTATTAGGAAATGTCGGAAAATATTTTTATCTTATGTGATAACAGTGATGAAAAATACATACATACGCAAATACCATGAAATTGATCAAAAAATATTTCACTTTTCTTCACTTTGCCTATCCAAATTCCCTTAGCTTTTTTATTTTTCCTTTAAACATTATGTACAAATACACCCTAAAACACGAAAGACAACTTATCCTCAAAATTTAAATCATATATTGTTAAAGCAGCCCTCTGCCAATGTTTGGATATAGAATAAGAGGTTACTCCAAGGTAAACAATTATGATAGTGTAAGTAGAAAATAATGGATTTTCTGTTTGGTTATATTTTTAATTATTCTCGCTAGAGAATGTAAGAATAAAATGTTTGTTGCTTGGATATACGTTGAATAATGTTAGAATAAGTTGTGAATAATTTAAAAATATATATGTGCTCCAAATAAAATGACAAAACCACCCTCCAACCTTCCCGCCTGTGATGATGACGTGGCTCCACCACACCCGCGTAATACAAACCAAAGAAAACGTGCGAAATACCATCTCAACCGTTTAATTTCCTCACCTTCCATCAACCGTTTGGAAGTCCAGCTCGTGACGTATGAAACATCCCTCAATTTTTTAAATGACACGTGGGGCTACATTTTCCTGCATGTTATAAACCTGGATAACTCAATTACAGGTCACAAGTGAAATTCAATACTGATTTATACCCATTTATTATAGGATTGTTATCTCTGTTTATTCATTCCAACCGAACAACCAAAAATGCTCTATTCTTGCTTATTATCTACTATAGAAACGTGCAGTAACTCATGCAAAGATGATATTGTTGGGATTATGTCTCGATCCGGTGTATCACATCGGATGGCCATGATGAAACCATATTAGGTTGGACACCTAATGAGTAGAATATTATTTAAGATTTTGATCTTAATTAATATTTAAAGTGAATCTCCTAAAATAGGAAACAATATTTGTTTGTTAATTAGGAGAGTGAATATCTCCTAATTAATGGGAACAATATTTGTTTGTTAATTAGGAGAGTGAATATCTCCTAATTAATGGAAACAATATTTGTTTATTAATTGGGAGATTACTTGGGGAAGAAGTTATTTATCTCTATAAATATCTTCTAGGGTTTCATGGCAAGACATGACAATGTATACAATGTAGAGATCCTAAGAGAAGGTTGAGAGGTTCTAAGAGAGGGTAACTCCATTGGAGAGTTTGTGAGTCTCTTAATGTATCTCAACTATCAAAGTGGATTCTCTGTTTTTTGTCCCGTGGATGTAGGCTTAGGCCGAACCATGTATATCTTGTGTTCTTCGTGTGATGTGATGTTTTCGTTCTTGTGTTCGATCTCGTGTTTGTTGTTGGCTTCCTCGATTGGCCTTTCCAACAGTGGTATCAGAGCTCCAGGTTTTGATCTAGGAGGACGAGAATTGAAGAACGAGGATCAATGACGACACGGGTCGATGAATTCATACCATCGACGAATGTATTGTTGGAAATTCCAACAACGGTATGTCGTACATGGTTTCACGGGAAGAAGGAGAAAAAAAATCATGCAAGGTTGCATGGAGCTCTCGGTGGTGGAAGCGGCACATCTATTCAGGTGTGCGATGATGATACCAATTTGTTGCGGGTCCAAGATCCACCGAGAAGCAGACGTGCAGAGACGTTCGGGGTGCAAAGTTCACAGTGACATGCGGAGGCATGTGGGCGAATCATGTGAAGCGTGGGTGCGGAGTTCGTACGGAAGAAGATGGAACAGTGCAACACGATTTAAGGCGTTTTGAACCGGATATGGGAGGAGCAGCCCCATGTGGTTTGGTTAAAAGAGCGAGTCCAGTCATCTCGCGAGCGTGGTGTGGCATGTTCAAGGTGGAGGTAAGATCCAGATCTTCTTCGGAAATCGACGAGGAGCGTGATGCATGTGAAATCAAGTCATGGCATTGACTTGAGAATGCGCGATTACTGAGTCTGACTCAGGGGTTGATCCATGATAAGGCGAGCGCAGGCTTATGGATCCAACAAGATTGGGCGATGCAGACGTCCGGAGGAAGAAATTCCTAAAATCCATTCAAGGTGGAGTTCTGCGGAGCGGGTCTAGTGCACAAAGAGACTCATGATAGCGACTTGAAGACTGGTGAAGCTCAAGGAAGTCGAAGGCCACTTGATTGCAGGTGGAGATGCATGGTTGCTCGCGTGGTCGTGCTTCAAGGACGACATGGAGCAAGGTGGAGACATCAACGGAAATCTTCTAAGGGGTTCGAGGAAGTCCGAGCGTACCGGATACGAGCCAAGGTGGAGATTTGTTGGGATTATGTCTCGATCCGATGTATCACATCGGATGGCCATGATGAAACCATATTAGGTTGGGCACCTAATGAGTAGAATATTATTTAAGATTTGATCTTAATTAATATTTAAAGTGAATCTCCTAAAATAGGAAACAATATTTGTTTGTTAATTAGGAGAGTGAATATCTCCTAATTAATGAGAATAATATTTGTTTGTTAATTAGGAGAGTGAATATCTCGTAATTAATGGAAACAATATTTGTTTATTAATTGGGAAATTACTTGGGGAAGAAATTATTTCTCTATAAATATCTTCTAGGGTTTCATGGCAAGACATGAAAATGTATACAATGTAGAGATCCTAAGGGAAGGTTGAGAGGTTCTAAGAGAGGGTAACTCCATTGGAGAGTTTGTGATTCTCTTAATTTATCTCAACTATCAAAGTGGATTCTCTGTTTTTTGCCCCGTGGATGTAGGCTTAGGTTGAACCACGTATATCTTGTGTTCTTCGTGTGATGTGATGTTTTCGTTCTTGTATTCGATCTCGTGTTTGTTGGTGGCTTTCGCGATTTACCTTCCCAACAGATATGACATGCATCAACAATCTGTTACAATGGTTGGTTCTCTCTTCACCCCTTCTTTGATTCTGCGGGCACCCATTTGGATATGGAATAACCCAGGGAATAAGAGACTTATTCTAGCATAAGTGAATATAAATAAAGAGAAAGTGATATTATGTTTCATTGTGCTTTGAATTATTCTCATTAGGAAACGTAATAATAAAGTTGTTGTTGTTTGGATAAAATGCGAATAAAACGTAGATAAAAATTTATAAAATGTGAAAAAATGATAATAATTAATTTAATAGATGATTTATAAGAGGTGATGATAGTTGATTTGACGATGGATCCACATATTCTTTGATTGAAATAACTTACAATAACTTTAATTCCAGGGGTTGGCTAGAATCCATATACTAGTTTATACCAGTTTATCCGAGCATACATTATCCTTGGGTATTCTGTCCAAGTACCTTAATTAACATATTCCACCTTATTCCAGAATCGATCTACGGTTATACTACATCCATATACCACTAGCTAGAATTAAAGTTATTCAAGGTTATTCTACCCAAAGAATATGTGGTCACTGTCAAATCAATTGTCATCACCTCTAATCTATCTATATCACTAACCAAAAAAGTTTTCAACTTCATAATATTTTCATTTATGAATTTACCCTTAATTTTTTATGATAATTATTTTTGGATTAAGGGTAACAATGAAAATAAAAGGATAAAGAAAATATTTTCATCATATCTATCTTATTAATATGAATGAATGATAGTGATCAGGCTACATCATCATTTTTTATTATTCTTTTTTACATTTAAGATTGAGATAATTATGGATTATATATAAATTTTAAATAGCATAACATCATATCCAAATCTACCAAATCTCATTCAATTATGATAATATAATGGATTTTTTTTTAATTGTAACTTACTTATAATCATTTTATAACATATTTTAAACATATTTTCAGAATAATTTTTAATGATTTTATATTACATCTTAAATATATTTTTATTTATAATTAATTATAGGGTACTCAAAATATTAAGATTATATGATATATCAATTTTTTCAATGCACACAATTAATATATATGTAATCCTTGATTTTAGGGATCATAATTGAACATCATCTTTCAATCTATAGGAAGTGTTTTCAAATAAATTTGTTAAAGTTTATTACTATCCAAAACTCTTAATGTTATGGATTTTAAAGATATATTGAATGAATGATAGTGATTCTGTCACGTCACATCATCATATTTTTATTTTTATTGTGTTTATTAGATTTAGATTGAGATAATCATGGGATATATATAACAAAGAAGTAATTTCAATTTCAGGTTCAATATCAATTTCATCATTTGAACTCACTTTTCATATTCAAATAATCATTTTCGGGAAAAATCTACTTCAGAATCATAAGTTTATATCAAAAATCTCTTTCCAAGGAATTATTAATCACCCCAATATGAGTTATACATGAAAGTTATGAGTTTCAAAGAATTTCAGGAATAGTTTAATTCTTGGTTTTTTTCTATACATAAATTGGATAATATCATCCATATCTACCAAATAATAATGTTTTTTTATATATATATTTAAAAAATAATTTTAACTAAATATTTATGATGATTTATTATTTATAATATTACCATTCTAAATAGGAGTAAAATTCAGGTGGGTTGGGTCAGGTTGGAGCTCAACCCAAATCCAACCTGATGTTGAAGAAACCCAACCTGACCCTTAGATGTGAGAAGCTCAACCCGAACCCAACCTTTGCGGGTTTTGTTCGGGTTCGAGTTTGATTCGGGCTAGGTTGAGTTCAGGTTGGGGTTGAGTGTGGATAAGACTTGAAAGATGTGTTATTTTAAATAATTAAAAATTCGTAAGAGTAAACTATCCGCATAACAAAAAATAAAAGGGATTTTTATTTTTAACCCAAATCCAACCATCGTATTTAGCGATTGCTCCCTCACTTCTTCGTATTTGGGTTTAACTCCCCAGATTTAAAGAATAATTCCTTTTTACTCCCTGCGAGGGACCTATCTGTCAATTATTTAATTTGCTTTTCAGTCCCTGATAGGGAGTAAAAAAGAATTATCATTTAAATCTGGTCAGTAAAACCCAAATACGAAGAAGTGAGGGAGCAATCGCTAAATATGATGGTTTGCGGGGAGTTAAAAACAAAAAACCCAAAATAAAAAAGATGAAAATGCGGAACATTTTTATTCAGATAATAAATATATGGAAACTAGAGAAATAAATGATCCTATAGAAAAATAAATTGTACAATTCAAATTTTGTTATACACATTAAAAAATTATAATTTTACTTAAAACATTGTAATTAAATATGAAAATTTTTGGTTCGGGTTGGTTTGAGTTACTCGAACCCTCAATCCAAATTAGGTTTGGGTTACTCAGATTGAACTAGAACGCTAAAATCCTAACCCAGATCCGCTCAATTTTCAGTTTGGATAGAGTTTAACCCGTCCAAGTTGCAACCCTAATTTTAAAGGATTAAAACTGTACATAAACATTTTTTTATCCATTCAAGCGATATTATTGTTTTTAGACTTTCAAATGAGGTATTCTTACAATATAGTGTTTGTGGAGGGGTATATATGCCAAAAAACTCATTTTCATTTATAACATATCTCTTTTATGTTTCATATAAAATTTTACAAATGATTTATTTAATTATTATTAAAAGGAAAAATTAATTAGGTGTCCCTACGCTCACCCATCTATTATTTTTAATCCATGGAATTTTTCAATTTTTTTAGGTCCCTATGGCGGTGAAAAATTATCTTTAGATCCCTCCAATCTGATGTTTTTCAAAAATACCAAAAATACCGCATGTACAATTATTTTAGTACACCTTTAACACTCTCCAGTACATTGTTAAGTATTTTCAGTATACTGTTAACACTCTCCAGTATATTGTTAACCTTCGCATAGAATGTCCCCTTCAATTATTTCATTACATTGTAAACACTTTTCAATACATTGTTAAGTATCTGAAGTACACTGTCAGCACTCTTTAATACATTGTTAACATTAACATAATTGGGTGAGTTCATTTTGGTATTTTTGAACAACATTCAGTGGGTTGATTTTTAAAATGAACAACATTCATTTTGGTATTTTGAACAACATTAACATAATTGGGTGATGTCATCAGCACTCTTCATTTATATATATATAAAATGATAGATTATATAAATGAATTGAAAAACAATTGAGAGTGTTGGTTGATTTTTCAAAATGATGTGGGAAGACTAGTAAATCAATAGTCAAATCAACTATAATTATTTTTTCACCTTTTGGAGCATTTCTAACCACACTTCATATCTCCAATTTTGGAGGGTGGTGTGTTCCAGCCACACTCCATATCCACCTCCAAATTTGTAGATTTGGATTTAACCCTCCAAATTTGGAGGCTACTTACAAATTATATTTTTCACTTTTTACTTTATTCACTAATTAATTGAACCTAATGTATATTTAGATCTGCTAATCCATTTTTAATAAAAGTACTATAGTTGGAAAGATTTCATCGTGACCTTCAAAATAAGACTAATATTAAATTATTTTAGAATTGACTTTAAATAAATCCTCATACGTTTGATTATTCAAGAATTATTTTATTTATTTAATTAAAAATATTAATTTAAAAATAACTCCAAAACCATTTAATATTATACTCATTTTAATTGTCTTAATGAGATCTTTCCAATGGTATAATTTTTATATAAATAGATTAATAATAATAATATTTGATAATGAGTTTTCATATAACATTATATAATTTTAAAAATGATAAAAAAAATGAGGGGTGATGATTGGAGTACAACACCCTTCAAAAATGAATTTTCTCCAAATATGGAGGGTCAACTCTCCATATTTGGAGGCTTGAGTTGGAGATGCTCTTATAAATCTTTATCCGTATTTTATTCACAGTTAAATTAAAAAAAATATATTATTATGTTTCCTAACGAGAATAATTTAAAACAAAATCAAACACAAAATCACTCACTTATGTCGGAATAACTGTATACCTAAAAATAAATCATATTCTGTGTCGAGGTAGTTTATTTTATTTTATTTTTTTGGTAAGCAGACCCACTAGGGGCAAGGACAAACGGAGCACAAGGCCCATTACACCCTGAAGGGTGGTAGCCGGGTTTGAACCCGAGGCGTCCACGAGGAGGGGCAGACTTTAGAGTTGGCCCAGATTTTGGTGAAATCACTATAGTACTGGTTTGGTTATTCATTTTTATAAATAAATTGTGAAGGGAAGGGCTTTTAAAATTTCATTTATAAGCTTCATTATTCAGTTTCAACCATTCAAAAGGTCACCCACCACCAAAAAATGACTAAAAAAATTAAAACAAGATAAAATACAAAGAGACCCACACAAAGATCACGCATGGATAGGTGAACCGGATCAATGTGATAAACGAGATATACATACTAAAACATTTTATTTATAAAAAAAATAAGAATATATAAAATTGTAAAAATATATACATTTTTATATTATTTGTAAAAAATTAAAATGTGTGTGGACTGTCTAATCTTAAATTGAACCTGAATTAATTAAAATTTATCGACCTTTATTTGTTTTTCCCTGTTTGTATGTAGAAGAATTAGAAAATATATATTAAAAGATCATTATTAGATATTAAAAATATATTTAAAAATAAAATGCTTACTCTTTAGATGAGCATGTAGAAGAACACTCTTGTATATATTATTTAATTCTCCTGAAATAAAAAATAAACAATAAAAAAAAATATTAGAATATTCAAATAAAATATTAAAAAATATTAAAAATGAAAACCATTCATCATCCGAATTCCAAATGCTTACTCTTTAAAAACAATTATTAGAAAAGAAACAAAAATTCCAAATCTTTGAATTTAAATATTATTGAAACATTGTAAAAAATAAACAAAATAAAAAATAAAAAACATATAAAATCATCTTCCATAGACATAAAGACCTGCGAAAGTAAAAATAATTTTTTTTTTTGGAACCAGTTCATCCGAATGATATTATATTATATATAGATACAAATATTATTAGTAAAAAGGATCAAGGGCACAAGTGTCAAAAAAACATTTTAATGCATTTTATAAGCTATAATCTCAAAAGCATCATTTTCTCAACTTAGAGATTATGACTTTTTTAAATGTGTTTTTAACTTAAATAAGTTTCAATAAGTTAAATAAACATGTAACAACCTTTTATTTTAAGCTAAAAGCTATACTATGTGACTTATATATAAATTTTAATAAACATGCATATCATTAAGGCAGCCTTAAATGTAACATCCTCTAAAAAAAAAATTTTATGAAATAAAAAGGTAGGCCTAAACCACAAAAAGCAAACATAAAGTTCTTTTTAATGAAATAAAAATCATCAAAGTAAGCCAAAATAAGCAAACCTAAAATATTTTGAGATGACTTTCAAAGTTATTCCCTTATCATGCACCAAGCTAGTAAAAAAGTTAAGGTTTATTATTTTTTAGTCCCCACAAACCATAATATTTAATGATCGATTCCTCATTTCTTCGTATTTATTTTTAGTCCCCAGATTTTAAGGATAATTCATTTTTAATCCATGGGAGGGATCAATCCATAAATTAGTTTTTTCTTTTTAGTTCCTCATAAGGACTAAAAGACTCAGTGGCGTATAAATCTGGGGAATAAAACATAGTTATCCCCGCACCTTCCTACCCACATAAAAATGTTATCTGAGGAAGTGGTGCAAACGATATGCATCAACGAATGCACCAACGAGTCAGTTACAGAAGTTGAATTCAACTCTTCACCGACTTAGCTTTTTCTCGATCTCATATAACGCAGTGTAGATACCACTCTCTCATATAAAAAAAATTAGAGAGAGGGGGAGAGAGAGAGAGAGAGAGAGAATGACTTGTATTTTGAAGAAGAGGTCATTATGGACTGCAGCAAACGATAAAATTTTGATAGCTCATGTCATGAAACATGGTGAGGGTCATTGGGACTTAGTGGCGAAGAAGACAGGCTTGAAACGAAGTGGGAAGAGTTGCCGGTTGAGGTGGAAGGAACATCTCGATCCCAAACTCAACAAGTGTCGCCTTTCAGAAGAGGAGGAGGAGCTCATTCTTCGACTTCATTCAGAGGTCGGCAACCAATGGTCGATGATCGCTTCACAGGTTTGATTTTCAGTCTCTCCGTTTTTTTTTTTTTTTTGGATGGTGGGATTGGACAATCTTCCCACACCACCAGCACCACCTCCTCCTCTTCCTCTTCCAATGTCCAACTCCAACGCCACCACAACTAATCAGCCTCTTAGAACTCAAAGCTATTGAGGTGGGAACTAATGATCTTCTAATTGAATTCCATTTTGTAAAGTTTTTTATTACTTTTGTAAAAATTTACTTTTTCATATAGCAATACAAATCTTGATTAACAATAATAATAATAAAAAAACACCACCAGCACCACCACCACTGCACTACCTCCTCCTCCTCTTCCAACACCAGCACTAGCACCACCTACTCCTCTTCCAACACCACCTCTTCTTCCAACACCACTACCAGCACCAGCACCACCTCCTTCTCCTCCTCTTCCAACACCAGCACCAGCACCAGCACCAGCACCAGCACCACCTCCTTCTCCTCCTCTTCCAACACCACCACCAAATTTACTTTTTCATATAGCAATACAAATCTTGATTAACAATAATAAAAAAAAAACACCAGCACCACCAGCACCACTGCACCACCTCCTCCTCCTCTTCCAACACCAGCACTAGCACCACCTCCTCCTCTTCCAACACCAACTCTTCTTCCAACACCAGGACCAACACCAGCACCACCTCTTTCTCCTCCTCTTCCAACACCACCAGCACCACCAACTCCTCCTCCTCTTCCAACCACCACCAGCACAAGCTCCTCCTCTTCCAACACCATCTTCAGCATCACCCGACCACCACCAGCAGCATGCACCACCTCCTCTTCCAACACAGTACCACCCCTATCACCACCACAACCAGGACCGGCCTAATAATTGATTTTTTTTAGGAATTTTTAGTTTTAAGTCCTCATAAACTATATGATTTAGTGATCGATCCCTCACTTCTTTATATTTTGGTTTTAGTCTCTACATTTAAATGATAATTTAGGAATAGATCTCTCCTAAATTATTAAGTTTGTTTTTTAGTCCCTGAGAGGGACCTATTCCTAAATTATCATTTAAATGTAGGGACTAAAACCAAAATATGAAGAATTGAGAGATCGATTGCTAAATTCTATAGTTTACGGGGACTTAAAACTAAAAACCTTTTTTTTATTGGGTCTTAAGAGAATTTTTAAAGTGAGACCCCATGCATATTAAGAAATCTAATTTTGTTTTATATCTTATGCATCATTTTATTTTAGTTATAATAATATTAAAAAATTAGATACATAATATTTTATTTTATAATAATTTAAAAGCATAAAAACAATAGAAAAATTTATATTTTAATGGAATGAAAAAGTTATAAAATCATAAATAGAAGGGAGTAGATAGGAAAATATGTAGAGAGAGATATTATCATTATGGTTGGACAGACTTAGGGAGGGGAGACATTTTAGACCTGATTTTAGGAAAGAATGTATGTTGAGATAAACTAATTCATCAAGAAAAGTGACACATCTCACTGTTAATTTAATTTAATCAATCAATCATGTGGTTATAGGGGCCCTTCTCTAGATGGGGCCCTAAGCAATTGCCTTAGTCATCTTTGTCCAGAGGCGGCCTGACCACAACAACCATAATTTGCTTACGCTATAATGCATCCAATCAGTGCAAAAGTAATTAATTAGCTGGTGTTAAATTACCCCTTCATAGAACTATCCCGCTCAATGGCTCACCATCTAATGTTTACTGTTGAACGAGTGAGACCCTTTTTTTTCAATTGATCATATCTACCTGAGAGACTTAATTGATGGGTTTTTGTATCCAGCTATTGCAATATATTGTTTTTTCACTGTACATGGGTTCTGCAATTTTTTTAAATGTCTTTTCATTTTTTAGGGTTTTTTTCTTTTTAAACTTTTGGTTTTTTGATGCCTATTCAGGCTTGCATCAATATCAAACTATATAGAAAAATAAAAAGAACTTAATTAATCATCATAATGCCTTTTTTCACAAGAGTAAAAACCTCTCAATGGATCGATATGGATCAACCCACAAGGCCACAATTACGTGATTGAGATATATTGGATACAGTTACTTTCACGAGATTTTGCTTTGGAGCTCTTATAAAATTTATATACAAGTACTTCTATTATTTCATAAAGTGAATAATTATTGATAATTTGATTTATATTGTTGCAACAGATGCCAGGAAGAACTGCAAACGAAATCAAGAACTATTGGAATGGAAACACGAGAAGGCTCCAACGCCAGTGTCTTAATTCACAAAGCCAATATTTGCATGGCATGCAATGGAAGGCCACACATCCTCTATTAATGGTGTCACCACCAACATGTCCCCCTTCAGAAGGTAGTAGCACTGGAATTCAAAATTTGCATGGGGTGGTACAGAACGTGATTGTTTCGAACAATCCTTCCGCAAGTAAGGCCCCACATTTTAAAAAAGGTTTGAACATATATTTGTTGTTCTTGAAAAGCTGATTTTAGGAAGAAAAAAAAAAGTTTGCATGAAACTGCCTGTCCATCGATTTTAAAAAAAAACAAGTTTTTAATTAAATTTTTTTTTTTCTGTTTGAAAACAAATATGAAAACTCAGTTTCCTGCAATCCCAAATGCATCTCAAATCATTTTCCAACCATATATACTATTATTGTTGTTGTTGTTGTCACTCAATTTTCTCTATTTTGATATGGTTAATTTTAAAATTCTGATTATATTTTTAAGATGGAATAAAAAAAAGAAGATTTATATATCACATCTCTTTTACAAATTTTTATTTATAAATATCATATGAGGCGTTCATGCGTCAGGAGAGGCGTGATATATACCACTTCTTCAAAATCCATTGACGTTGTAGTGACAATGCTGACTGGGTCAACAATTATTTTGTGCAAATAAAATTGGCGGAGAGTTAAACATGTTATTAAAGAAAAAAACATGGTTAATTACTTATTAGACATTGTTATTTTTTCCTCTATTAAACAATATCTAACAATGTTCTTTTTTAATTACAGAAGAAGATTTTGATTGGGAGATGGATTTAGAGATGCCGGAAGTGTCAAATGAAGGGCTGGATAATGATGCTCCCTGGGCGACCGGGGAGTTACCTAATTCAGATCCATTAAAGCATATGACCTGGAACAATTTGGTTAATGTTGATCCTTCATTGTTGGGGATGTCAAAACACATCTAATGTGTTGTTCATGAGATCTTGCCACTTACAGTTCTTTTTGTTTTTGCTTGGTAAATAAATTTGTATTTCCTAGCAACAAATGAAACTGTACAAGAGTACTTTGAGAGGTTAGAGAAGAGAAGGGGAAGAGAAGAAAGGGCAGTCCAAGCAACTCCCTTTTACAAAATTACATGAGGATATATTTAGGATCATAGCATACAACTAACTCATTCGAAAATTGCACACATCCGGCACGATCCTCTCTACTGAGTAACTTCAATGACTCCCACAAGGAGGAGGGACTGAAGGTTGACTGTCCCATGGGGGACTGATATGCAGCAAGAAGGTCAGCAGCTCTATTCCCTTCACAATAGGTATGGGATATCTTCCACTCTTGGAAGGATGAAGTGAAGTTATGCAGAGATCGAATGTCTCTAAATGTTGTCCAAGATATGGTTCCTTTACCACAAGCCCACGCAACAACAGTGGTAGAGTCAGTTTCACTCCATACTGTCGGTATCGTCGGAATCTCCGAATGTCGGTGTGTCGGAAAAGATCCCGGCGGTGCGCGGGTGCGTGCGTGTGTGGGGGTTCTTCGGGGATTCAGATCGGATGCGTGCCCTGGCGGGCTCGGTCGGATTCCAGGGTTTGTGTGATCACCACCTGCTTTTTCTAAAAGCAGGAAAATGTTGGGTTGGATTTGATCGCCTACGTGGGGGAGTTTGTGGGGTCTCCGCTGTGAGACACGGATATACCGTACACAGAGATAAAAAACAGGTATCCTATTCTGCTTCCGGGGCTTGACTAAAGGAGTCTTGGGACATAGGGGTGCAAAATGGGGTGTGGATGGGGGGCGGCTAGTGTGATCCAGCCGTCGGGTATGGGGTGGGGTTTAGCCGTCCGGGAACTGGTCTGGTTTGGGCAGAACTTCGGTAGGAAATGTGTTTGGTCTTGGACAGAGGCTAAGCTAGGTTTAGCCCGGGTTTCTGGAGGGTGGAATGAGAGGGTGTTTTGTGTAGGGAATGGATTTTTCTCTCACAAAAGGGGGGCCTCTTTCTCTCTCTCTCTTGGGATTTCTAGTGGGGGAAGGGAAAGGTTGGGATTTGGTGGATGTGAATTGATGGGTTTGTGAGATTGTTGATCTTGGATTTAAGCTTGGGAACCCCTCTATTTATAGTAAAAGAGAGGCAGGGGAATATCCAGGGGGTAATGGAGTGGCTTGGCTAATAGTGAATGTGATTAGAGCCCTCATTAATTCTCTGGTTCTTCTGTCAGGGTCAGGTGAAGGGCGGCTAGTTCTAACTAGCCACCCAGGATAGGGCAGCTACTTCCTGGTAGCCGCCCCTATCATGACCTGTCAAACGTCCCATCTCTGACAAGCAGTGGCTTTGGTCGGTTACTTGGGTTGATCCGGCCAAGATAGGGCGGCTAAAGATCATGACCCGCCGCAATGATCAGCATTTAATGCTGCTTTATGTCCCATCCAGGGAAGCGGTTTAAGGTCTGCCAGGAAGGCGGCTAGTGCTAACAAGCCGCCTGGTATGGGGCGGCTAGTTAGGGCCAGCTGCCTCTTGCCACGGACTTGGGGTTTTTAGAGTTTCTCTTAGGTGGGGTTCTGGTTTGGGCCAGGGTTTGGTTTAGGGTAGGGTTTAGGGTTAGGTCTGGGGCTAGGGTTAGGGTTTCCGGTTTAGGTTAGGGTTAGGGTTGGGTTTAGGTTAGAGCTAGGGTTTAGGGTTAGGGTTTTCGGTTTAGGTTAGGGCTAGGGTTAGGGTTTCCGATTTCCTAAACTTTAGTTCTCTACTAGATGTCCAAATATGGGATATTTCCGGGCCTTACTTGAAGTATTTCTCTCTTTCTGGACGGTCAAAATTATGGTATCTACAATTGTCCCTCATCAGACGGAGTCTTTGTGCGAAGCAGGAAAGACTTCGACCGATGATAAGGAAAGAGACCCCTATTTTGGCCAGCCCGACCTTCAAGAAGTCATGTCAACACAAGCAGTACTATTCAGGGAGTTGATTTAGACCGTCAGAGGCTAGGTTTTGACTTAGAATTTTTAACCGAAAGGATGATCCAGGTGGAAGGCGGGGAAAAGTAAATGATGAGTGATCCAATCCGCGGTCGGGGTTCTTCGCTATCGTGCGTGGAGTTTCCTCGTTTCCTCGTGCCTACCGTTCCCGTGCTTGGAAAAACTCAGCAAGGAGGGGATATCGCCGATAGAAAGCAAGTAAAAGTTGATTTGGTGAATTGGATCATCCGAAGGATAAGAACTCTAGAAAAGAACCAGAACTGAAGAAATTCGAATTCGAACGGTACTGAAAATGCGGCAATACTTTGGGAAAGTCGTGTTTGATCAAGTAGTGTCTGGAAATAAGCCAATACATGACTGTTTGGTATGGAAAACCTTAGAATTTACGGCTGAAAAGAGATTGGAAAGGGGTTTTAAATGAAAACAGAGAAACTGGGAGGGGCGGCTAGTGGTAACTAGCCGCCCGAGTGGGGGCGGCTACTCATGGGTAGCCGCCCCATAGTTGGGCCCCTTATAACCGAAAAGACCCTCTCTCTCTCCATACGTTTCAAAACAGTTTCTCTCCCTCCATTACTCCTTCTTCTTCATTTTAAATAGAGAAACCTTGATTCCTTTGCCTTTTCTTCCTTCATTTCGACCTAGATCCGTCCTTCTCTCTTGATTTAGAAACCCTAGTATTGGGTTCTCCTTTTTCTTTTCAATCCGAGAAAGATGACGAGGTCGAAGGCAATTGCTTCGAGGGGGAAACGACCACAGGTGGCTCGTGGAGAGCGTAGCCCGAGCTCTTCATCATCGAATAGTGATAGGCCGGAGGTAGAGGCCGTGGGAGAAGTTATGGGTGTGGTGGAGGTGCAGCCGGTGGACATCGGCATGGGTGAGGTTGGGGATTTGCCTTTGGGGGCTGTCCCGGAGGTTGGGAGCAGTATAATAGGATATACACGCAAGAGGAGGCGTGGGGATCGACCGGCGGTGGTCGAGGAGGTGGTTTTGGGGATCGGGGGATCGGTTGAGGGTGCAACCGAGGGAGTAGGGGCCGAGGAAGTTAGTGAAGATGTGAGGGCATCGTTGGATGCCCTTGTTGGGATGTTGAACAGGGAGGCCATAGAGGCCAGGGCTGAGGAGGAGGAAAGTAGGGCTATGGGGGCTTTTGCGGAGTTTATCTCCGGCGCGGGGAGAGTGGAGAGGACTGGAGAGGTTAGGGATGAGGCCGGGGAGGCTGAGGGTATGGGCACCGGGCTGCAGAGGCCGGTGTTGGTGTTGAGGCTGAGGCCGAGGAGGCCATGTTCAAAGAGGATGAGGAGGAGGGGGATGACGACGAGATGGATGATCCCGACGAGGCCGAGGTGGGCGCACCTGGGTCCACACGGGCCGTGGTATGTTCCTAACCTTTTTGTCTTAGCATTTTTATTTTGGCGTATATGCATGTGTTTTGGTGGTATGAACAGGTTTGTATATGTGTATTTTTAATAAGCATGCTTGGTGTATAAGGTAATCACGGTGGGGTAGCATGCTGATATGGGTTTGTTTCTAGAAAAGGGGAGGGCAATTTTTTTCGTATACATATATATCCATGTTTACTCTATTTTTGAAAGAGGTGAACGGTATGGCTGGTATGCTTGCATGTGATACTTTTACGTGCATATAATTCTTTAAGGCGTGACTTCGTAAGTGCTTGATCGTGGTAGAGCATGCGAGATTGTATGCATGCATTTCATGGGTCCAAGTACTTTTTATATGCTTAGGTGTGTTTAGGGAAAGTACATAAGCATGATAGGCCGTGATGCAAGAAAGCGCGTGAGTGGAGACCACGGTGGGATTTTGACATATTTTTGTTTGCATGCGTGGTCATATGAGGAGTGTTTTGTGAATAATGGGAGGTGAACCTTTAAGTGAATGCTTTTGTATGAGAATTTTACTTTGCTAAGCATGATTTCTAAATGATTTAGTTTTTAGATTTTTACCTCTCAGTTGCTCTTTTAAACTAACCCATCTTTTCTTCGTTTGTTTGTAGCGGCCGAATCGTATCCGGGCTTTATGGCACGGGACGAAGAGGTGGTACGAAGCTTTGGGGCAGGAGGAGAGGAGCTTAGTGGATGGAGCGGGCTTCCGTTCCTTCTTTCTGATTTAGTTGTTCCACATCCATCGCCCATATGTGGAGACATTGGCGGAGAGATGGGACCTGGAGAGTTGTACATTCATCCTCCCAACTGGCGCCGTTATGCCGACCCTAGATGACGTCCATCGGATCACCGGTCTTCCGGTTTTGGGGGAAGCGGTGATTGCGGCCACCCTCGCGGATTATAGGGGGCTATTTCGAGAATTGATCAGGGAATGGGAGTTCGTGGAGTGGGAGCGGACGCTGAACCGAATTCCTTTAGGGAGGCTTTCAGGGCAGTATGGCCTTGGTTCTTTTATGGAGCGTCAGAAGGGCGAAGCTGCAGCTAGCTTTGAGAGAAGATGGGCGATGATCGAGGCGAGAGAGGAGGCCGCGTGCCCACAGAGGCCACGGAGGGAGTTGAGGGCGTTCTTTCTTTACTTCTTCGGCCGAGTCCTCTTTTCGACGGCTTCTGATAAGGTCTCCTCACATTCTCTTTTGCTGATGAGGGACCTGGAGGGCATGGGACGCTAGGCCTGGGGAGCGGCGATGCTCGCCCATCTCTTTGCAGAGCTCTCGAAGAAAGTTAGGAGGGCCGGGGGAAAGAATCTTGGCGGCTTCGCGCCATTTCTTCAGGTATGTGTAAGTGGTAAATGTCTTTTTCTTGGTTTAGCTTACTTTGATAATGATAATTTTCCTCTTGCTTTGCTAGATCTTCGGATACGAGCACTTCGCCATCGATCGCCCGACTCTGGCGCCGTTTGATCATGCCCTCCCTTGGGCTATGAGATGGGAACCCCGGGATCCTCTCGCTTGTACCGTCTCGCCCAATTCCGAGAGGCCTTCCGCGTCTTGTCGGAGGAAGAGGTATAATTTTGTTTCTTTGAATTTCTTTGGCTAGTATTTGGTTTTCTTTTGGCTAAGCGCTCTTCCTATCTTTTGTTGCTTTTAAATGACGTGGAGGCCGTATCCGGAGAAGGTTCCTGAAGCTCTGGTTGATCTACTTTAATGGGGTCATGTTTCATGCGATCAGCCGGGTCGTCCATCGGCTTGGCTATCATCAGTGGGTGTCCGATCCTCTGCCGCGGCGCCCCTCGATTCCGGTGGCTGGGATTCCTCGGGATACGAATCTCCCGAGGAATTACGCTACATATGTGGCGGGATTGATGGGCCGAGGCGTCTTGGTGGAGCGTCATCCTGAGGTGATTTCAAGTGACGAATACCTGGCTTGGTATCGTCAGGAGTACGCGGGTATCCTCGGGACGATAGAGGAGGAGATCCCGGACGCTTATGTAAATTCCCTTTTTCTCTTTCTTGTTCTCCTTTTCTTGGACATCTTCTAAATAGTGCTTTCTTTTGTAGGTTGAGTTGAATGAGATGGAGAAGAAACTTAAGACCGCCAATGAGCATCTCCAAGCACGGGCCAGGCAGATAGAGGCGTTGCGAGTACAACGGAGACGCTTGCAGGACCAGGTCCGGGTCCTCGAGGCTCAAGTGGATGCTCTGTTGAGAGCGAGAGTCGATGGTGCTTCTTCCTCTTCCGTCCCTCCTCCTTCCATAGTTTCCGAGCGAGAGCTCGAGCTGATGAGGGAGCTAGATGCGGCCCGGAGCGAACTGACAGCCACACGGATGGAGCTGGGCCAGGCGAGGGGTAGGGCTTCCCGGGCTGAGGAGGAGATGGACCGGTTGAGGTTCATGATGGCTTCGAGAGAGGAGGGGTTCATCACCCTAGGCCGCGAGAGGGACTCCCTCCAGATGAAGGTGTCGGAGTTGGAGGAGAGGTTGAGGGCTGTCGAGGATCGGGCTAGAGGGACAGAGAGTCGCCTCCGACAGAGATTGGAGAGGAGAGACAGAGATATGTAGCAAGTCCATCTCTGGAAGGCGACTATGAGGGGGAAATTGGTTGGAGGGGGCTCCATGACCGAGGCGGACCTTGACCTTCTTCCGCTTGAGCCTGACCATTCTCTCTCGGCTTCCTTGGCTATTGGGGCCACCTTCAGCTGCGCTTCTCGTCCTTCGACGTCTCGGAGTCGTGGGATATATGCTAGGGCTGCGTCTTCAGTCTCCTGTCGCTCCTGATGCTCCAGAGGTTCAGTCCTCTCCTCAGCCGCCACTTCCTTCTCAGCCAAGCCAAGCTGTTCCTCCTATTCAGCCTCCAGCGGGTGACGATACGCCGAGGTATAGCTTCTTTGCGTCTTGATTTTAGGTAGAAGAATAGTATATATGCAAGGAATTCATGTTTTTCTTCTTTTGTTTTGACTCAGGTGATATTTTGGTGAAGCATAGCTCAAGACTTCGGTGGGAGCTTCCGATGGATCTTATCTATTTACCTCTAGTCTATTTGTTTTAAAAACTTTGTTTTAAGACTAGGTCTGAATTTTCTGTTTATGAACAATTCGTCTTCTTTCTCCGTTTGGTGTATGAACAAACATGGGTATTTAGTTTAGTTTTGTTTGGTTTTAATTGGGTGATGTATGTGGAATGGTTTTTATAAGGTTGTATGGGTGGATGAAAGGATGAATGGGTGTATGGTTTTGTGTATGATTTTTGTTTCGGTTGTTATTTGATTCGTAGTTATACTGTTTTTATGTGCGTATGAATGTATGAAATGTGTGTGCACAGGTTTCGTAGGAGAATGTTTTCTATAGGTACCCAAGGAGTTGAAGAGTTGGAAAGATGGGACTGACAGCAGGTTTTTTGGGCAGTAGGCAGGGGGCGGCTAGTGCAAACTAGCCGCCCAGTGAGGGGCGGCTAGTTAGGTTTAGCCGCCCCCTACCTGGGACATGCTTACCTGAAACCAAAGCTGGGGTGGCTAGTGGTGTCTAGCCGTTGGGTGAGGGGTGGCTAGTCGGGTTTAGCCGCCCCTTGCCTGGGACAATTCTACTGGTTTTGCTGCTCCTGCCTGCTGCTTCTGAAAGCCTTTGTGACCGTTTCGATTTTCAAGACCTATAAAAACATCCTTTCCATGGACCAAGTGTTAAATCTGTCCGGATTGTGCCCCTGCACTGATTTTTGAGCCCTTTCTTGCTTGAATTGTCAAGGGCTACAATCCATCTTAAGGTAAATGAAAAGATAATGCGAGAAAGTAAAGTACGGGGAACCATGCTTTAGTACGCAAGGGAGGGATTCCAAGTGCGTGAGTGAAGAAAACTCTTAGGTATGTGTGTTAGTGGGACAATTTCTTCTCAAGCATGTGCGGAAGGGCGTAAAATGGGTGTAGGTGGGGGTAATCTCATCATTGGTACGGGGGGGGGGGGTCAATTTTAGCATTCCAAGAAAATCGGATGCCTAAGTGTTTTGGAAAAGAAAAATGCGAACTTATGCGTAAGTAAGAGTGGCATAAGTGAGCATTTTAATTCTTCAACGGTTTTGTTTTATGTGAGAGGGCAATGTTCTCGACCTTCTTAAGTAAAAGATACCATCAAGTCCCTGTGGAGGAGCCCTTGTGGTCACTTATGTCTGAACCAGGGTTGTATTTGAAAGGCATAGGCCTTAGGTGTCGGTTTTTCTAGGTTCATGGTTCTCAAATGCTTGATCGTATTATCTAAACATGCTGAAAAATCCATGAGTGTACCAGGAGTCAAGTTAAATAAGCTTCCTTTGGATATGCAAGTTTCTAAATGAACTCATGTGAGTGTGTGTAGTTGTAAACCTGGAAATGATCTACCTTTGGTCGAAATTTCACCCTTCCCGGTAGACATAGTTTAATTTTGAATCCCATTGCGAAAATAAAGGGGGGGGGGAGAATGGGGTAAGAGTAATATCTTCCTTTCGGGTAATATTTTAGAATTGTCCCAGTCTAGCATATGTCCTACTTTCTAGGTCCCTCTGGCTTTCTTCTTTTTATCACATCTTTATTTTTGGTGGAAAGTACAGTCCATTGTTTGGATCTGTACTGGCATAGCCGTTGTCTAGCGTATATCGTGCGTAAAGGCGTGAAAGCCTGCTAAAATAGAGAGTTTAACCCATTCACTTGGGTGTTATTTTTCTTTTGTTGGCCTCTCATTGCCTTATTTTTTTATTTGATTTGAGGGGGGGCTCTTCTGTTTTTCACCCTGATTCTGTTCATGCTTCCCCTCTAGAAGTGTTTGTATAGTGCGAGAGCCAGTTTTGGGACACATGCTTTGGGGTTTTAAATTGTCCCAGTCTATGGGGTAGGCAATTTCTCTTCTATCAGGTAAATCTAGTCCAGTTATACTGTGTGAATGAAGTGGCATGATTTGGCGGAGATGTGTTCAAATAGATACATGTTTATCTTTGAGAGTCTTATAATTCTATCATCAAGTACTAAACGCTGGAAATTACAGGAAGAAAGAATAATAGTTCTCAAGTATTGAAAGTTATTCATGCATGGAATTTCTTTAGATAAAGTGCATTCCACGAACCTGAAACCTCGACTCCTTCGGCATCCACCAAGCGGTAGGCATTCCCGGAATTGGCATGGGTGATCACATAGGGTCCCTCCCATTGGGTTGCAACTTCCCTCTTGGGTGAGGCTGTCTTGATGGCATGATTTGCTTAAGTACTAATTCCCCGATTTCAAATTTTCTTTTTATTACCTTCTTTTCAAATGCCCTTGCCACCCTTCTTTGGTAGGCCTGGGCATGGTCTGCCGCTTTTAATCTTTTCTCGTCTAGTAGTTCGAGGCGTAGTAGAAGTGCCTCTCTCCTTTCCTTAATTTGGAGGTCTTCTTCTAGTACTATTCTTAAGGACGGATGAGGATTTCGTAAGGTACTACTGCTTCGGCCCCAAACTTGAGTGAATAGGGGGTTTGACCAGTGGGTGTCCTAATGGAGGTTCGGTATGCCCAGAGGGCGTCTACCAATTTATCAGGCCAATCGATAGCCTTATGGGTTTCTACTGTTTTCTTTATAATTTTGAGCAAGGTTTTGTTGGTGGCCTCTGCTTGTCCGTTCCCCTGTGGATAATATGGCGTGGAATGATGAAGTTCTATATGACGTTTTTTGCATAGGTCTTGGAATTCTTGGGAGATGAACTGGGGCCATTGTCAGTTATAATCACTTTGGGGGTGCCGAACCGTGCAAGGATGTGAGTGCGGATAAAAAATGAGCCAGGGTAGAGCTTTTAATTACTACATAGGACTCGGCTTCAGCCCATTTGGTAAAGTATTCTGTAGCGGTGAGGATGAAGGCTTTTTGGGTGGTGTTTTCTATAGTGTCCCGGAATGGTCCTATCACATCTAATGCCCACATAGAGAAGGGTCATGGTGAAGTCATGGGATGTAAAGAAGATGCTGGTGCGTGTATCTTGTTGGCATGGGTTTGACATTGGATACAACGCTTAACGTACTTGTTGCAGTCCCCTTCAAGCGTGGGCCAATAGTTGCTCATTCTTAGTACCTTTTTTTGCTAGCATCTGGGCGTTGACGTGCCCTCCGCATACTCCAGAGTGATCTTCTTCTACAATGGTATATGCTTCTTCGTCATCCAAGCACCTGAGTAGTTCCCCATTGAAGGAGGCTCGGAAGAGTATCCCCCCTCGGAGGCAGTATTTGACTGCCACCCTTTTAACCATTTTCTGATCGTTGCTAGTAGCGTAGCTTGGGAATGAACCGTTTTCAAGGTAATTTTTGATGTCAAAGTACCAGGGATTTCCGTCGTCCACATCTCCTAGTTCAAGGGCTAGGATTTTCATGGTACGAGCATTTTTGTTGGTTTGGTTTCTTTTAAGGAGATCTCGAGTTTCATAGTTACAGAGTTCGGTGGCAGGTGTTTCCAGTCTCTTGATAGTGACTATTTCAAATGTCCTAGATAAGGGGAAGGTGAGTGATGAGGCTAGAGAGGCTAGAGAGTCTGTAAGAATATTGCCGGTTCGAGGTATGAAAATGTGAGTAACCCCACGGAATTGTTTTAGCAGGACTATGGCTAGTTCTCTGCACGGCTTCAGTTTTGGGTCTCTAGTCTGATATTTTTTAAGAGTTTGACGGATCACTAAGAGGGAGTCTCCAATAATGTCTAAACTTTTAGCTCCTAGGGCTAGGGCTTCCTTCAAACCTGCTATTAGGGCTTCGTATTCAGCAGTATTGTTGGTGGCGTTAAACGTGAGCTGGAACGCTCGTGGGATAATGATGCCTTCGGGAGAGATTAGTGCTATCCCTATTCCCTTTCCCTTTTGATTGACTGCTCCGTCGAAGTATAGCGTCCATGTCTCTTTATTTTTTTCTTCAATAAGCGCAAATATTTCTTCGTCCGGGAAGTCAGTTTTTACTGGTTCATAATCAGGGAGGGGTAGTTGAGCGAGGTGGTCGACGATAGCTTGTCCTTTGATGGATTTTTGAGTGGCGTACGTGATGTCAAACTCATTTAACTGTACTTGCCATCGGGCTAAGAGTCCAGTTAATACAGCTTTCTCGAATAGGAACCTTACTGGGTCTATTTTGGCAAAGTATTTGACTTTGTGGGCAAGAAAGTAATGTCGCAACTTTTGGGAAGCCCATACTAATGCTAGACAAGTTTTTTCTGTAGGAGGATAGGCTTTTTCGTATTCAATCAGGGTTTTACTCAGGTAGTAAATGACCTTTTCCTTTCTCCCCATGTCGTCGTGTTGTGCAAGCACTGCACCGATGGCATCCTTAGTTGTAGCAATATAGAGGAGCAGGGGTCGTCTGGGCACTGGAGCCGAGAGGACTGGGGGATTAAGAAGGTACTCTTTTAAATTGTCAAAGGCCTTTTGGCATTCACTATCCCAATTAAACCTAACTCCCCCTTTTAATAGTTTGTAAAAGGGGTGACATCTTTCAGCATGTTGCGAAATAAATCTCCTAATAAATTGCAACCTTCCTATGAGCCCCCTTAATTCCTTTAGGTTCTTAGGTGGGAGCATTTGGGCGATGGCTTTTGCCTTGGTCGGATCTATTTCTATCCCCCTTTTACTCACCATGAATCCCAAAAGTTTCCCAGAGGAGACCCCAAAGCGACATTTCTTTGGATTCATTTTAAGTGAAAACTCCCTGCATCTCTGTAGCACTTGCCTAAGTATGTCTGCATGTCCTATTCGAGTCCTAGATTTAACTAAGATGTCATCCACATTTACTTCTACTAGTTTGTGCATCATATCATGGAATATTGAGGTCATAGCCCTCTGATATGTTGCACCCGCATTTTTGAGCCGAAAGGCATCACTATATAGCAGTAAGTCCCCCAGGGTCTGGTAAAGGAAGTCTTTTCTTGGTCTTTTTCTGCCAGCCGGATTTGGTTGTATCCAGAAAAGCCATCCGTGAACGAGAGCATCTCATACCCTGCCGTGTTGTGGACAAGGAGGTCAATATGCGGGAGTGGGAAGTCATCTTTTGGGCACGCTCGATTGAGGTCCCTGAAGTCGATGCATATCCGGATCTTTCCATCCTTCTTGGACACTGGAACAATATTTGCTACCCTCTTTGGGTATAAGACTACCCTTATAAATTTAGTCTGGTGGAGTTTGTCCACCTCTACTTTGATTTTTAAAGCCACCTCGAGAAGAAGGCCCCTCAGTTTTTTTTACTGGCTTTGCGTTTGGTTCTAAGATTAACTGATGTTCGACTAACGAGGTATTGAGTCCAGGCATGTCTTTGTATGACCATGCAAAGACGTCTTTATACTCATGTAATATTTTAACCAAGCCCTCTCTCTCATCGTGTTTTAGTCCTTTGCTAATTGAAATGATTTTGGGGTCAGCCTTTGTCCCTAGGTTTAGCTCCTCTATCTTCTCATCTGCTTCTTCTGTCTTTTCATCGAACCTTTGAAGGCTCTGCTTGAATTCTTTAGATAGGTCCTCTTTTTCTTCATCGTCCTCATCACAGATTTAGAAAACCCCTAGACCATCGTCTAGGTTCTCTATGTTATCTAGGTCTGGTTCTTCTATAACTGCTATTGATTCAAATTTTTCAAAACCTAATATGGCCCTACTATACCCTTCTAAGTTGCTAATGATCTGGTCAGGTATTTGACTCCTAGTAGGTTTGACTGTTTTGGACGAGGCACTAGGGTTGGGGCTTTTAGCTTGACTGGCTAGACGCTGTAGTTTATTCAGGAGATCAGAGTCATCGCTAAAGGGATGCCATGCCGGGGTGAAGTAATCCTTGTCGAACTGGGATCCTAGGGTTTTGGTTTCCATTTTTTGTTTGTTTTTTTGTTGTTGTTTTTTTGCTTTTTTTGTTTTTGAACAGAAAAGACACTTATTATTTACAACCTACTGGATTGGTGGAAGTGTTTCAACCGACTTTCCTCCAGCAGCTGGTGCTTTTTGTTGCGATGCTTGAGCACTGCGAGAAAAGGAGGCTGGGTCAGGTGGAGTTTTATCGTCTGCCGGTGAGTGTGTGTTTAGGTATTTATCAGGGTGTAGGAATAGCCATTCTAGGGAGCCAGAGAGGTAGTCTGGCTCTCTTTCCTGAATAGGGTCCAGGGGGTAGGGGTATACGACCTCTTTGGCAGGCTCTACGATTATTCCTCTTATGAAATGTTCGTACAACCTCCTATTGTATTTTTCCTTTAGTTTAGGGTGATGCTTGGATGAGCCGATGCCCCTTTTATCTAGCCATGCAGGGAGTTCGATGGGGTCCAAGATGCCATTTTGTTGTCCCAAGGTTCCCCCAGGGAGATAACCCATGGCTCCCATTATATGCCAGCCAGGGTTCTTAAGTATAGGTAGGCTTGCCTCTGTGGTAACGGAGAGAGTGTTCCAGGGATTTAGCCAATCGGCTGGGAAATCTAAGATGTGGACGGTGGCTTCTACGGGTTTTGAGTTACTGGTTTTTACAGCAATGGTTTCATTATCGGCGAACCTTGATTTAGGTCCTTTGATCGCATCCCCTTGTATTTTGATTATCCGACCTCCCAAGGGGAATTTCAAACATTGGTGTAGGGGAGAGGAGACTCCCTTTATGGACGCTAGCCATTTGCGTCCTAGGATCATATTATAATCTGAATCCATTTCTAGGACATAAGCTTTAGCGCTAGTTTCTAGTGGCCCTACTTTTAATCGGAAGTCTTTAAAGCCTAGAACCGGACGAGCCGTTTTGTCATAGACAAATATACGGGTGTCCGTTTCGAAGAGGGTAGTTATGCGTCCGTCAATGCGCTCGAAGGTTTGTAGTGATATGAGGTTTACCCCTGCTCCGGTGTCAATTAGAACTTTATCCACCGAGTATCCTTCGAGGTTAATCGTTATGCATAGGGTTGAGGTGCTAACGACCTTATCATGAATCTCTTCTTTAGGTCTAAAGGTTATGATGGGCCCTAGTCCTGCGGTGGCTAGAGCTATTGGTACGCCTAGGGTAGAGATTTGTGGGTCGACTTGGATTCTTTCTAGGAACATTCTTAGAGCTTGCTGGTGGTGTTCTGAGGTTTCGATTAGCTCTAAAATGGAAATTTTCGTGGTGATTTTTCAGAGTTGGTCTAGGATGTCGATTTTATCTCCGGCGCGGGGTTCCTCGGTTTCTGTTTCAGGCAGGGGGTGTCAATAAGAGGGGACAGCGTTGAAAATTCTGCCTGCTCTAGTAGTATGATGGTTCAGAGCGTCAATGGTGGTTTGGGGGTTTTGTTTTGATAGGTATAGGTCTTCGTTAATTGGTGAGGGGGATAACGGTTGGAGTTTTTTAGGGAGAGAGAGCTTTGCGGGTCTGGGGAGAATGGGGGAGGGGACTGATAGGACGGGGGAAGCGGCTGGTAGGATTAAGACACCCGGGATGATTCTGGGTGATTCTTCGTGGTCAGCGGCTTTTATGGTGTAGACACTTTCATAGCTTAGATTCTCTGGTTCTTCCAAGGGAGCCTTCGTGGCCGGGCTTGGGTCTTGAGTTATGGCTTCTACAGGGCTAGGGGTTTCTGGGGCTGGCTTGACTTCTAGTGACTTTGTAACTAGGTTGTTTTTGAGTCCCCTGATGGTGGCCCAGTCTATGCGCCTCTCTTCATCAAGGTTGTAGACAATGTCTCTAAACGAGGAGCATTGTTCGATGGTGTGGCCGTTATGTCGGTGATACTGACAAAAGCGAGTGGGGTCGGCACCGATAGGTGAAGGTCTACGTAAGGAGCATTGACCTTTTGTTCTGAAGATGCTCCCTAGGGTTTCTGGAAGGGGAGGATAGCTGTCTCTTCTGTTTGACCATTTCGGGCCGTAGAAGAAGAAAGGTGCAGTCTTATCACGGGGCTGCGCGCGGGTTCTCTAGGGGTTATGCCTTGCGTTCTCCTGTTCTGGTCCTGGTTTTGGATCGAGGGGGCCTGAATTGGGGAATCATGGGTGCGAGGTTTTGTTGTATCGGCACGGGGGACGGGTATTGATCGAGTGATGAAATTCTGGTGGATTGGCCAAGGCAGCGCATACCGGATGAGCCAGACGTGTACTGTCTCGCAGCCATTCCTCGATCAGGAACCCGTGCTCCGTTTGGGTAGAGTGCCGATACTTGTGTAATAATCCCCTCTACCGTGGAGGTTTGTGCCTTACGAGGCGGTTGTCCAACCCTATGGCTGATAGGTGGGGAGTGGGTTTGGACTACTGGGGATGCACAATGGGAAATCTTGTTGTGGTGGTCAATTAGAAGCCGATACGTAGTACAGTCTCTATATGAAAGGCTCGTACGAAGCTCTGGACTCAGGCTCTGTAACATCATGTCAATTTCTGGACATTCTGTGAGTTGCAGGCCGGTTCGATGGACGAGTGTGTGCCACCGAGACACGTATTGTTCAAATTCCTCCCTAGGCCTCATTCTCTCTATGGTTAAATCTGAAATAGAGGGGGTTCTGATCGTCTGGTAACCATAGCGGCCTAAGAACTTTTTCGCTTACAGCCGAGAAATTCGACAAGTGATCTACAGGGAGGGTGGAGAACCATTGTAGTGCTTCTCCTTCCAATGATTTCTGGTAGAGGAAGACTAGCAGAGGTTGATTATCTAGAAAGGGGCAGGCGTCTAGATAAAAAGCAATTAAATGGATGTCTGGGTCTCCACGACCGTTATACCGGCGGAACTTGGGGATTTTGAATCCTTCTGGTAGATGGACTGACGGGATTTATCTCAGGTTATGTAGAGACATGTGCTTGGGGGCTGAGGGACCAGTCTCAGAGAGGATTCTCCGGATGGTTTCATCCAGTGTTTCTCCCCTGGGAGGGCTGCCTAGCGGTCCCGGGTTTGGGGTGGCCTGGTAAGGGCCTGGGTGGAAACGGTTGGGAACATTGGATTCGCGGGGGAAAGGGGGGTGAACGAAAAAATGCTCGGGTTGACCGAGTGACTGGGTGTGGACGGGGTTTTAGGAATGGTCTTAGGGGTTTCGACAGGGGCCTCCTGTCTCAAGGTTTTGATCTGACGGTAGTCGGCGAGGTCATGAAACATGTCCTCTATGGATTGGTATCCTAGACTGGCCATCTTTTCCTCTAGATGGGTCAGGAATTGCATGGCCTGACCCTCTTGGTGGATTCTTTCCTCTAGTACCTCCTCCTCTATGCGGGATTCCGTGACATGTGAAATTGTTCAAGGGAATGAATGCAGATATAAAGCTAATAAATAAAGCGGTAAGGGATTGCGCAGCGGTGTGCGGCTTACAAAGCAGTAAAGGATTGCGCAGCGGTGTGCGGCTTAAAAATGCAGTAAAGGATGCTGTGATGCGAAGTAGAGGAGGATCTGATTCGAGGGGTGGGAAACTCTAACCTTCCTAAAGGGTTGATAGCATTCTAGTCAAGCTTGTAAAAGGGGGCAGAAGAGGATTACCTTTTGTTGTTTTTCACGAGGGAGGTCCCATCGTGATCGCCAGATTTATCGGTATCGTCGGAATCTCCGAATGTCAGTGTGTCGGAAAGGATCCCGGCGGTGCGCGGGTGCGTGCGTGTGTGGCGGTTCTTTGGGGATTCGGTCGGATCGTCTTCTTGGAAGGCGCCCGACAGCGGCTCAAGAGGATTCCAGGGTTTGTGTGATCGCCACCTGCTTTTTCTAAAAGCAGGAAAAGGTTGGGTTGGATTTGATCACCTACGTGGGGGAGTTTGTGGGGTCTCCGCTCTGAGACACGGATATACCGTACACAGAGGTGAAAAACAGGTATCCTATTCTGCTTCCGGGGCTTGACTAAAGGGGGGCCTCTTTCTCTCTCTCTTGGGATTTCTAGTGGGGGAAGGGAAAGGTTGGGATTTGGTGGATGTGAATTGATGGGTTTGTGAGATTGTTGATCTTGGATTTGGGCTTGGGACCCCTCTATTTATAGTAAAAGAGAGGCAAGAGAATATCCAGTGGGTAATGGAGTGGCTTGGCTAATAGTGTATGTGATTAGACCCCTCATTAATTCTTTGGTTCTTCTGTCAGGACCAGGTGAAGGGCGGCTAGTTCTAACTAGCCACCCAGGATGGGGCGGCTACTTCCTGGTAGCCGCCCCTATCATGATCTGTCAAACATCCCATCTCTAACAAGTGCTGGCTTGGGTCGGTTACTTGGGTTGATCCGGCCAAGATAGGGTGGCTAAAGGTCATGACCCGCCGCAATGATCAGCATTTAATGCTGCTTTATGTCCCAACCAGGGAAGCGGTTCAAGGTCGGCCAGGGGGGCGGCTAGTGCTAACTAGCCGCCTGGTATGGGGCGGCTAGTTAGGGCTAACTGCCCCTTGCCAGGGACTTGGGGTTTTTAGAGTTTCTCATAGGTGGGGTTCTGGTTTGGGCCAGGTCTGGTTTAGGGTAGGGTTTAGGGTTAGGTCTGGGGCTAGGGTTAGGGTTTCTGGTTTAGGTTAGGGTTAGGGTTGGGTTTAGGTTAGGGCTAGAGTTTAGGGTTTGGGTTTCCGGTTTAGGTTAGGGCTAGGGTTAGGGTTTTCGGTTTCCTGAACTTTGGTTCTCTACTAGATGTCTAAATGTGTGATATTTCCGGGCGTTACTTGAAGTATTTCTGTCTTTCTGGATGGTCAAAATTGGGGTATCTACACATACTTGGTGAGCATTCATGTTTTTTGCCAATTGAACACTCGCAACCACTCCTTCGAGTTCCAGCATGTTTATAGTGCAAGCTCTAACTAGCCGCAGTAGCTCGAACACATTCACATGCAGAATTACGAAGCAGAGCACCAAAAACTGTCCTCCGAACGATGTTGGTGTGGGAAAATTCCGCAGGGCGTGTGTGGGGTTCTTCGGGGATTCGAATCTGATGCGTGCCCTAGCGGGCTTGGTCGGATCGTCTTCTCGAAAGGGTGGTGGGGTATCGTTCCCGGTCGAGGCGCCCGACATCGGCTCAAGGGGATTCCGGTGTGTCTGTGATCGCCACCTGCTTTTTTAAAAAGCAGGAAAAAGTTTGGTGCTGGATTTGGTCGGCTACATGGGGAGTTTGTGGGGTCCCCGCTCTGAGGCACGGATATACCGTACACAGAGGTGAAAAGCAGGTAATCCTATTCTCCTTCCGGGGCTTGACTAAAGGAGTCTTGGGACAAAGGGGTGCAGGTGGAGTGTGGAAATGGGGCGGCTTGTCTATTTGAGCCATTGGGTATGGGGTAGCTACTAAGGTTTAGCCGTCTAGAGCCTGGGTTGGTTTGGGCAGAACTTTGGTGGGAAATGGGTTTGGTTTTGGACAAAGGTTAAGCTAGGTTTAACTGAGGTTTGTGGAGGGTAGAATGGGAGGGTGTTTTTGTGTAGGGAATGGATTTTTCTCTCACAAAAGGGGGCTCTCTTTCTCTCTCTCTATGGATTTCTAGTGGGGGAAGGGAATGATCAAGTGAGGATTGTGGATTGGAGATTGGTTGATCTTTCTTGGTGGATGTGAATTGTGTTAGAAATGTTTTGAACCCCCTCTATTTATAGTGAAAAAGAGGCAGGGAAATATCCAGAGGGTAATAGAATGGCTTGGTTAATAGTGTGTTTGATTAGACCCCTCATTAATTCTCAGGTTCTTCTGTCTGGACCGGGTGAAGGGCGGCTAGTCCTAACTAGCCGCCCAGTATGGGGCGGCTACTTCCTGGTAGCCGCCCTCATCATGACCTGTCAAACGTCCCATCTCTGACAAGCGGTGGCTTGGGTCGGTTACATGGATTGATCCGGCCAAGATGGGGCGGCTAAAGGTCACAACCCGCCGCAATGATCAGCATTTAATGCTGCTTTATGTCCCATCCAGGGAAGCGGTTCAGGGTCGGCCAGGGGGGCGGCTAGTTGAAACTAGCCGCTTGGGATGGGGCGGCTAGTTAGGGTTAGCCGCCCCTTTCCAGGGTCTTAGGGGATTTCTAGGGTTTTGGGGTTTCTCTAGGTGAGTTTAGAGTTTGGGCCAGGTTTTTAGGTTTTTGGACCAAGGGTTTAGTTTAGGGTGAGGGTTTCCAGTTTAGGGTTTGGGCCAGGGTTTGGTTTAGGGTTAGGGTTTGGACCAGGATTTAGGTCAGGGTTTAGGTCAAGGTTAGGGTTTCCGGTTTTAGGGTTTAGGGTTAGGGTTTGGACCAGGGTTTAGGTTTGGGTTAGGGTTTCTGATTTTAGGGTTTAGAGGGTTAGGGTTTGGACCAGGGTTTAGGTCTGGGTTAGGGTTTCCTGTTTCCTGTTTCCTGAAGTTTTTGTTTTCTATTAGATGTCCAAATATGGGTTATTTCTGGGTGTTACTTGAAGTATTTCTGTCTTTCTGGACGGTCAAAATTGGGGTATCTACAACTGTCCCTCATCGGACGGAGTCTTTGCACGAAGCAGGAAAGACTTTGACCGATGATAAAGAAAGAGACTCCTATTTTGGCCAACCGACCTTCAAGAAGTTATGACAACACGAACAGTACTATTTGGGGAGTTGATTTAGATCGTCAAAGGCTAGGTCTTGACTTAGAATTTTTAACCGAGAGGATGATCCAGGTGGAAGGCGGAAAAAGTAAATGGTGAGTGATCCAACCCGCGGTCAGGGTTCTTAGCTATCGTGCACGGAGCAGCCCAGCGTCAGTTTCCTCGTGCCTACCATTCCCGTGTTTGCGAAAACTCAGGAAGGAGGGGATATCGCCGATAGAAAGCAAGTAAATAGTTGAGTTGGTGAATTGGATCATCCGAAAGATAAAGACTCCTGAAAAGAACCAGAACTGAAGAAATTCAAACTGGACGGTACTAGAGGTGTGGTAAAACTTTGGGAAAGTCGTGTTTGATCACGTAGTGCTTGGAAATAAACCTATACATGGCTGTTTGGTATTGAAAGACTTGGAACTAGGGCTGAACAAGAGGTTTGGAAAGGGTTTTAAAGTAAAAATTGGAAAACAGGGTGGGCAGCTAGTTGTAACTAGCCGTCTGATAGGGGGCGGCTACTCGTGGGTAGCCGCCCCATCACTGGGCCCCTTATAACCGAATAAAGTCCCTCTTTCTTACCACTTTTCAAAACGATTTCTCTCCCTCTTCTTCTTCTCTTCGGTTTCGAAACCAAAAATACTTGATTTCTTTGCCTTCCCTTCCTCCATTTCAACCTCAATCTTTTCTCTTCCTCTTGATTTTGAAACCATAGGTTTGGGTTCTCCTTTTTATTTTCAAACCGAGGAAGATGATGAGGTCGAAGGCGATCGCTTCGAGGGGGAAACAACTACGGGTGGCTTGTGGAGAGCGTAACCCGAGCTCTTCTTCATCGGAGAGCGATAGGCTGGAGGTCGAGGTCGTGGGGGAGGCTATGGGTATGACGGAGGTGCCGTCGGTGGGCACCTGCACGGGTGGGGTTGGGGACTTGCCTTTGGGGGCTGCCCCGGAGGTAGGGTGAACTATGATAGGTTATACGCGCAAGAGGAGGCGTGGGGATCGACCGGTGGCGGTCGAGGAGGTGGTTCCGGAGGTCGGATGGCAGGTCGAGGGTGCAAGCGAGGGGGTAGGGGCTGAGGGAGTTAGTGAGGATGTGAGTCCATCGTTGGATGCCATTGTTGGGATGCTAGATAGGGAGGCCACGGAGGCCAGGGCTGAGGAGGAAAGAAGGGCTATGGGGGCCTTTGCAGAGTTTGTCTCCGATGCGGGGAGGGTGGAGGGGACTGGAGATGTTTAGGGATGAGGCCGGGGAGGACGAGGGTGCGGGCATCGGGGCCACAGAGGCCGGTGTTGGTGCTGAGGTAGAGGCCGAGGAGGCCGTGTTCGAGGAGGATGAGGAGGAGGGGGATGACGACGGAATGGATGATCCCGACAAGGCCGAGGTGGATGCTCCCGGGTCCACACGGGCCATGGTAATTCCTTGACCCTTTTTACTCTAGCTTTTTATTTGGTATATATGAATGTCTTTTGGTGGTATGAATAGGTGACTAGCGTATAATACTTGTATATGCGTGTTTTTAATAGGCATTCTTGTGTATAAGTTAATCACGATGGGATAGTAAGCATGATGTATGTTGATATGGGTTTGTTTTTAGAAAGGAGGATAATTTTTCATACATATATCCATGTTTGCTTTATTTTAGAAAGAAGAGAGAAATGGTATGGCTAGTATACTTGCATGTGGTATTTTTTCGTTGCATACAGGTTTTGAGGTGTGCTTTCATATGTGTTTGATCGTGGTAGAGCATGAGGGAGTATATGCATGTATTTCACAGGTTTAAGTATTTTCCACATGCTTAGGTGAGTTTATGGAAAGTATATAAGCATAATAGGCCGTGATAAAAGAAGTGTGTAAGTGGTGACCATGGTGTGATTAGTAGTTTTAGCATGTGTGGTCATATGAAGAGTGTTTTGTAAATAATGGGATGTGAACCCTTATGTGAATTAAGTTTTCTATTTTCATGCTTTTGTTTTTGGTTTAGCGTATGGGAATTTTATCTTGCTAAGCATGATTTCTAAACGATTTTTAGGCTTTGGATTCTTACCTCTTGATCGCTCTTGAACTAACCCATGTCTTCTTCGTTTGCTTGTAGCGGCCGAATTGTATCCGGGCTTTATGGCACGGGACGAAGAGGTGGTATGATGCCTTGGGGCAGCGGGAGAGGAGGTTGGTGGACGGAGCGGGCGTCCGTTCCTTCTTCTTGATTAAGCCATTCCACGTCCACCGTCCTTACGTGGAAGCGTTGGCAGAGAGGTGGGACCCGGAGAGTTGCTCTTTCATTCTTCCCATCGGTGCCGTTATCCCGACCCTCGAGGATGTCCATCGGATCACCGGCCTTCCGGTCACAGGGGAAGCGGTGATTGCGGCCACCCTTGCCAACTATAGGGGGTTGTTTCAAGAGTTGATCGGGGAATGGGAGTTCATGGGGCGGGAGCGGACGTTGAATCGGATCCCTTTGGGGAGGCTTTCAGGGCAGTATGGCCTCGATTCCTTCACAGAGCGTTAGAAGGGTGAAGCTGCAGCTAGCTTCGAGAGGAGGTGGGCGATGATCGAGACGAGAGAGGCAGCTGCGTGCCCACAGAGTGCACGGAGGGAGTTGAGGGCATTCTTCCTTTATTTCTTCGGCCGGGTCCTCTTCTCGACGGCCTCTGATAAGGTCTCCTCTCATTCCATTTTGCTGATGAGGGACCTGGAGGGCATGGGACACTACGCCTGGGGAGCGCCGATGCTCGCCCACCTCTTTGCGGAGCTCTCGAAGAAGGTCTAGAGGGCCGGGGGAAAGAACCTTGGCGGCTTTGCGCCATTTCTTCAGGTATGTGTAAGTGAGCAGTAGATGTCTTCTTCTCGGCTTTAGTTCACTTGATCATGATAATTTTCCTCTTCCTTTGCTAGATTTTTGGATATGAGCACTTCGCCATTGACTGCCCGATTCTGGCGCCATTTGACCGTGCCCTCCCTTGGGCCATGAAATGGGAACCCCGGTGATCTTCGCGCTTGCACCGCCTCGCCCAATTCTGGGAGGCCTTTCATGTCTTGACGGAGGAAGAGGTATAAATTTTTCTTCAAATTTTCTTTGGCTTGTATTTGGTTTTACTTTTAGTAGCACTCTTCCAATCTTTTGATGCTTTATAGAAGATGTGGAGGCCCTATATAGAGGAGGAGGTCCCCGAGGATCTGTCACGAGACGTCTGGCTGATCTATTTCAATGAGGTTGTGTTTCATGCGATCAGCCGGGTCGTCCGCCAGCTTGGGTATCACCAAAGGGTGCCTGATCCTCTACCGAAGCGCCCCTCGATCCCGGTGGCTGGGATTCCTCGGGACACGAACCACCCGAGAAACTACGCTACGTATGTGGCGGGATGGATGGACCAAGGTGTCTTGGTGGAGCGTCGTCCCGAGGTGACTTCAAGCGATGAATACCTGGCTTGGTATCATCAGGAGTATGCGGGTATCCTTGGGACGATGGAGGAGGAGATCCTGGACGCCTACGTAAGTTGGAAACCCTTCTCTTCTTTCTAGTTCTCTTTTGTTGAATATTTTTCTGAGTGGTGTCTCTTTTGCAGGTTGAGTTGAATGAGATGGAGAAGAGGCTCAAGACCGCCAATGAGCACCTTCGAGCGCGCAGTGGGCAAGTGAAGCACTTAAGGGCTCAGAGGCGCTGGTTACAGGACCAGGTTCGGGTCCTCGAGGCTCAGGTGGATGCTCTGTCGAGAGCGAGAGCATTGGTGCTTCCTCTTCTTCTACTCCCCCTCCTTCCATGGTTTTCGAGCGAGAGCTCGAGTTGACGAGGGAGTTAGATGTGGCCCGAAGCGAGTTGGTGGCCACACGGATGGAGCTGGGCCAGGCGAGGGACAGGGATTCTCGGGCTGAGGAGGAGACGGACCGGCTGAGGTCCATGATGGCATTGAGAGAGGAGGAGTTCATCACCCTAGGCCGCGAGAGGGACTCCCTCCAGATGAGGGTGTCGGAGTTGGAGGCTTCGGCGAGCGTTCCCGGGGGTTTGATGGGTGATCTACTCCGTTCTCTCTAGGCTGTCGGGGATAGAGATCGAGAGGCACTTCGCTCAAGGGAGGACAGGCTCCGGGCTGCTGAGGCGAGATCGCGGGAGCTCGAGGAGACGTTGAGGGCGGTGGAGACGCATCTTCGAGGGAGGTTGGAACGGAGAGATAGAGATATTCAGCAGGTCCTCCTTTGGGAAGCCACCATGCGAGGAAAATTGGTCGGTGGAGGGGTTATGACCGAGGCGGGCCTCGACCTCCTTCCTCTTGAGCCCGAGCATTCTGCCTCGGCTTCTATGGCTACCGGGGCCATCTTCAGTCGCGCTTCTCGTCCCTCAGCGTCCAGGAGTCGTTGGATATATGCGAGGGCTGCATTTTCAGTTTGAGAGACTCCTACCACTCCTGATGCTCCAGAGGTCTAGTCTTCTCATCAGCCACCACCTCCTTCTCAGCCAAGCCAGGATGTGCCCCCGACTCAGCCTTCCGGGGATGACGATATACCGAGGTTTAGCTCCCTTGTGTGTTGGTTTTGGGTAGAAGAATAGTGTATATGCAAGGAATTCATGCTTTTCTTCTTTTCTTTTTAACTTAGGTGATATTTCGGTGATGCAAGGAGTTCATAGCTCAAGACATTTAGATGGAAACTTCGGACGGACTCCTGTCTGCTTGCCTCTAGTTTATTTGCTCTGAAAACTTCCTTTTGGTTTGATTAGGTATGAATTTTCCCTTTCTATAAATAATTTTCCTTTTCTTTTGGTGTATGAACAAACATGGATGTTTTTAATTTAGTTTTGTTGGTTTTAATTTGGTCGTATATGTGGAATGATTTCATAAGGCTTTATGGGTTGATGAATGGATGTGTGGTCTGGTGTATGATTTTGGTTTCGGTTGCTACTTAAGTCATAGTTGTACTGGTTTGGGACATAAATGTGTGTATGAAATGCGTGTATGCAGGTTTTGGAAGAAAATGTTTTGACAGGTATCCGAAGACTTGAAGAGTTGATTGAGACTGGAACTGATATTACAGATGGGGCAGCAGGTGAGGGGCGGCTAGTGTGAATTAGCCGCCCAAGGAGGGACGGCTAGTTTCATTTTGCCGTCCCTTTCTTGGGCAGTTTACCTGAAGAAGGGGACAGGGGCAGGGGCGTCTAGTCATTTCTAGCCGTCTGGGTAGGGGCGGCTAGTTGGGTTTAGCCACCCCCTGCCTGGGGCAATATTTGGCTGTACTAACTCTGTCTCCTGCTGCTAAAAGTTCTCCCAGTGTTTGTTCGACCTTCAAAATATGTAAAAACATTATTTTCATGGACCAAGTGTTAAATCTGTCCAGATTGTGCCCCTGCACTGACTTTCGAAACCTTCTTACTTGAATTGTCAAGGGCTACAATCCATCTTAAGGTAAAATGAAAATCGAATGCGAGAAAGGAAAGCGCGGGAAATCATGCTTTAGGACGCAAGGGAGGGATTCCAAGTGCGTGAGCGAAGAAAACTCTTAAGTATATGTGAAAGTGGGCAATTTCTTCTCAAGCATGTGCGGAAGGACATGAAATGAGTGTAGATGGGGGCAATTTTAATGTTGGTACGGGGGGTCAGTTTTAGTATTTCAAGAAAATCGGATGCATAGGTGTTTTGGAAAATAAAAATGCGAGCTTATGCGTAAGTATAAGTGGCATAAGGGGGCATTTTAATTCTTCAATGGCCTTTTGTGTGAGAGGGCAATGTTCTTGACTTTCTTAAGTCAAAGATACTATCAAGTCCCTATGGAGGGGCCCTTGTGGTCACTTATGTCAAAACCAGGATTGTATTTGAAAGGTATAAGCCTTAGGTGTCGATTTTTTTGGGTTCATGGTTTCCAAATGCTTGATCGTCTTATTCTAAACATGCTGAAAAATCCATGAGTGTACCAGGAGTCAAGTCAAATAAGTTTCTTTTAGATAGACAAGTTTCTAAGTGAACTCATGTGAGTGTGTGCAGTTGTAAACATGGAAATGATCTATACTCGGTTGAAATTTCACCTTTTCCGGTAGACATAGTTTAATTTTGAATCCCATTGCGAAATAAAAGGGGAGGGGGAATGGGATAAGAGTAATATCTTTCTTTGAGGTAAAATTTTAGAATTGTCCCAGTCTAGCATATGTCCTACTTTCTAGGTCTCTCTGGCTTTCTTCTTTTTATCACTTCTTTATTTTGGGTGGAAAGTACAGTCCGATGTTTAGAGCTGTACTAGTATAGCCGTTTGCTTGGCATATACTTGTGCGTAAAGGCATGAAAGCCTGCTAAAGTAGAGAGTTTAACCCGTTCACTTGGGTGTATTTTTCTTTTGTTGGCCTTTCATTGCCTGATTTTTTTTTATTTCAGGGGGGGCTCTTCTGTTTTTCACCCCGATTCTTTTCATGCTTCCCCTGTAGAAGTATTTGTATAGTGCCAGAGCCAGTTTTGGGACATATGCTAGGTACAGGTAATTCCTCATTTTGACCTTGGTTAATACGAGTGGGGCGGAGATAAGAGAGGCTTGCATTAGGGTTTTAAAATTGTCTCAGTCTACGGGGTATGCAATATCTCTTCTATCAGGTAAATCGATTGTCCAGTCATACGTGCGTGAAGGAAGCGGCATGATTGGCAGATATGTGTTCAAATAAATACGAGTTTATCTTCGAGAGTCTTGTAATTCTATCGTCAAGTACTAAACGCTGGAAATTGCAGGAAGAAAGAATAATAGTTATCAAGTATTGAAAGCTATTCATGCATGGTATTTCTTTAGATAAAGTGCATTCCACGAACCTGAAACCTCGACTCCTTCTGCATCTACCAAGCGGTAGGCATTCCCGGAATAGGCATGGGTGATCACATAGGGTCCTTCCCACGTGGGCTGCAGTTTCCCTCTTGGGTGAGGTTGCCTTGATGGCATGATTTGCTTAAGTACTAACTCCCTGATTTTAAATTTTCTTTCTATTACCTTCTTTCCAAATGCCCTTGCCACCCTTCTTTAGTAGGCCTGGGCATGGTCCGCCGCTCATAATCTTTTCTCTTTCTTTCCTTTTCTCTTTTTATTTGTATTTATGTTTTCGAAAGTGTTGAAACAGATATATATGGTTTTGAAAAAGGGTACGATTGGTAAATAGATATTTTAGTTTTTTTTTTTTGGAAAAAGAATGGAGATAAAGTTTGGTAAACGATTTTGTTTTAGAAGGAAAGCATGGAAAGATAGTTTGAAAAACATTTTTTTTAAGGGAAAGCATGGAAATACAGTTTGAAAAACATTTTTGTTTTGAAGAAGAGTATGGAAATGCAGTTTGAAAAACTATTTTGTTTTGAAGAAGAGTATGGAAATGCAGTTTGAAAAATATTTTCATTTTGGAAAACATGCAGTGAAAGCTTGAGCAAATGTTTTATTTTGTTTGGAAGTATGGAAGGACAGTTAGAAAACATTTTTTGTTTAGAAGGAAAACACGAAAATAAAGCTGGAAACAGGTATGTTCAGGTTTGGGGAATGAGAGCTGATTAGCATATATTTTGGATTTTGGTTTCTTCAGGAAAGTGTGTAAATAAATATGTATAGGGTGATGAAAGCGAAAGCTGGTAAACAAATATTTTTTATTTTCGATTTTTAGAAACGCTATAAACAAATATGTACAGGATTTTGCTAACTAGAAAGCTGATTTAAGTAAACATTTTGGTTTTGGGGATTTTTTGAAAGCCTGAAAATAAATATGTACATGTTGATGCTAGTGGGGCTTACCCGGGGGGATCGGTACCTGGTTCTTGGACTCGTATTGCTTCCTTGAGTCGGCTCCTTTTTGACGGCCGGCTGATGTCCGGTGGGGGTCCCCTATTCCCGAACTCTCCCTCCCTGAGCCTCTTCAAGGGTCTTCCTCACTGGAGCAGTTCTTCATCAGCGGAGCCTGGTTGCCAACATGCAAGCACCTCTAGCCGGAAGCACAAGGCACATACACTCCAATTTCGGGCTCGCGCCTCGTTGAAGCGTGCCTCTCCCCAAATAGATATCACTCCTCCACGGTACGGGAAGCGAAGACATTGGTGTCGGGTGGATGAAATGGCCTCGATGCTGTTGAGCCATGTCCTTCCGACAATTAGAGGGTGGGGTGATCGAATGTTCATCACCATGCAATTGACGATGGTGGAGACCGTGCCAATTTTTAGTGGGAGCGTGACCAGTCTGCAAGCGTTCTTGCGCATGCCATCGAAGGCGTAAATGAATTCGTCCGAGGGCTCCAATCTGGGAACCCTGCCTCCTAGCTTCTCGTAGACAGAATATGTGAGAACATTAGTTTCCGCTCCCGTGTCAATGAGAATGTGCCAAGATTCTCTTCCTCCAAGTATGGTAGTGATTGCGAGGGGTGCGGAGCGTGCTCTGGCTTTTGCGACTTCATGAGGGAGGAAGGTGATCGGGTTGGGCTCTGTAAGATTGTTTGATGGATTCAGGGTCCCAGCCGCTTCTTCCGAGGGATAGTCGCCGTTGAAAGGGGACCCAGGTGGGCTACCACCTTCATTCTCGCCTCCTGGGCATAGAGCTAGTGTGAACATATTGTGTATTGTCCAATTGTTCTCGTTCTCGTACTGGAGGCGTGCCTCTCCCCAGATTGTCAGTACATGACCCATGAAGGGCAGTCGGAGGCATTGGTGTCAGGGGGAACAGATAGCTTGGACGCTGTCCAACCGTGGTCATCCTAGCATCAATGGATACCTTGTGTCGATGTCCGCCACGAAGCAAGCTACTTCACAGATGAGGGGGTCGACGGATAGCTTGAATGTTCCAGGGCCGCGGAGAGTCTTCCTGGTATGGTTGAAAGCCTGAATAGTAGAGTGGGCCGGTTGGACAGGAGGACGGCCTAGTCCAGGTATCTTCTGGTAGGTAGAGCACGTCATTATGTTCATTCCTGACCCCGGGTCCACAAAGATGTTGTTCAGCCACAACATCTGAAGTCGTTCGCAGATGTGTAGGGCGTAGACTCGCAGTCTGGAGTCCGGGAGGTCTTTGTCAGTGAATGATATGGTCATGGGGTGACCGGGGCCATCGACAGTGTCGGTACTTTTGGAGGACCCATTGTTGTCCGAATGCAGATCATCCGACGTATATTCCCCTCCCTCGGGTCCTTCGTTGGCTCCTTCGAGAACCGCCTCAAAGGGCTCTTCCTCTTCGTCTCCTCCTGGGTTTTCTAGTCCGCTTTCATCGGACTCAATGTTGATGACCACGGGCAGGGTGAGAACTGCATTTTCTTCTTCGCCATAGAGTATGGCGGTCATGGTTGTCGAGGTTCAGCTGGAAGGGCTCGTTTTGCCCCTCCTCCTTGGATTCCTCGTATAGACTGTTATCAGTGACATCCTCCGAACTGCTTGGTTGAGGCGACGGTTGTCTCCCTCTCCTGACCATGTTTACCATGTGGGCTCCAAATGTGGATGATTGGTTGTGACCTGGCAATGGGTCAGTAAATATGTCAAGTGGCTTGGAGGCTCGAGAATTCCCTGGATTAAGTGGCTTTTGATCATGGCCCAATCAAGGCGCCTATCATCACTCAAGTAATAAATAAAATCCTGAAAAAACAACGCATTGTTCTACTGTATACCCATGCTGTTGAAGTGCTCTAAAACCCGTTGAGGAAGAAAATTCCCTTCGTGAAATGGTATTGACAGTAACGCAGTCTGCTGGCTCCGGGGAGTGGAGGCTTAGCAACTGGGAGGGAGATACTATTAGTGTCCATTAGCACCCTAAAAATCCTAGTTAGTATTTTTGGGAGAGGAGGGTAAGAGTTCCTCTTTCCCACTCATCTCTGATCATAGGATGTTGGAGGGGAGACCTCATTATAAGTACTTTGTGTGGGCTGCCTAGGATTTAGGTTTTGGTTCCTTAGGAAGGTGGAATAGAAAGGGGTTCTAGGCTGGCCTTGTCTTGAAATTTGGATTACCGGGTTTTGTTGTGTCGACACGGGGACGGGTACTGATCGAGTAGCAAAATTTTGGTTGGTTGGCCGAGGCGGCGCATACCCGGATGAACCGGACGTGTACTGTCTTGGAGCCGTTCCTCGATCAAGAAGCCACGCTCTGTTTGGGTAGAGTGCCGATACTTGGGTAATCCCCTCTACGTGGTGGTTTGCATCTTACGAGGCGGTTGTCCAACCCTATTGCTGATAGGTGGGGACTGGAATGGATTTTTCTCCCACAAAAGGGGGGCTCTCTTTGTCTCTCTCTATGGATTTCTAGTGGGGGAAGGGAATGATCAAGTGAGGATTGTGGATTGGAGATTGGTTGATCTTTCTTGGTGGATGTGAATTGTGTTAGAAATATTTTGAACTCCCTCTATTTATAGTAAAAAAGAAGCAGGGGAATATCCACGGGGTAATAGAATGGCTTGGTTAATAGTGTGTTTGATTAGACCCCTCATTAATTCTCTGGTTCTTTTGTCAGGACTAGGTGAAGGGCGGCTAGTCCTAACTAGCCGCCCAGTATGGGGCGGCTACTTCCTGGTAGCCTCCCCCATCATGACCTGCCAAACGTCCCATCTCTGACAAGCGGTGGCTTGGGTCGGTTACATGGATTGATCCGGTCAAGATGGGGCGGCTAAAGGTCACAACCCGCCGTAATGATCAGCATTTAATGCTGCTTTATGTCCCATCCAGGAAAGCGGTTCAGGGTCGGCCAGGGGGGCGGCTAGTTAGGGTTAGCCGCCCCTTTCCAGAGTCTTAGGGGATTTCTAGGGTTTTGGGGTTTCTCTAGGTGGGTTTAGAGTTGGGGCCAGGTTTTTAGGTTTTTGGACCAAGGGTTTAGTTTAGGGTGAGGGTTTCCGTTTTAGGGTTTGGGCTAGGGTTTGGTTTAGGGTTAGGGTTTGGACTAGGATTTAGGTCAGGGTTAGGGTTTCAGGTTTTAGGGTTTTGGGTTAGGGTTTTGACCAGGGTTTAGGTCAGGGTTAGGATTTCTGGTTTTAGGGTTTAGGGTTAGGGTTTGGAACAGGGTTTAGGTCAGGGTTAGGGTTTCCGGTTTCCTGTTTCCTGATGTTTTAGTTTTCTATTAGATGTCCAAATGTGAGTTATTTCTGGGTCTTACTTGAAGTATTTATGTCTTTCTGGATGGTCAAAATTGGGGTATCTACAAATGGGAGCCATCAAAGTTTGCTTTGAGCTAACCCAGTGGAGGGCGAGTCCAGGTTACAAGGATTTGGGTAGTAGGCTTGTCAATGAAGCTAACTCCAAAAATAAGTGAGATGCGAGGAGCAAGAGGAGAGTCAGAGTTTTCCATAGTACATCTTTGGAGCCCATATTTAGTTGCTTGGAGTATCCTTCTAACCGTGGTAACTTTACTGCACTTCTTGGCTCTGAATATCAAAGAGTTTCATGCAAACCAAATTGACCAAAGGGTCTGAGTAAGCAAGAATAGTAGGACCTTCCTTTCCGAGGGAGATTTGGCCAAAGCAATAAACCAGTTGACATGATCTGCTAAGCTAGAATGCCGAGATCTATGTAGCCCCAATGACTTCAGCACAACTGACCAAACATAAGCAGAGATATAACAGTGTAGGAAAAGGTGCTCAACCGATTCCCTCTCAATAATATATAGGTTGCACGAGTTAGAAAAGGATAAACCATGAGCTTGAAGATAGGCACGAGTTGGCAGCTTATTCAATAAAGCTAGCCAGCAAAGAAAAGAGTGCTAGACTGCCAGATGTTTTGGGACCAGGAGCAAGCAGTCCCCCGTTGTCTAACGACATTCCAAGCTGTAGAGGTGCTGACCTAGCCCGATTTATGGCCTTTCCAGGCTAGAATATCCGGTCCAGAGTCCCCCACTTCTATATCAGAGATGAGTTCCCATACATGATCAAAAGCAGCCGCCCACCGAGAGGTTTTCTTCCATTCCCAATTGGAAACCATTGTGTGGACAGTCAGTGTACTAGATGGACCCCAACGGAGGGATGTGGAACCATTAAAATGGTGTTTGAGACCGAGTTTGTTCAATCATGGGTCATCCCAAAGATTCATAGATAGGCCCTCAAAGATAATGTAAATGACATCTTTTTGTATCCAATGTCGTGCTCATAGAATTCTGCGCCAAGACCAGGAACTAGAAGAGGGGGAATAAAAGACCAGATGTTACCTCTAGCTAGGTATCTCCTATGCATCCAAAGGGACCATTGGGATGGATTATGCGTAACTAATTCCCAAAAATGAGTACCAAGAGCTGCTTCGTTCCACTCAACAATGCATTTAATACCCAAACCTCCCTCGGGGATCGGAGAGCAAATGGAAGACCATGCCACCTGGTGTTGTTTCTGAATACCTCCTTCCCCCGACCATAAAAAGCTGCGCATTATGTTTTCCAAGTCTGTAACTATTTTTTTCAGCAAAGCAAACCTAGAAGTCCAAAAGTAACTATAGCAAAGGAGTATAACTTGATGAGTTATACTCTTCCTGCTTTAGAGACCAAGAAATCAGTCCAAGAAATAACCTTTCTTCGAACTTTCTCAAGTACAGGCATGCATATAGAATGTGTGAGGGCCCCTGTGAAAAGTGGTACTCCAAGATAGCACACAGGAAGATTGTGAACAGGAATTCCCAAGATAGATGCAAAGCCAATAGATTTCTCATCAGTGAAAACTTGACTCTTTTCCAGATTAAGATACAAGCTAGAGTAACTGGAGAAGTTCAGAAACACAGACCGGAGGGCATAAGCTGTCTCGTAAGTGGCATCAGAGAAATGAATGAGGTCATCGACGAGGCAAAGGTGAGAGACATTGAGGGAGGAACTGATGAATTTGCCCACACTTCCAGTGGCCACTTCACACTCTATAATTGAAGAGAAGGCCTGGATGGCAATGACAAACAACAAAGGAGAGAGTGGATCACCTTGACGAAGGCCACACGAAGAACGAAAGAAGCCCTGCGGGCTGCCATTAAGTAGAATTGAGAAGGAGGCAGTTGATATACACTGGTGAACCCACTGCATTCAAATATTCAAGAAACCCATATTCTTCAAAGTTGCCATTAGGAATTTCCAGCGGATGCTATCGAAGGCCTTACGCAAGTCCACCTTGGTACAAGCCCTTCCGGAAGTAGTCGGGGAGTGAAGATAGCGAGAGAGTTCATGAGCCAAGAGGATGGTGTGGACAATATTGTGACCTTTGATAAATGCTGACTGATTAGAGCTAATGAGATTAGGAAGAACTCGCTGAAGTCTAGTGGCCATAATCATAGTAATTGTCTTGAATACCACATTGCAAAGTGATAAGGGGCAGAAATTCCGAAAGGAATCAGCCAGCATGGTTTTGGGGACAAGAGCAATAAAAGAGTGGTTGATCGATTTGAGTAAGTGACTTGAAATAAAGAAAGAATGAATTGCAGCCAAAAAGTCATCTTTTATAAGAGTCCAGAATAGTTGAACAAAACGGAATCCATCAGGGCCTAGGATGCTTAAAGGCTTGAGTGCAAACAATGCTAATTGGATTTCCTCATCAGAGACAGCCGTGGAGAGCTCTTCCAAAGGGAAACCATGGAGGGCAATTGAGGAATTGAAGCTGAGCACTGTTTGTTGAGTAACGCTTCAAAGTACTCCACAACAAGAGTTTTCATAGTTGCTGGATCAGAAGAGAAAGATCCGTCGTGAAGTTGCACTGTGCGAATCAAATTTCAAGCTATTCTAGCCTTGACCAGAGAATGAAAAAATTTAGAATTTCGGTCCCCGTCTGAAAGCCACATCTGGCGAGATTTTTGGCGCAGGAAGGATTCCTCCACATGAAGAAGGTCCAGATACCTTGATTTAACTTGAGCTTCTGAGGATAGAAGACCCGGATTAAGTTGATCCAACAAGAGGTCCATTTGAGCAGACTCAAGAGTGGCACGACTAGATCCAAGCAGCTGCTGAACAGGCAAATTCAGCGCGATTCCATTGCTTCAAAACGGCCTTGGTATGCTGGAGCTTTGTTTACCAGAACAAACATATAAGTGCCATGAAATTCCTGCTACCAAGCATTATGGATTTCTACTGAGAAACTAGGATGGGATTCCCACATTTGAAAGTATTTAAAGGGCCGGGGGCTAGAAGAAATAGGAGGTTGGGTGGTGACTAGCAATGGACTGTGATCAGAGAGACCCGGACTGAGCACTTGGACAAATGAGTCAGGAAAAGAAGAGATTCAATTGGTATTAACTAGAGCACAGTCAAGCTTGCAGGCAATACGGTTGTCTTGATTATTGGACCAGGAATAGAGCCCTCCAATAGAACGAAGGTCAGTCAGGTGGCGATTCTCAATACACTGGTTGAACCCCAAGGCACGTCGAGAATGTATAGACCATCCTCTAATCTTTTCATTGCTAAACCACACTTCGTTGAAATCTCCACCAATTTTCCACGGGGAGTTAATTGTTTGAGTAGCTAATGCCTCAAGATCCTTCCATAGAGTCAATCTATCTGAGAAGCTATTAGAAGCATAAATTGATGTGAGAAAATAGGGGGAACTCCCGAGACTTTGCAATGCACAAACTGTTCAGTGAACGAAATAAATCAAGTCCATGACATTATCTGGCCAAAGGACCCAGATACGGCCAGAGGAAAGAGGGTTGAATATCATGTGGTGAGGAAGCACTTTGCGATGAAATTTGCTTGCTAGGGAGGGCTGGACTTTTGTTTCTATTAGACTGATAATAGGAACAAGGTTACAGGACAAAAACTTGTGGACATCCAACTGCTTTTCTTTGCTGTTGAGCCCACGTACATTCTAAAATATACAATCCATAAACAAACCAAAAGGGGTGGTTACCATAAGCAACACCTATTGGTATTGTTGACCCTACCCAAAATGCAAAGCCTGGTTATTCTTTATAGTTTTTTACTATTTAGCAGCTTGCAGTGTGGCAATTAGAGGGACACCCAATCGAGGCTCAAGTCTGGAGTGCTTTGTCTTGTTTTCCTCTCACATTGTTTGTTCTTTGCCACCACAACATCTGATAAACTGGCTTGAGATGGCCCACTACCTTTATTGCTGCCTTGGACCTCTAAATTACCTGTTGGTGGTAGTTTATTGGCTCCGTGCAAAGTCGCATGGCAATCAGTGACCGATTCAATTGGTAGAAGGACCTCCAAATTAATATCCACTAAAGGGTCAAGGGTTACATCAAGTGAAGGTAGTGCAAGAAGTAAGGGGGCCCTCATAGCAGGGAAGCCTGTGTTTCTGCAGAGATACGTTCCTTGGATACTTGGTCCAAAGTGGGTAGCTCAGCAATTGAAGCAAGGGTAGTCGATACCATAGTTGGCAATTCAAAGTTGGTGGTGCAGAGGAAGAAGACTCACCAACTATACTCTTCACAGACTCAAGATCTATTAGCGCATTGAATTTATTTGAGAGCGGAGTGATGTCCTTCTTGGGGACATACATAAGCCTAGAGAGGGGTTTCTGTGCATCAGACATGAGCTTCTTCACAACCAGCTGTGGTGAGAGTGAAGGTGTTCTCGCCGATGGCAGCTCCACTACCTTCCCTTTTCCCTTGAGAACGGAAGGAACTTGAGGAGCAATAGTGGGACCTGTAGAATTTTCCTCACTAACAGCGGGAGTATGAATAGGTGGAGGCTGCTCTTCCAAAGAAGGATTAGGAACCAACGTTGGGTTATGGGCCAAAGTGGGGTTAGAATTTTTCTTGCAGCATCGATTTTCATCGTGTCCAAATGTCATGCAGAACTGACAGGCCCACGGTTTCTAGTCATATTCAACTCGGAATCGTTCCTTGAGTCCAGGAGAGATTTCAACAGAGATGGAGTTCGACAAAGATTTGGGTTTCAAATAGATGAATCCATGAAGAGAGGGGTTCAAATAAGATTACCAATACAACTCAAACAGTCAGAGTTCCATAGATAGAGGGGGAGGTTGGGAATACGAGCCCAGATAGGGATAACTACTCAACCGATCCTGCTCCATTCGTACTTCTGGAGACCATTTCTTAAGGATAAATGGACGGTGTTCCATTATCCAAGGACCCCCTTCTAGAATCGAATTACAGTCCTCTGCTAGATCAAACTTTATGGTGAAGAAGCCATTGGCATGAAAAAGAAGGGACAAGTCCCCTTCTGGTTTCCATAGTTTACGTAGAAATTGAACAAAGGGGATTGTCGGTGTGGGATTTCGTCGGGTGTAGGGAAAAAATCCGATTGGGGGTGGGGGGTGCATGTGTGGGAGTTCTTCGGGGATTCGGATCCGGTGCGCGCCTTGGCAGGCTCGGTTGGAGCGTCTCATGAAAGGGTGGTGTTGGGTCGTTCCTGATCGAGGAGCCCGACAGCGGCTCAAGAGTATTCAGGGGTGTGTGTGATGGCCACCTGCTTCCTTGAAAAGCAAAAAAAGATGAGCGTGGATTTGATCGCCTTGCGGGGGGAGTTTGTGGGATCTCCGCTCTGAGACACGGATATACCGTACACAGAGGTGAAAAACAAGTTATCATATTCTGCTTCGGGCTTGGCTAAAGGAGTCTTGGGAGAAAGGGGTATAAGTGGGGTGTAGATAAGAGGCAGCTAGTGGGTTTGAGCCGTCGGGTAGGGGGCGGCTAGCTAGGGTTAGCCGACCACGGCCTGGGTGAATTTGGGCAGGACCTGGGTAGGAAATGAGTTTATTTTTTGGCAGAGGTTAAGCTGGGTTTAACCTGAGTTTTGGAGGGTGGATTGAGAGGGTGGTTTGTGTTGGGAATGGATTTTCCTCTCACAAATGGGACTCTCTCTCTCTCTCTAAAGATTTCAAGTGGGAATTGTTGTGGATGTGAGAATGAATGTGAACTCTTGATGGGAATTGATGGATTATGTAGAAATGTTTTGAACCCCCTCTATTTATAGTAAAAAAGAGGCAAGGGAATGTCCAGGGGGTAATAGAGTGGCTTGGTTAATAGTGTGTTTGAATAGACCCCTCATTAATTCTCTGGTTCTTCTGTCAGAGACCAAGTGAAGGGCGGCTAATTAAAACTAGCCGCCCAAGATGGGTCGGCTACTTTTTGGTAGCCGCCCCCATCATGACCTATCAAACGTCCATCTCTGACAAGCGGTGGCTCGGGTCGGTTACTTAGATTGATCCGGCCAAGATGGGACGGCTAAAGGTCACAACCCTCTGCAATGATCAGCATTTAATGTTGCTTTATGTCCCATCCAGGGAAGCGGTTTGGGGTCGGCCAGGGGGGCGGCTAGTAGAAACTAGCCGCCTTGTATGGGACGGCTAGCTAGGGTCAACCGCCCCTTTCCAAGGTTTTATATTTTCGGCCAAGGTTTAGGGTTTCTAGGGTTTGGGCCAGGGTTTAGGGTTTCTGGGGTTTGGGCTAGGTTTTAGGGTTTCTAGGGTTTGAGCCAAGGTTTTAGGGCTTCTGGGATTTGGGCCACGGTTTAGGGTTTCTAGTTTTTTGAAGTTTGTTTTCTATTTGATGCCCAAATGTGGGTTATTTTCAGGTGTTACTTGAAGTATTTTCATCTTTCTGGACGGTCAAAATTAGGGTATCTGCAATTGTCCCTCATCGGACGGAGTCTTTGCGCAAAGCAGGAAAGACTTTGACCAATGATAAGGAAAGAGATCCCTATTTTGGCCGGCCCGACCTTCAACAAGTTAAGACAACACGAACAATACTACTCATGTTAGACCTGTGTCATTTAGAGTCCTAATTTCGATCGGAGTCGCTAAAATTTTAGTTTTTAGATACCTTCTGGGGTTTGAGGACTCTGATTGAAGATATAACTGCATATTACTGTTTAGTACTGCCCATAAAATTTTTGTTTAATTCCGATAACGTTTTTGGAATTATGCAGTTTTGGATTGGTATTCGGATTTGATTTTGTTAAAATCCAAGATGAAGTGATAAAAATCCAATATTATTACGAGATGTTCAGTTTTGAGATAGCTTCCATATAGAAGTGGAATTGGATCAACTGGATTCATATATCAAAAGTTATGGGTATTTTTTCGAGTATACCCCGAAGATGAGAAATCCAGGCAGCAGCCCTGTAAGATGTTTAGCCTAGATTTAGGAATAGCTGGAGAGGTTATTTGATCTAGGTGTAAACATGAAAGCTGTATTGAGGAATCATGCAATTCGGAGCTGTATTGAGGAAGTTATGGCCGTTTAAGTGAAGGCTGTCCAGAGTTTTAAGTCCGAGGATAGCTTGGTCTTTCACTTCACTTTTGCCTATTTAACCCCCCCAAATCCCACGACTTCAGCCTCACTCAGCCTCTGTTTGGCCTCTCTTTTTCCCCTTTTTTGTGTGTGTTTGGTGTATATTGAGGAGGAGAAAGTGGAGGAAGTGGAGGTGAGTGGTTGTTGTTGTTGTTGTTGTGTTGATGTTCCTCCTCCTTCCCCCTTCTAGCTGATCATGGTCTCCCCTCTTTTTGGTTCAGCCCCCCATGTGTTTGTTGAAATGCCACAATGGCTTAGAAGAAGCAAGAAGAGCTAGGAAGAGGTGGTGGTAGCGATGGTTGCGGTCGAGGTGGGCGAGGGTGTGCTTGCGAGCCCCTCCATCTCCCCCTTCCTTCCCCCCCTCCTTTTGGTGAGTTTTTCCTCTTCTTTTGGTGGTTTTTATGCATGCTAGAGTGCTTGGGGAGTCATGCATGAGATGTATTTGGGTTTGGGTGCTTGTGGCGGGCCGGTGCTGGCGGGTGCGTGCGCGCGGGCGTAAACGTGCGCGTGCACGTACGTGCGGGTACGCACGGTAGCGCGCGGGGGTGCGCGCGGGAGTGGCGCGAGGGTGCGCGGGAGCGCGTGGTAGCGCGCGTGTCTGCGCGCGGTGGTACGTGCGGGAGTGGCGCGAGGGTGCGTGGGTACGCGCAGTAGCGCGCATCTGCACGCGGTGCGCGCGGGGCACGCGCTCGGGGTGCCCGGGGCTCCCCGGGGTGCGTGCGGGGCTGCCCGAGGCCCGGTTTGGGCGTGTTGAGGGTCGGCACCCTTAGGTGGGTGTCCGGGGGGTTCGGGCACGCGTGCGTGCATCCATGCTTGCGTGCGTTCGAGCCCGTTTCCGTGCATGTCTAGCCTTAGGCATGCCTAGTTAATTCCATGTGTTTGTGTGTGCTTATACTCACCCCTATTGATACCCTTGACTTACAGATCTCGTCGGATGGGATGCGCGTCAATCCGGGTATCGATGAGTGGTTTGATTCCAACCCTTCCGGGAGCGCTCGATGCACGTAGTCGTGCTTCGCGCTTCCATGGGGCTTTAATTGCACCCTAAATATGCTAGATATCATGCATGCTAGGTTATATAGCTCGTATATTGTGTAGAACCCCTATTCTACCTTATACTTGCCTATGTATTGTATAGAATATGACATGACTTAGGTAGTTTTGTTTGAAATACTACCCCTATTTATCAAGCATGTTTAACTTGGGTTAATAATGGTGTGTATGCGTAATATTCCTCTGATTTAGGACTTGAGGGTGTGGTATAGTTGTTGCACCCATCTAGTTGGGGCAAAACTATGACCAACTCGAGAGAGGATGAGGCATTCCCTCTCTCTCGCCCTCCCTCTTTTCACAAGCTGAGTAAGTAGATGTAGTTCCTACCTGACTCAGGCTTGCTTGGAATTATTGGCATGCACCTGTTGTTGCGCAGATCGTGCTTAACCCTTCCCTTCTAGGTTGGTGTCAGCCAACGTATGTTAGGTTGTAATTTGTGTATTTGCCTGTTTGACTTCTCGTATGCATGTTAAGTAAGTTATCCTTGGGTAATTAATTGCATATTATATATATGCCAATATGGCCATGATTCTTGTCTAATGTGTTAGACAAGTGTATGACCTCTTGTGGGGTCATACCATGGCTTGGACACTTAGAATAAAATGTCTTTCCGCATCTGAGTTATGCGCCCTGGAGGGAATTCATGAGAATTCGTTGCACTTATCGGTGTTTGATAACCGATGATGACGGATCCATAGGGATCGTATTCGCGGGTGTCGAGTGTTCTTTCCTTCGTCGGCTCCGAGTAGAGACTACCCGACGTAGTAAAGTCCAGTGAGGTGCTCCCAGATACTACTCATGACGCGTGTTGGTTTGCCCATACGGTCGAGGTAGCGGTCATGGGAGGCTATCCAGTAGACGCCAGAACCCTGTGAGGTGCTCCTAGGAACTGTCCACGATGCTTGTTGGTGTGCCCATATAGCAGAGATAGGGACCTGGGAGGCTACCAGGTAGTAGTGGCCACACCGGGAGAGACTACCGGATGACGAGCAGTGTAGAACAATCGACCTCTTCCCCAAGAGCCTATGTCACCCAGAGGAGGGGGTGAGGGGTGAGGGTGTGGTGGGTTGGCGTTGGTTCGATCGGCCAGTTTGTGCAATTTCCCAAAATCCTATGTCACCCGTCGGGATGAGGGTGAGGGTATTGCTCCCAAAATCCTATGTCACCCGTCCCAAAATACCGGGGCCCCGACGTTGAAGCTGCCTTGATAGAGGACTCCCACTTGTAAGTACTCCAGATGCCTTCGGCGGATGTACTGATCATGGGAGTGTACCAGGTGAGGTTGTACGATGGTGGGTCACCGGACAATATTGCGAGCGTGAATTATCGTTCTCCCTTCGCCGGATCCGTGCGAATGCTTCCTAGGTACGAGCCACCCTGGGTGGACCCCCACCTGTAGGTACCATCAACGCTGTCGACAGTGTACTGACCGTGGCCGGCTCCAGGTAGAGGTGCCCGGGAGAGCGCTACCGGATGGCGAACGGTGTAGAGCAGTAAGTTTTACCTTTCAAGTCCCTAGGCTCACCCCTGTGGGGACTAGGGCGAGGGCGGGGTATGGTCGCACCGCCGTGTGCCATGTTAACCGTTGGGTTTCTACCCCTGGCTTTCTTTTATAGGAGATTGCCTTAGTATCGAATGTTTATGTTGGTGTTTGGTTTCTGACCACTCACTGAGCTTATAGCTCACCCCTCGCGTATTGTTTCCTTTACAGGGGCGTTGGGCGTGGAGCTGGAGCTTCCTTGTGGCGTGGTCTTGCGTGCGTGGAGTGTTCTGTCCGACGGATTGGCGAGTGCGAGGCTGTCAGCAGTCCTAGAGTCTTGTGTATTTGTATACCGTGCATGTGGCACTTGTTGTATTTCATTTGGCTAGACTTGGCTCGCACAGGACAGTGATTGTGTATTCGGGTCTGTAATAATATTTTTGATTTACAGACATTATTGGTATTTTTATGCTTCCGCCTTTCATTTGAGTTATCAGTTATCGTTGATTGCTAGCCTTGTGTATTATTTATTGGAGTCATTTGTTGACCTCTTGTATGATAGCTGATACTTTATATATTTGCCACGTCTCGGGGACGCCTGGGGAATGACAACTCAGGGAGTTGATTTAGACTGTCAGAGCCTAGGTCTTGACTAGAATTTTCAACTGAAAGGATGATCCAGGTGGAAGGCGGGGAAAGCAAATGATGAGTGATCCAACCCGCAATCAGGGATCTTAGCTATCGTGCACGGAGCAGCCCAGCATCAGTTTCCTCGTGCCTACCATTCTCGTGCTTGGAAAAACTCAGCAAGGGGGGGATATCGCCGACAGAAAGTAAGTAAAGAGTTGAGTTGGTGAATTGGATCATCCGAATGATAAGAACTCTGAAAAAGAACCAGAAATTTGAACTGAATGGTACTGAAAGTGTAGTGAAACTTCGGAAAAGTCGTGTTTGATCAAGTAGTGCTTGAAAATAAGCCAATACATGGCTATTTGTTTTTAGAAAACTGGAGTTTAGGAGTTGGAAGAAATTTGGAAAGGGGTTTTAAGTGAAAGTTTGAAAAACTGGGAGGGGCAGCTTGTTGAAACTAGCCGCCTGAGAGGGACCGGTTAATCGTGGGTAGCCGCTCCATAACAGGGTCCCTTATAGCTGAAAAGACCATCTCTCTCTCCCTACATTTCAAAACGGTTTCTCTCCCTCCATCACTCCTTCTCCGTTTTTAAACCGAAAAACTTTGATTTCTTAGCCTTCTCTTCCTCCATTTCGACCTAGATCTTTCTCCCTCTTGATTTCGAAACCCTAAATTTTTGGGTTCTCCTTTTTCTTTTCAATCCAAGGAAGATGACAAGGTCGAAGGCGATCTCTTTGAGGGGAAAACGACCACGGGCGGTTCGTGGAGAGCGTAGCCCGAGCTCTTCATCATCGGAGAGCGATAGGCCGGAGGTAGAGGTCGTGGGGGAAGTTATGGGTGCAGCGGAGTTGCCGTTGGTGGGCAACAGCGTGGGTGAGGTTGGGGACTTCCCTTCGGGTGTTGTCCCGGAGGTTGGGAGTAGTATGATAGGTTATACACGCAAGAGGAGGCGGGGGGATCGACCGGTGGTGGTCGAAGAGGTGGTTTCGGAGGTCGGAGGACCAGCCGAGGTTGTAACCGAGGGGGTAGGGGCTGAGGAAGTTAGTGAGGATGTGAGGGCATCGTTGGATGCCATTGTCAGGATGTTGGATAGGGAGGCCATAGAGGCCAGGGCTGAGGAGGAGGAGAGAAGGGCTATAGGTGTGTTCAAGGGGTTGGCTTCGGATGTGGTGGGCACGGAGGAGACCGGGGGTGTTGGAGTGGAGGCCGAGGGTGTAGACACAGGGGCCACAAAGGCCGGTGTTGGTGCTGAGGCTGAGGTCGAGGAGGCCGTGCTCGAGGAAGAGGGGGATGACGACGGGGAGGGGGATGACGACGGGATGGATGATCCCGACGAGGACAAGGTGGACGCCCCTGGGTCCACACGGGCCATGGTAATTACTTAATCCTTTTGTCTAGCTTTCTAAAATATGTTTTTTATAAATTTACTTGTTTATAGCATGAATAGGTGATAGTCTGTAAGAACTATATGTATGTGTTTTTAGTAGGTATGTTTGTCATGCGTATGTGGAAAATTTAATCACGGTGGGATTTTGTGCATATATGAGCGAGGATTTATAAAGAGGGACAATTTTTACATGTAATCTACGTTTGTTACGTATATATACAAAGATACAGGGGAGAAATAGTATGCCTATCGTGCTTGTATGTCTCATATCATGGTGGTTTTGTATGTTTATGATTTTTGAGGCATGTTTTCATATTTATCTAGTTATGGTGGGGATAAGAAGGCGATGTGCATGAATCTATAGAGTTTTTAAGAAGCAATCTGATGGGGGTGTGTTTAGGATAATGTTAGTAGTGTACTTTTGTCATGCATGTTTATATATATAATATTTAAATAAAGGGGGGGTACGTAAAAAGAAAATTATATGATAGAGATGTGACGAAGGGATGGGTAAATGTTCGATCATATAAGGAAGTCACATGGTAAGGGAGATTGCATTTTCTCTTTAGGATTGTATTTTCATGCTTTCCTTTGTCTTTGTATGTGGGGTTTTATATAAGCTTGGTTTTAAGATGAAGGATTTGGTTACCTTTTGTAGATCTTTGTTCAGACTAACCCTTTTCTTTTATTTTTCAGCGGCCGAATCGTATCCGAGCGCTCTGGCACGGGACGAAGAGATGGTACGATGCCTTGGGCCAGGGGGAGAGGAGTTTGGTGGATGGGGCAGGCTTTCAATCCTTCTTTCTGATCGAGCCGCTCCTGTCTATCGGCCTTATGTGGAGGCTTTGACGGAGAGGTGGGACCCGGAGAGTTATACCTTCATTCTTGCCATCGGTGCTGTCATGCCGACCCTTGAGGACGTCCATCGGATTACCGGCCTTCCGGTCTTAGAGCAGGCGGTGATTGCGGCTACCCTTGCCGATTACAAGGCGCTCTTCCAGGGGTTGATTGGGGAGTGGGAGTTCATTGAGCGTGAGCGAATGCTGAACCGGATTCCTTTGGGGCAGCTTTCAGGGCAGTACGGCATTGGTCCCTTCATGCGGCGTCAGAAGGGTGAAGCTGTAGCTAGCTTCGAGAGGAGACGGGCGATGATCGAGGCGAGAGAGGAGACGGGCGATGATCGAGGCGATGACAGAGGGCACGGAAGGAGCTTAGGGCGTTCTTCCTTTACTTCTTCGGCCGGGTCCTTTTTTCGACGACCTCTGACAAGGCCTCCTCTCATTCCCTGTTGCTAATGAGGGGCTTGGAGGGCATGGGGCGTTATGCTTGGGGAGCCGCGATGCTCTCCCACCTTTTTGTGGAGCTCTCGAAGAAGGTGAAGCGGGCTGGGGGAAAGAATCTTGGCGGCTTTGCTCCCTTTCTCCAGGTACGTGTGAGTAGAAGGTGTTTTCTAGTTGGTGTAACTCACTTGATCTTGTTAATTTTGCCCTCGCTTTGCAGGTCTTCGGGTATGAGCATTTTGTGGGACCATCCGATTCTCGCGCTGTTCAACCGTGTACTCCCTTGGGCTATGAGATGGGTGCCCCGGGGATCTTTGCGCTTGCACCGCCTCGCCCATTTCCGGGAGGCCTTCCGCGTCTTGACGGAGGAAGAGGTATACATTTCTTTGAGTTTGCTTGGCTTGTATTTGATTTTCTTTTGACTAAGCGCTCTTCCTATTTCTTTTGAAGTTTTGTAGATGATTTGGAGGCCCTACGCGGAGGAGGAGGTCCCTAAGGAGTTGTCGCGGGACGTCTGGCTGATTTATTTCAATGAGGTCCTGTTTCATGCGATCAATCAGGTCGTCCACCAACTTGGGTACCACCAGTGGGAACCGGATCCTCTACCGAAGCGTCCCCCGATCCCTGTTGTCGGGATTCCTCAGGATACGAACCTCCTGAGGAACTACGCATCATATGTGGCGGGATGGATGAGTCAAGGTGGATCGTCGGCCCGAGGTGACTTGAAATGACGACTACTTTGCTTGGTATTGTCAGGAGTATGCGGACATCCTTGGGACGATGGAGGAGAAGATCTCGGACACCTACGTAGGATAGAGCCCTTCTCCTTTTCTTTGTTTCCTTCTTGTTTGGATATTTCCTGAGTGGTGTCACTTTTGCAGGTTGAGCTGAATGAGATGGAAGAGGCTCAAGACCGCCAATAAGCACCTCCAAGCATAGGCCAGGCAATAGAAGCATTGCGGGTGAAAAGGAGGCGCTTGCAGGACTAGGTCCGGGTCCTTGAGGCTCAGGTGTGCAGATACCCCAATTTTGACCGTCCAGAAAGACAGAAATACTTCAAGTAAACACCTGGAAATAACCCACATTTGGGGATCTAATAGAAAACCAAAGGTTCAGGAAACCAGAAACCCTAACCCAAACCCTGGCCCAAACCGGAACCCTAAACCTAAATCCTGGTCTAAACCGAAAACCCTAACCCTAAACCATGCCCTGACCGGAAACCCTAAACCCTGACCTAAATCCTTGTCCAAACCCTAACCCTAAACCAAACCTGGCCCCAACTCTAAACCCACCTAGAAAACCCCAAGTCCCTGGCAAGGGGCGGCTAACCCTAGCTATCCGCCCCATATCAGGCGGCTAGTTGGCACTAGCCGCCCCCATGACCGACCTTGAACCGCTTCTCTAGATGGGATATAAAGCAGCATTAAATGCTGATCATTGCGGCGGGTTGTGACCTTTAGCCACCCTATCTTGGCCGGATCAATCCAAGTAACTGACCGGAGCCACCGCTTGTCAGAGATGGGAGATTTGGCAGGTCATGATGGGGCGGCTACCAAAAAGTAGCCGTCCCATCCTAACTAGCCACCCTTCACCTGGTCCTGACAGAAGAACCAGAGAATTAAATGAGGGGCCTAATCAAACACACTATTAACCAAGCCATCCTATTACCCCCTCGACATTCCCCTGCCTTCTTTTTACTATAAATAGAAGAGGTCCCAAGCCTTTCAAGCACAATTCACAAAAATCATCTTCATTTGACAACCACTCATAGTTCACACCCCTTTCCCACTAGAGATAGAGAAAGACAGCCCCCCTTTTGTGAGAGAAAAATACATTCCCTATACAAAAACACCCTCTCATTCCACCCTCCAGAAACCCGGGTTCAACCTAGCTTAGCCTCTGTCCAAAATCAAACCCATTCCCAACCAAAGTTTTGCCCAAACCAACCCAGGCCCCGGACGGCTAAACCCTAGTAGCCGCCCCATACCCAATGGCTGAATCCCACTAGCCGCCCCATATCCACATCCCACTTACACCACTTTGTCCCAAGACCCCATTAGTCAAGCCCCGGAAGCATAATAGGATTACCAGTTTTTCACCTCTGTGTACGGTATATCCGTGTCTCAGAGCGGAGACCCCACAAACTCCTCACGTAGGCGATCAAATCCAACCCAACCTTTTCCCGCTTTTCAAAAAAGCTGGTGGCGATCACACAAACCCTGGAATCCTCTTGAGCCGATGTGCGGGCGCCTCAACCAGGAACGACACCATCCTTCTGAGAAAACGATCCGATCGACCCTGCCAGGGCACGCATCCGATCCGAATCCCCGAAGAACCCCCACACACGCACCGCCACGCGGATTTTTCAACACCGACGAATCCGATACCGACAAATCTGGCGATCACGGTGGGACATCCCTCGTGAAAAATAACAAAAGGTAATCCTCTTTTGCCCCCTTTTACAAGCTTGACTAGAATGTTATCAACCCTCTAAGAAGGTTAGAGTTTCCCACCCATTGAATCAGATCCTCCTCTACTTTGCATCACAGCATCATTTATTGCTTTGTAAGCTGCACATAGCTACGCAATCCTTTACTGCTTTGTAAGCCGCACACCGTTGCATAATCCTTTACTGCTTTGTAAGCCGCACACCGCTGCGCAATCCTTTACGCTTTATTTACTGCTTTATATCTGCATTCATTCCCTTGAATCATTTCACATACATCATGGAATCCCACATAGAGGAGGAGATACTAGAGGAGAGAATCCACCAAGAGGGTCAGGCCATGCAATTCCTGACCCATCTAGAGTAAAAGATGGCCAGTCTAGGATACCAATCCGTAGAGGACATGTTTCATGACCTCGCCGACTACCGTCATGTCAAGACCTTGAGACAGGAGGCCCCTGTCGAAACCCCCAAGGCCATTCCCAAAACCCCGTCCACACCTAGCCGCTCGGTCAATCCGAGCATTTTTTCGTTCACCGCCCTCTCCCACGCTAATCCAATATTCCCAACCATTTCTACCCCAGGCCCTTACCAGGTCACCCCAAACCCAGGACCGCCAGGCGACCCTCCCAAGGGAGAAACACTAGATGAAAACAATCCTTTCTAAAAATCCATGCTCACATTTACACTCAGAAATATAAAACATGCTTGTTTAAATCCCACCATGATGCATATGCATGCAGGGCATCCTGTTCCATCAAAAATGCATGCACTCCTATTAGTATCTCAAACAAACTCAAATTCCAAAGTTTTCTACAACCACAGCCATGTCTCGGTTAATTTCAAAATTCTACTTGATTAAAACACGACTCACTTGAAGTCCTATCACGTTACCAGTACCATTCAGCTCGAATTTCCTCAATTCTGGTTCTTTTCCAGAATTTTTATCCTTTGGATGATCCAATTCACCAACTCAATACCTTTACTTGCTTTCTGTCGGTGATATCCCCTCCTTGTTGAGTTTTTTCAAGCACGGGAACGGTAGGCACGAGGAAACTGACGCTGGGCTGCTCCGTGCACGATAGCTAAGAACCCCGACCGCGGGTTGGATCACTCACCATTTTACTTTTCCCGCCTTCCACCTGGATCATTCCTTTCGGTTGAAAATTCTTGTCAAGACCTAGCCTCTGACAGTCTAAATCAACTCCCTGAATTGTATTGGTCATGAGATCAAGACTTCTTGAAGGTCGGGCCGGTCAAAATAGGGGTCTCTTTCCTTATCATCGGACGAAGTCTTTCCTGCTTCGCACAAAGACTCCGTCTGATGAGGGGCAATTGTAGATACCCCAATTTTGACCGTCCAAAAAGATGAAAATACTTCAAGTAATATTTTTAAATGATCACATTTGGATCAAATAGAAAACTACTTTAGCGAATTAAAGGAACAAGGAGAAATCCTGGCCATGACACTTAGAAAAATTAAGTGACCAGAAGCCGGACGGCTAGTTGAAAGTAGCTGCCCCTCCTTGGACGGCTAGTTTCAACTAGCCACCCCTTAACCGCCCCCAACCGCTTCTCTTAGATAGGACATAAAGCAGCATTTAATGCTGATGATTGCGGCCGTTTGTTCCAATTAGACGCCCCTTCTCTGACGGTTCAACCTTAGTAACCGCCTCAAGCCACCGCTTGTCAGAGATTGGACGTTTGGCAGGTCATCATACCGGCGGCATCTCCTAACTAGCCGCCCCTCACTGGGCGGCTAACTACAACTAGCCGTCCCTTCCCGGGCGGCTGAATTAGGGTAGTCGGCTCGCATCTGGACTCACCCATAAGCATAAAGCAACTTTACTTAGGTATGAAGTTACTTAGCCTCACCCTTTTGTCCAACCCATTCTATTACCTAATGGACCATAGAGTGCGTCTTTTTGCAATGATGGTTACTTGGCCACACCCTCTTACCCAACCCATGCTATTACCCAAAAAATAAACCCATGCACCCTTTTCTACTATAAAAGGAGGGGTAGGGGTGAGAACCAAAAGGTGGTCATTTTCATTTCAAAGTGTGTGTTAGAGAAAGAGAGAAAGAGAGAGAGAGAGGGAGAGAGCCCTAGTTGAGAGAGAAGGAAAGTCATTCCCCACCAAATTCCACTCTCCATAAACCCCCCCCCCCCTAAACCATTATCCTAAACCACTCTTAGCCCTAGCCAAACAAATCCAAATTCTTACCTAGGTGCTGCCCAAATCTAGAAGAGGAAACCACCAACACCACTTTCAATCCTCATTACCACCACCCTAGCCAAAGCCAAAACACTTCCCTACTTAGGTTCTGCCCAAATCTAGTAAACCCAGAACCTGGTACCAGGCGGCTAGTCCCAACCAACCGTCCCCTACCTGGCGGCTAATTCCCACTAGTCGACCCCCTCCTAACCTTTTGTTTTAGTCCCATATCTCCTCTAGTCAAGCCCCTGAAGCAGAACAGGATTACCTGTTTTTCACCCAGAGAGAAGACCCCACAAACTCCCCCCGCGAGGCGATCAAATCCAACACCCAACTTTTCCTGCTTTTTTGAGAAAGCAGGTGGCGATCACAAACAACAAACCCCGTCATTTCTGAGAAGCAGTCGGGCGACTCAGGAACGACTCTCGGGGCGGTGATCTGATCAATCGCGAGACAGACCAGGACCAAGTTCGCAGAACCCCCAGTTTTACATACCGACAGTATGGTAGTTATATCATATTCTGGGCACTCCCAACGATATGAATTTACCCGTGGTCGGTACTCAAGCCTCGTATGGTAGTGACATCATACTTTGGGCATTCCCGATGATACGGCATCACCCATGGTCAGTACTCCAAGCCTCGTATGGTGGTCACATCATACTCTAGAAATTACTAACGATATTGTGGCACAATGCAAGATAGATTCAACACTAGGTAGCTTCGACACACGATGATGTAGGGAAACAGTACTCCACACTCACAATACCATCCAGTAGCCCTCTCCCTGGCGGCCTTCCGGTGGCATGGTGAACCACGCAGGGTAGCTCCAACGCTGGGTAGCTTTGACGCACAATGATATAGGAAAACAGTACTCCACGCTAGCAATATCATCCGATAGCCGTCTCCAAGTAGCCCTCTCCCTAGCGGCCTTCCGGTGGCACTGTGGCACCACGCAGGGTAGCTCAAACACTGGGTAGCTTCGATGCACGATGATATGGGGAGGAAGAACTTCATGCTCGCAATACCATCCTCACAGATCAACTACTATCCTCTAGCAATTACCATTGCTATACAGAATTCTCTTGAATTCCTGCACATATGCATTCCTTGGATGTGGGGGAAAGAAGCTAAGTCGCACTCAATCATGACAAGACATGATCCTAAAGGTGAGTCATGAACACACCTAACACAGATAGGCCGAACATTCTATCACCATAACCATCAGATAACAAACTCCAATACAACAATGAATTCTCATGAATTCCCTAGCCCCCATTTGGAATTGGTATAACCCCCCTGATAACCCCGGATAACCTCGGATAAGTATTTTGGGGTGTTTATTTACCCCGGATAACCCCGGATAAAGTATGCCAGAATAAACCCAGATAAAGTGGTATATGGATTCCAATCAGCCCCTAGAATTAAAGTTATCTAAGGTTATTCCACTCAAATAATATGTGGGCCCACTGTCAAATCAACTGTCATCACCTCTTATAAATCACCTATCAAATCAACTATCATTACTTTTTTACTTTTTATAAATCTTTATCCATACTTTATTCACATTTTACCCAAACAACAAAATATTTATTCTTACGTTTACCAATGAGAATAATTCAAAACACAACCAAACAAAAAATCATTTTATCCTTATTTATACTCACTTATGCTTGGATAAATCTATACCCTATAATAAAATATATCCCCTTTCCAAACGGGGGCATAGAGATGCATCAATCGGATGCAGACAAGATAGCTACAATATTTGCATACTAAAACATGTATGATCCTGACAACAACAGATCATAGATATGCATACCATAGACAAGGCCTAACAATTAAATATACACACAAATATCACAACAAGGTGCATGGACCACATGTCCAAAGAACCTAGCATTCAAGAATTAGCCAGACTAACCATCTACCAATACAAAGGCAATACTATGTAAAAATCAAGATTGGGTATTGTAATAAAACCCCATGGACACGCGATGCACAATCACATGCATCGAGCATTTCGCAAAAGGGGTGGATCGAACCACTCATCAAAGACCCATTCACCGCGAGTCCCACCAACGAAAGCTACAAAACACAACCTATGACTCAAATCAAATATAAAGCTTTCTGACACATATATATAAGCCTACTTCATGAAGACATCAACTCTTAACATTGCATACAACATGTAAACTAATTAATTGAAACAATCATGCAAAACTGTTTTATCTGCAGCAAATACCCCTAATTATTTGATCCCCACTGCACCAAATACTCATACAAAAATTTTGAAATAAATTATACGCATTCTCTGATATGTTGGGATCATAATCCGTGCAGATATCATATCGTGATTTAATCTTGAAATGCCCGAAACAAATTATTTTCATAAACTGGTCTATTTCTGCGCGAATCTGGATAGGCCAGGAACATCAAGCTATAGCTTTCAATACAGATAATAAAATGACACCAAATTTTATATATAGCATCTAGACACATGGATGATTAAACCACATGAGGACACAATCTTCAAAACAGGCCTCTAAATACTAATTTCATAAGGATCTGCACAAGACAGAAAATCTATCTTACTATGACACAAAACTCCTAACAAGCAAAGGGGAAAAGCCCATACAACAGCACTTATGCATCCCTTGCTGACCATCCAAAGCATTACATGACAACACTCATACTTTATTAAGCATAAACACAAACACCTACATGACACAAAGGGGAGGTGAAGATACCTTGGGAAGAAGAGAAGATGGTGCACATAAGGGCTCCCACCATCACCATTACCATCACCATCACATGCTACCAAGCCTACACACACTCCTTCTCACAATAAACAACACACATACATTCAGCCATGATTTCCTAGCATAAATGGACACACAAACAACGTCAAATAAAGATGAAATACTAAGGACGAACTTGGATTTCACTCACCCCTATTGAGCCAACACCAAACCTTCACTTCTCTTGGCTTCTCATCACCCAAACCCCCTTAAAGCAGTCATAACAGGCCCTCAATTCATAGCAGCAAAGAAAAGGAAGAGCCAAAACAGTCAACAAGGCAACAAAGAAACAAAGAAAAGAAAATAAAAACAGGGGATTCACCAAAATCTCTTCAATCTCTTCCTCTTCTCCCCTTCTCCTTTTCACTTCCTCTGCTGGACCTCCAACAATACCAGCAAAAATCACCCATTGACGCCCTAATACCAAGTTGTCCCTCACTAAAATTTCTGGATAGGCTTCACTAAAACAGTCATAACTCCTAAAATATAGCTCTGAACTGTGCAATTCAAAATCCATTGGAAAGCCAAGAAGATTATCTAGAACTTTCATGATCACCTCTAGCTATTCTAAAATATAAGTTAAACACCGAATAGGGCTGCTGCCAGACTTTTCTTATCCCCCGGGTATAATTGGAAAAACACTCATAACTTTTGCTACATGAATCCAAATGATCTAATTCCACTTTTGTACATAAGCTAACTCAAAATTAAACATCCCATAACAAAATTATATTTAAACTACTTCATCTAGGCATTTAACGAAATTAAATCCGAATACCATTTGAAACTACATAACTTCTAAAAAGACGTCGGAATGCGACGAAAATTTATAGGTAGGCCAATGCCAGTACCAGGAGAACAGATATGTAGTCAGATTTTGAAATTGCATGCCCAAACCATTAAAATAAATGCAAACCTAATATTTAACAGACAAAAAGTAACACAGACTTAACAGGTTACAAAACTGATTTCTGGAGTTTCATTACATTTGATTTGTAAAGACTTAAAAAATGTGAAGACAAGTGCTTTTGCATATAAATACCCTCTTAAAACAAGTTAATTTTTTTTCTTTTGATTGGTAATCAAAAGTAGCATTGTAGTAAAGTGAGAATTTGTACAAAATTCACAAAACTTTATAAAAGAACAAAAAAAAAAGAGGGGAATAGAGCACAGAGAGCTTCAATCACAATGTTGAAGTCCCTTGTGTTTAACAAAATCCCATGTTTCCATAATAGCAGAACCATAAGAACAGTTCAAAGGCTTCAATTCATTCAGTCACCTTCTTCTCTTGAATCATTATGGTTGCCTATCCTCCTGAATAGACACTACCAAATCTTGCCATAGCTGTTTATTATTAAAACAAGTTATTTATTATTACGCCTAATGAACTATTTTGGGAATGTTAGTTTAATTATGGAAATATTAAATTTGAGATTGTGCTATCCGATCTTGGACAAGGTTCGAAAAAGACTTTCCTCCTAGACAGATCGAAGGCCGGAAGGCTTGAATTGATCAGATCAGTCTTATCTTCCTTTCATATCTTTTGGACATTTGCATTTCGACTACCTCGTCGGACTCAGCAAGACATTGAAAGAAAGTTCAAGAATTTTCTTTGGCAAGGTCATTCCTCTACTCCCAAGTCTCATCAAGTTAGCTGGGATACAATATGCAAGCCTTTTGATGAAGGTGGTCTAGGCATTAAATCCATTAAGGACTGGTCCAATAGTGCTGCAAGGGTTCGGTTATGGGAAATTGTAAAGAATCATCGATCCATGTGGGCTCAATGGATGTGGGATAGATATCTCAAAAAGAAAAACTTATGGATTGCTAAGGTTCGATCATGTAGCTCTACTACATGGCTATCTATACTACAGGCTAGAGACTGGATTGCTCCAAAGGTTAGGTATTTGATCTTTGAGGGCAAGTCCATTAACCTCTGGTATGACCCTTGGTTGAATTGTAAAGGATTGCAACAACTCTTGGGGAGGGTCACATATGACTGAGGGCCTCCACAAGACACTTACTTTGGCAGTATTTATCAGAAATGGGCAATGAAGGAAACCAATGCGGAGTCCACCTGAGCTAGACTCGCTTTGGGCTGAAGTTCAGCAGATTGAGGTGGGAGGAAAAGGTGAAGACATTCTGATATGGCCTTCAAGCAAATCTGGAAGATTAGGACTTTCTGAAGCATGGAAAGTAGTGCGGGCTAGGGGGAGGTCTGTCGGTGGTCTAAATGGCTTTGGCACCCCATTCAAACCCCGAAACATTGCCTCTATGCTTGGCAAGCTTTCCACAACAAGCCTCCACACTCATTTGACTACAAAAAAAGGGGAATCAGTCATGCTACTACCTATCTATTATGTAATTCTGGTATTGAGGATGCAGATCACCTACTCTTGGGTTGCTCCTTCTCCATACATATATGGATTCATCTTCTTCAGGACCTCCATATCAAGTCCGGCCTTCCTAGAAGCATACCTCTCTTCTCAATCTGGTTGGAGTCATGTGTGTCTGATCCCTTTTGAAAGGAAATGGCCTATCTTATCCTCTCAACCACCATTTGTTTTCTTTGGATGGAGAGGAGCAGTAGACTATTTTTGAAAAAATCTCTACACAAGACTATAGTACTCAAACGAATTAAGGATAGCATTAAGGTGAGGACCCTGCATAAGATTTTTATGGTGCCTTCTTTACTTGATGTTTGCAGTATCGCAAGAGATTTTGGGTTGACAGTGAAAGAAAGTGAAGACTGCTTCCATTGTAACATGGCTGGTCCCCCCTTTTGGCTGGCTCAAATTAAACACAGGTGGTTCTCTATCTGATGATTGTGGTGGTTATGGTGGTCTTCTAAGAAATAACAATGCTGATTTTATTGCTGGGTTGGCAGGGAGACTTGATCTTCCTTCCATCAATTTCCTAGAGCTTAAAGCTATTGAGAGGGGGATACAATTGGGATTGTCTAAGACAGCCACTAACTTATGGATTGAATCAGACTCTGCCACTACAATTGCTTGGGTATATGGTAGGGGTTGTATACCCTGGACTGCCCTTCTATCTCTTCGACAAATCCACCAAGGATTGCAATATTTAACTTGCTGGAAGGCAACACGCATTCACAAGGAGGGTAACTCTCCTGCTGATTTGCGCACTGGTTATCGATCCTCTCGAGGAGAAACACTCCTTCGCACACATCATCTCTGGGCTGAGATCATAACAGCCATTGAGGAGGACTAGCTAATGAGAGGTTATGAACGCATCAACTGATCATTGTAATGGCTAACATAGCGTATGAAGAGGATGAACAGGGGAGATCAGAGCTTCCTGCTTCAATCTTCGATCAATGGATGAATTATGGATGAGGGTCTAATATCTCTTCCTCTGTCAGTGATGATTTTGTGAACCTGGCAAAATTGACAAAGGGAGTAGTTGATAGGAGGCTATCTATATCCCATTTTCAAGCTCTTTCTTCACTTATTTTTGTAAAAGGGTTGTGCATATGTATAAATTTCAATGGTATAGAAATACAAAATAGTGAGCCCCATCTTGTTTTGGGTGTGCAACTTTTCGTAAACATCAATGCGTGAGCGGGAACATCAGCGAGTGCTCCCTGTCAGCCCTCCGGCCATCCACGCTCTAATGGCGACGCCGGAGGAGGGTGAGCTACCGGATCCCCCTCTGAAGATCTCCTCCGTTGCTGCTCAACCCTCTTCCTTAGTGTCCCTTGAGGCAAAAAAATCCCCTCCCCCTAAAGGAGGGACCATTGATAGCATTTTCATAGCATTCAATATGAAAGGTATTGAATCAAAGGTTATTGACGCTCCATCTTCTACATCTTTGCCAGAATCCACCTCACTAACATCCACTACAAAATAAGCAAATGCCCTTCCAACAACCACTACAAAATCATCAAAGCCCCCTCCCACAACCGTTATCAAATCAACCACTACTCCATCCACTTCAAAGTCGACCAAAGCTTCCTCTGGTGCTTTATCCAATGACTCTTTCCCAGCACTTCCTTCTTTGGGGGCCCTTGCTTGTGTTGTAGTTCACCCTAAAAAATAGAGAAATCCAGTTTCAGTACCACCACCATCTTCATCTCAGCATATTAAAAGTTGGGGCTCACTATTCCAAAGGGATTCCATCCAGCCGAAGTTTGGTTCCCTATGATATATTGCGCCTTCATTTGTGGGCTCTGATATTGTGGCTTTTCTTCAACCAGAGGCATATGCAAAGAATATCCCCCAATGGAATCATGCAGTCATGGGCTATGTCATAGGTAAACTCCCTCTTTATACTCCATTCCTTCAATTTCTGAAGAATCTGTGGAAACCCAAAGGGGAAATGAAACTCCTACTTCATGGTAATGGATTCTTCACTGTCAAATTTGATATTGCTAAGGATGTCAATGGAGTCCCTGAAGGAGGCCCATGGATAATGAATCATCACCCATTTATCCTTCATAAATGAACTTCGAAAGTTCGTATGGAGCAGGAGCGGCTTAGTAGCATCCCAATATGGATCAGACTTCCTAATTTGCCACTCCATCTTTGGGAGGAGGACTGTTTGAGTCGCAAAGGTAACTTATTCAGAGTCCCTCTTTATGCCGACTCAACCACCATGCATTGTAGTAGGGCCTCCTACGCCCGCATTTGTGTGGAAGTCCAGGCTACCAAAGCCTTACCAGATTCCACATTAGTTGACATAGCTCCAGGTGTTCGGGAGTCATTCAAAGTTGACTATGACTGGAAGTTGTTGGCTTGTAAATTTTATCAAACATTCAGTCATGATGATGCTTGCTGTGTAATGAAACTAACCCCAACAAGTTCACCCATAGAAAAGGGTGACAAACTTGCCAATAAAAAATCACAGGCAAAAGGGAAGGAGAAGGTTGTATCACATTGGTAGGAGGTGCCCAAATCCACAAGTAATACCAAGAAATTGATGTCTGATACAATGAAGCAAAGACCGTCACAACCCATGAAAGGCAGCCAGGCTGGTCCTAGCCAATCAAATCAGTTTAACTCATTGCAGACCCTCCCAGAGGAGCAAATAATTGATTCTAATTTATTTGGTTGCACTACTGAGGAGCTTTCCTTGGTTGAATTCCTATCTTTAGAGGATAAATTAATGCAGAGAAAGGCAAAGGAGGAGCATGGTTCTACTTCACCAACAGTGGATGAGGGGGAGTAGCCACATGTATCCATCTCTCAACAAACTGGTGAACATTTAAAGCAAGCAAATAAGGGCAATGAATGCAAAGGGCAGACAGTGCACAAGTCTCAAAACAGTTTTGCGGTTCTTGAATCCTTGTCGAGAGAGAATGAGGTCGTAGTTCCACCTACTGATGAGGAATCACCACGGGAAGCTCAAACTGATGTGAACTCCATCAAGCCAAATGATAAAGGGGAGCGAGAACTTGTTATTGATCACTCAATAGACTGTTCTAATGCAACTGAAACCACTGCCTTACCTATTATATCTAAATCTAACTTTCCCACATTCGAACAAGAAGCCCCATTGAGCAGAGCTGCTTCTAAGGCTGACTCGAGGAAGACTGTAGCCTCCAAGAAAAATATATAGACCTCAATCAGCAAGAAAAATAAGAAAGGCAATTCACAAAAAAATGATCTCATCAGGGAATTTTTTCGTGATCTTGAAGATGACCCTACTTCTGTTGCTAGAAATGAAGATCCCAACCTACCTAGCAGTCCATCCTTACAAGGGACTGAAAGGAACAACTCTTAATGCCTTCATAGGCCCCACCCCCCGTGTCTCTATGGACTGTTTATACTGGAATGTAAGGGGTACCAAGGGTGCTGTAAAGCAGCTGGAATTATGAAGATTTTTAAGATTGCATAAGCCTACTTTTGTAAGCCTTCTAGAAACAAAACTGGTTGATCAGGACCTACGGGTTTTGCTTGGTAAACTTGACTATCTCAGCTCTTCTTTCTATTCAACGAAAGGGAGAATCTGCCTTCTATGGAACAATGAATTAGTGGATGCGACTATTCTCGAGCACTCCCTCTAGCATGTTCATTGTTCTGTTTATTGTAAGCAAACACAACGCTCATTTCTCTCTACATCAGTTTATGCTTCAAACATGTATGCAGAGAGATTGACTTTATGGAACACAATTCTTCATCTATCTTCAAGAATTAATGGCCTGCCATTGATTGTTGGGGGAGACTTCAATGAGGTTAAATATAGCAATGAAAAAATTGGGGGCGACCGGTTCATGCTAGAAGATTGAGAAAGTTTAATTCATGTATTGAGAAATCTTTTCTCCAAGACCTCAAAGCCTTCGGCCACACTCTTTCAAGGACTAATCGTCAATCTTCAAGAATAATGTGTCATCTTGATCGTGCCCTGGTGAATGCTCATTTCACAAATGCTTTTCCACATTCCTTGGTGGAATACTTAGTGCCTGGCATCTCTGATCATTCACCTCTGAAGGTAACTCTTGATCGACCCATTCCAACAGGCCCCAGACCCTTTAAATACTTTGAAATGTGGGAGGATGATCCCACATTCAAGGCTATAGTAGAAGAGACTTGGAACACAGAGGTACGGGGATCTCCTATGTTCAAGTTTGTGAAAAAAATTCAGCCACAAAGTTTGCTCTAAAGAAATGGAACAAGGAAATATTTGGTACTGTTCAGCAAGATCTATCTCACAGTAAAACAGTCTCTTGAAAATGCTCAAGCTCATTTAATATCTCATGAACAAATTGCTCGGGACCACTACTCAAGGAGCCTCTCTCAGGAGGAATGCTTTTTAAGGCAGAAGTCTCGTCAGTTGTGGCTTTCCTCTTGAGACTCAAATTCCAAGTTCTTTTATGATTCCATAAAGACTCGTTCAGTTATAAACTCCATATCACGGGTGAAAGTTATAGATTTCTCTGTTATTACCAACCCAACTGAGATTAAAGATTATATTGTGTAGTTCTATACTGGCTTGCTCAGTCGTGATAGTGGGACCCCAGTTTCACCTCTCTAGACCCCTACTGCTTTCTCAGAAATGGACTATTATTCAGTTGGAAGCCATTGAGTTCTCCAGGACCAGATGGCTTTCCTGTGAGATTTTTTTAAATTTTCTGGGACACTGTCTAGTCTGACCTGGTGGAGGCCATTCAACACTTCTTTTTATCTTGGCATCTTCTACGGCAGGTCATCCACTCTTTTGTAGCTTTAATTCCAAAGTCATCTAATGTTAAATCTATTGACAATTCCAGACCTATCTCTTTGTGTAACACATTGTATAAAATCATCACAAAAGTCATGGCTATTAGTGATCATCATGCAGCCTTCATTAAAGGGCATAGTATTCACCATAACATCCTGCATGCTCATGAAATAATCAAGTATCTCAGCCATGAGGGGAAGTTGAGGGCCTACATCAAAGTAGACTTACGCAAGGCTTTTGATAGCGTTCGGTGGGACTATCTTGAATTGGTCCTGAAGAGTTACAAGCTTAATGAGCATTGGGTCAACCTTTGCATGGAATGTGTTTCGTCTGCAAGATATTCAATCATTATTAATGGTTCTCCGAAAGGGTTCGTTGCTCCTAATTGTGGCATTCGGCAAGGTGACCCTTTGTCACCGTTGTTATTTACCCTAGTAATTCAAGCTTTATCCTCTTGTCTCAATAGTCAGGTGGAGGACGGCCCAGTGGGTAAATTCATTCATGGTAGGCTAAATATCTCTCATTTGGCTTTTGTTGATGACCTTCTAGTCTTTACGAACACTTCCCCTACTTCAGCTCTAGCTCTTCGTGATCTATTTTAGCATTTTGCAGATCAATCTGGTCTTCATCTAAACACCTCAAAACATCAAATCTTTGCCAATGGTGGACCCTCTACATTGCAGTTTTCTCTGGTCTGTCTTCTCTACCAATTCGTTACTTAGGCCTTAAATTACAGACATTGTCTACCCATCTTGGACAAGATTAGGAAGAAACTATCTTCTTGGACTGGGCATTCTCTATCCAAAGCAGGGTGACTTGAACTAATTCGATCTGTGCTATCTTCTTTTCATATCTTATGGTCCTCAGCTTTTCGAATTCCTCGTCGTAAAAGACATAGACAAAACATTGCATGACTTTCTTTGGCAAGGACTCTCCTCTGAACGCAGGGCTCCTCAGGTCAGTTGGGATTCTATCTGTCATCCCTTTTGTGAGGGTGGGCTAGGAATAAAATCTATCAAGGCCTGGTCGGATGGAGTAGCAGGGGTTCAGTTTTGGGAGATTGCGAAGAACAAAAAAATCCATGTGGGTTCAATGGATGCGAGAAAGGTGTTTAAAGAAGGAAAACTTGTGGATAGCCAAGTCTAGCACTGGCTGTTCTTCGACATGGTTATCTATCCTACTGACAAGGGAGTGGATTGCATCGAAGGTCAGATATCTAACATTTTAAGGTACTTCCATAAATCTTTGGTTTGATCCTTGGATCAATGGACAAGGATTACATCAAATCTTGGGGAGAGTCACTTATGACTGGGGGCCCCCACGGAAAACCAATGTGGTTGTCTTTGTGTCGAATGGGTAAATGGAGGAAACCAGCAAGGGGACTAGTTGAACTCGTCGATGTTTGGGATGATATTATGCAGCTTGAGGTGGGTGGTATTGGGGAGGACATTCTGATCTGGCCTATGAGTAAAACAGGCAACATGGGGCTTACAGATGCATGGAAGGCTGTGAGAGTTTGGGGGGAAGATAGACTATGGTTCAATTGGCTTTGGCATTCTATCCGAACCCCAAAACACTCTCTTTGTGCTTGACAAGCTTTCCACAACAAACTCCCTACGCTAATTCAGTTGCAAAAACGGGGTCTCATTCAAGATGTTACCTGCTCTCTTTGTTCTTCAGGAGCTGAGGATGTTGATCATCTTTTCCTAGGATGTTCATATTCTTGTTTTATTTGGGCACAACTTCTTCGAGATCTCCACATCAGATTAGCCATCCCACACAGGTTGGAACTTCTACCAGTCTGGCTAGCATCTCAGATATCTGATCCTTTTAAAAAGGAGATAATTTATTTAATTCTCTCAACCACTTTCTAGTTTTTATGGATTGAGAGGAATAAGAGACAATTTCAGAAGAAGTACCAGCATAAAACAATGCTACTACATAGAATTAAGGAAAGTATTAAGGTGAGAACCTTGCAAAAAAAAATTGTGGATCCTTCCAATCCTGAAGTTAACAAAATTGTAGCCATTTTTGGCCTGACATTGAAGCATAAGGAAATAATTACAACCACAATAATGTGGTTGCCTCCAACCGAGGAGTGGTTCAAGATGAATACTGATGGTTCCTTAGCTGATGATCGAGGGGGCTATGGTGCACTCCTTCAAAATAGTAGAGCTGAACTCATTGTTGCTATGGCAGGGCGCTTTACCTTTCTTCCATCAATCTTCTGTAGCTCAAGGCTATTGAACGAGGCTTACAAATGGGTTGCCTACTGCTGTTAGAAAACTTTGGATTGAATCCAATTCAACCACCACAATTGCTTGGGTACATGGAAGGGGTTGTATCCCATGGATTGATCCGCGCTGTCTTTGCTATATACATCAAAGCTTACATCGACTGGACTGTTGGAAGGCCTCGCACATCCATAGGGAAGGTAACTCCCTAGCAGATCTGCTTGCAGCCCATCAGTCCCCTAGAGGTGAAACAATATTGCATCCTACAAATATATGGCATGAGCTTCAATTAGCAGTTGAGGAGGATGGGTTTCTAAAGGGTTACAAACGCAGTATTTAATTTTGGGCTCTCACCATTTGTGGAACAAAGAGTAATCAGCTGATGGTCTCCGACCCCTGTTTTTGGTTTAGTAACTAAAGGGTGATAGACTCTGGTTTGTTGCCCAATTCCATGTTTTTAAAAAAGCTATTACTTCCCTGCTCTGTTTTCTGTAAAGAGAGGAAAATTGTACAAAGTTCAAATTATAGCAATACAAACACTTGATTACCAATCAAAAATAAAAATAAAAAAATATTAAATTTGAGATTTTTTATAGGTATTACATTCATTGATTAAAGCCAATGTTAATCAGTATTAATTGTTATCCAATGAGTGATAATCATTAAATATAAAAAAGCCATTATATCCTTTTAATTAAAATATAAAAAAATATCAACTATGTATTCAAACATATAGTTAAACTCATCAATTATTTGAACTATACATCATATGGTTAAAACTTCTCAAAAAAACAAAAAAAGTCTGTTGCAGAAGATAAAACATATATAGTGATTTTATCCTTTTGAAAAAATCAATACATAGAGTGTTTATAACTAGATATACATAAATATCTGTTACGAAATATCAATATGAATCTTATCAGTATTATAAAAAAACCTTATCATTAATATAATATATGGATCTTTAGGGAGCAATGTTTTCGTGGCTGGTTAAAACATAATGGTCCTTTTTACTATATTTTCAGAAAGTCATCCAATACAGATATTTTGAGATATGTTAATAATTATTGTTGTTACCCAATGAGTGATAATCATAAAAGATAATAAGTCAATTCTATCCTCTGGAACCAAAAAATCAACTATTCAAACATATGGTTAAACCAGATCATCAAACGCGTTTTAAAATTTAAACTTGATATACAACAAAAAAATCTGTTATAAAAGATCAATATGAAAATCCCCTCTTCACCTTTATTTTAAATATAACTCTTTTTGTTTTCTATATAAAGCACCAATAGTCTATCACAATCTCATAAAAATAGGGAAGAGAATAAATGAAAAAAAATACTTGTTGTCAATCGTGAGTGAGCTCTGCAACTATTAGGGCACGCCTCTGCTGCTTGGGCTCGCTCTCAGGAGGAAGCGCTAGCAAGGGCCACGGTCTTCGCCGCCTGATGGCGGCTCAGGCGTTGTCCTCTCCGCCGCCTCCTGCTGCTTCTCCCCAGGTATCTCCGTCTGACTCTCACCCCCCCCCCCCCATAGTTCCCAAGCCGAGACCTCCTCGTGGAGGTACTATTGAGAGCATTTTCCATGCTTTCAACATGAAAGCATCCACCTTTTCCATTACCCCTTCCTCCCCTGCACCCCTTCCCCCTGTGCCCTCAACCGCCTATGCCAACCCCACCTCCACCCCCCTTTTGCCCCATGTGGATGTTGCTCCCCCATCAGTGAACCCAACCTCTGCTTTGGACCCCTCACCACCCCCCCTCCTTCCTACCCCATCTCTTTATGAGGGCCCTCCTACCTCTTACGCTCTTTTACCCCGACCTCGTGGTGGGACTACTCGCCCAAAGCCCTATCCCAAATCCCCCCTGCCAGAGTAGGTTTGCATGCTACCTCCTGGAAGGGCTTTCTCTCTTCCCCAACCACTCTTGTATCTAATAATAGATCTCTCTCATTCATTCCCCCTCAGATTGATGATAACGAATCTGTTGATGTACTCAAACCTGAAGTCTATACTCCCTTCATTCAACATTAGGAGAATGCCGTGGTCGGATACATCATCGGCAAATCCCCAGTGTATTCCCCCTTCATTCCCTTCCTCAAGAAGTTATGGAAACCTAAAGGAGAGTTTCAGCTCTTGCTGCACGAAAATGACTTTGTTTACAGTCAATTTCGACCTGGTAGAGGATTGCAATGCTACCCTTGAGGGAGGGGGGCGTGGACAATGGAGCATTGACCCTTCATTCTTAAGCGGTGGTCTCTGAATATCCGTATGGAGCGGGAGCGATTGAGTAGCATCCCCATTTGGGCTAAGCTCCTAAAAATAATAACAAATTAAAATATAAAATACCTTGGTTAACAAACAAACAAAAAATGTCTCTCTATGTCTTCTCATCTCCATGTCTTCATCTATCTTCTTATCTCCTTCAAAATTGTATTTCAAAATAAAAAAAAATCATTGTAGTTATTTCTACTATTTTCAAAAATAGTTGTAGTTATTTCAACAGGTCAGGTTGGACCCAGACCTGACCCATTTTGATTGTCAAGTTCTTCAGGTTTGGTCTATATCTTGTCTCAAGTCGGGTCCATATCTAGTTTCAGGTCGGGTCGACCCACTAATGGACCTAAGTCAGACCAGCAGAGGCCGGATTTAGTGAGGTTGATGAACTTTTTAAAGGCCTACAATGGTTTAATTTTTTTTTCTTCTTTTTTTTAGGAAGGTTAGACTTTAGGGAGAAAAGAATTGTGAGACCTAATTCATTAAGAGAGGGACAAAGCCCTTTATATAATGGTACAAGACCTAATACATGTGTAACACGGTAATACACGTGTAATGTAGTAATAATATAATACACATGTAATTAAACACCCCTATTCAAACTCAAGGTGGATCAAACAACGTGAGTTTGTGAATGAGAGACAAGAATCTGGGAACTGGATGAGACTTTGTAAAAGAAGTCCACGATCTGCTCAGCAGAGAAAATATGCGGAAGCGTCAGTGTCTAAGCAAGGAAGTGCAGACAGACAAAATGACAATCGATCTCAATATGCTTAGTCCTCTCATGAAAAACTAGATTGCTAGCAATCTGAATAGCACTCCGATTATCACAGTAAAGTGGAGTAGGACCTGTAACATCAACTCCAAGATCGACCAAGAGACGTCTAAGATAAACGATCTCTTTAGTCGTGATGGTCATTGCTCGATATTCGGCTTTTGTGCTGGAAAGAGAAACAACATCGTATTTTTTATTGCGCCAGGAAATAAGAGAATCTCCAAGAAATATGCAAAAACCAATAGTTGATCGACGAGTAGTCGGATCTCCCACCCAATCAGCGTCAGTGTAAGCTCGAAGAACCAGAGATGAAGATGATGACAGATAGAGTGATCTGATAATAGTCCCACGTAAGTATCTAAGGATCCTCATGAGAGCACTATAGTGAACTGAACGAGGAGCGGAGACGAACTGACTAACTATGCTGACTACATGAGCAATATGAGGTCTGGTATTGCAAAGATACACTAGCTAACCCACGATCTGTCTGTACTGTGTAGGATCTGGAAGGAACTCACCATCAGTAAGACGTAGCTTTACATGAAGCTCAAGTGGTGTGTCAGCACGGCGAGTATCAGATATAGCAGCACAATCAATAATATTTGTTGTGTACTTCTGCTGAGAGAAAAGAATCCCCTGCTTACTCTGAGCAATCTCTAGCCCTATAAAGTAGCGAAGAGTACCGAGATCCTTCATCTAAAACTGACTACTGAGGTGACACTGAACAAGAGTAATATCAGCTGAGTCATCACCAGTGATGATCATATCATCCACATATAGAAGTAGAATCACCCGACCCTGCGATGATGATCGCACAAACAAAGAGTGATCCTGAGAGCTCTCAACAAACCCAGCTGATAGAATAACACTGCGAAAACGCTCAAACCACGCACGAAGAGCCTTCTTAAGACCATATATAGCACGTCAGAGATGACAGACATGCTGAGGAGGAGTACAAAGACCAGGAGGTGGTTGAATGTAGGCCACCTCTGATAAATCCCCATGAAGAAAGGCATTCCTCACATCCATCTGAAAGAGCGGCCAATGACGAGTCGCGGCAACTGCAAGAAGTGTGTGAACGGTGGTCATCTATGCAACAGGGGTGAAAATCTCCTCATAATCGATCCCATACTCCTGTGTGAAACCACGAGCAACTAGACAAGCCTTGTGTCATTCAATGAATCCATCAGGTCGATGTTTGACGTTAAAAATTCATTTACAATGATAGGCTCAACACCGGTGGAAAGAGGAACAATATCCCACGTATGAGTCTCCTGAAACGCCTGAAACTCCTCAGCCATGGCCTGTCGCCACTTAGGGTGATGAACTGCCTCTTGATAAGACCTAGGTTCCCGATGTGTATGAATAGCAACAAGAAAGGCCTGAAGTTGTAGAGAATAAGAGCTCACTGTGGTAAAACCAAACTGATCAGAGGATCCACTATCAAAACTGAAACGGGCAGGCGGACGACGCTCACGCTGAGGATAGCGAGCGACACAACTCAGATCCACAGCCAGAAGAGGGGCGTCAGGCGCAGGAGACGGAGCACCAGGAGAAGTATCTGTAGTAGGACATGGAGAGGAAGACGAAGAGCCACACTCGATCGGAGAAGGCACAACCAAGGGAGAACTAGGAGTCGTGAATGACACAGGAGGTGATTCAGGAAGAGGAAGAGACTCAATAACAGAACACAGCAGAACAGAAGGGGATGTAGGAGTGGACACAGGGGACGTAGATGAAAAATATGGAACATCCTCAACCAAGGATACATGATGAGCGAGCCAAAAATGATGACCCATGGGATCATAACAATGGTACCCCTTATGCTCAAAACTTATCCCTAAGAAAACACATCGAACAGACCGAGTAGAGAGATTGTCTGTCACGAGCATGAGGAGGAAGAAGAACATAACACGTACAACCGAAAATTAGAAGACGACTATAGTTGGGACGAGAAGAATAGAGGCGTTCATGAGGGGACATGCCAAAGAGAATGGTTGAGGGAGTGATATTTATGAGATGAACAGAAAAAAGGGCAGCCTCAGCCAGAAATGTTGTGGAACAGACGATGACAGTAGAAGAGAGAGAGTGGTCTCAAGAATGTGACGATGTTTACGTTCGGCAACACCATTCTGTTCATGAGTGTAGGGACAAGACTGTTAAAAGATTGTGCCATGGGATTGAATCAGAGAGCGCATTATAGAATAAATATATTCCTTGGCACAATCAGATCGAAAGGTTTTAATGCGAGCCTGAAATTGGATGTGAATCATGGTGGTAAAAACATTATAGATGTGAGCAATCTCAGAGCGATTACGTAGTAAATAAATCCATATAAAGCGAGAATAATCACCAATGAAGCTAATATAATAAGAAAAACCACTCAGAGAATGTACGGGAGCAAGACCCCAAATGTCAGAATGCACTAACTCAAAAGGACTGGTGGACTGATTATTACTAGAATTAAAAGGTAAGGCTACAGGTTTCACACACAGACAAAGGAGAAAAAAAAGTAGATCCTAACACATCAGACTCAAAAAGGCCTTTAAGGCAAGACTCAGAGACATGACCTAACCTTGTATGCCACAAATCAGCATTAGAAGTGACGTTACCACAGAAGACAGAGGGATCTGGAACAGGGAGATGCAGATACTCCACGAAGTACAATCCGCCAACTCTACGACCAACGCCAATCCGTCGCCCCGAGTGTGGATCCTGCACGAAACAACCAGAAGAAGTGAAAGAAACGTCAAGCCGGAATCACAAAATCGACTAATGGAAATAAGGTTCATGCAGAGATCCGGCGCATGCAAAATAAATGGAACTGATAGAGTTCACGACGGTCATGAAAGGCAGCTCGCTCAGCTATAGATGCATGTGGGCCCGGCTCAAGACTTCGTAGTTCACGAAAACAGGTGCGCATGCGATTGTATAGATCAATGACAGACAGATCTCCCAGAACAATTGTCTGAACCTCAACAAGTAACTGATACTCTCGGAACCACTTTTCTTCACAAAGCGTTCAAGAAGGGACGCCCAAATCTCCGCTGTCGTATCGAATACACTGAGATCGGCCCGGAGAGAGCGATCAACAGGATTGATCACATAAGAAGAGGCACGCTGATCACGTCTCCGCCATAAGATATATGTCAGAGAGTCAGACGGTGGTGCAACAATAGTACCATCTAGGTGGCCGAATAAATCACGTGGACTGAGGGTGCTCTTCAGAGTGGCGTGCCTGGACGGCCAATGTTCTACGCAGCTCAGAAGAAAATCGGTCGAATTCGGAAGAACATCACGAAGGGACTCAAATGAATCCAAAGAGACAGGTGGTTTAACAACAGTATTGACCGTCAATGTGGGATCCGTGTCATTCGGATTTTTAGATGAAGACATGATCAAAATATCTCAAATGAAGCCGAAATATACATGAATGCGTAGATGATGAAAAATTGAACAAAATGAGTATCTAGATGACTAGATTCTGAGTCTGAACGAGGTCGTAACAGTCCAGGAAAGAAACACGACAAAACCAAGTCGGCGACTGACGGACGGCAGCCTGAATTAGCCAGAAGTTGGCTGGACAGTGACCGGAGGGTAGCCGGATGGTGGCCAGAAGTTGACCGGACGGTGGCCGGAAGGTAGCCGGACGGTGGTCGGCCGCCGGCTTCTGGCTGATCGAATCTCCTACTGATGGTTCTGGGTCGACGTGGGCTAGGCCGACGAAGTGGGCTGGTTGAGTGGGCCGAAGCAGCGGGTCAGGGAACCGCGGACGAGAGACTCCGCGTACGGGCGAGTGCAGATTTCACGCGATTCCGCGTGTGCCGACCCGTGGTGGACGAGCGCAAACAGGCTGTGCACGGACGGGTTGCACTCGAATGAGCGCGGATGGGCTGTGCGCAGACGGGGCTCGCGGCTGCGGACAGGTTGCGCTTGAACGAGGCTCGCGGCTGTGGACTCGCGGCGGACGGGGCTCACGGCTGCAGGCTCGCGGCGAACGGGGCAACGATGCGAAGAAGACGACAATACGACGACACGAACAACGGTGCAATAACGAGGTAATGAACTTCGAATCTCAACAAAGATCCAAAAAAAAAATTGAGATCTCAACACTGCTCTGATACCATATTAGACTTTAGGGAGAAAAGAATTGTGAGACCTAATTCATTAAGAGATAAACAAAACCCTTTATATAATGATACAAGACCTAATACACATGTAACACAATAATACACGTATAATACAGTAATAATATAATACACATGTAATTTAACAAGGAAGAAAATAAAGAGTGAGAAATGAAATGAGAGGAGGAGAAGAATCTAAGGAAAGTTTTGGTTTGGAAGGAGAGCGGTGGTGAACACCATGCTTTCCCGAGTTGAATTTTTTTTAATTTTATTTTACATGATGAATTTGAATAAATACGGTTTGTATTATTCTGTTATTACGTGAAGTCAAAAAATTATAAAAATATTTTAAATGCTTAAAATTTTAAATAATTATTCAGTATTTAGTTATAAATGTTAGGTTGAATCATAGTGTTGGATTAATAAAAAATAATAAATCACATAATATTTGAATTGGATTAATCGGATCCATATGATCAACTCGGAATAGATCTAGACCTGACCCGATTTAATTATCAAATAATTTGAATAAATTATTTACATTTTTTATCAGATTGGTCAGATTGGACCAGCTGATAGTTAGTTGTAATACAACATAAAGTACTTGGAGGTGATCGGGATTCGGGACTGTCAATTTCTTTTGTGATGAATAGTGAGCAGATGGGGGCACACGATGTGATATTTTGATGACATCATGATATGTAGTCGCTATTGGGGTCTATAACGTTGAATCTGGTTCTTATTTTAGTAAAGCAGGTTGAAAAATTATATTTAAAATTCTTTCATCTCATGTTCATTTTTAAATATTTTAAATCAAATTTTCTTTTTATAAATTTATCATAATTGAATTTTTAAAAATAGTGAGTTTTTTTTAAATCAGAGCTATCAAACTGGTATTTTAAAAAATTATTTATTATCATTTAATGCCGTCTATAATTTTATAAAAGATAAAATGTATTGACTTATTTATAATATATAAAAATATTTAAAAGAGTAATAATATAGGATGTTAAACTGAAACATAAACATATGAGACTACAAATGGGGATACTACCTCCCTGATGTAATTTGGCCAGAATTTATTTTTCCTTTTTTGGAGCTTAGTTTTAATGTGAGCTACATCAGGTCTAACCCTGGTCGTTTGCCTAATCAGAGTAGTATACCATGTGTGGAAACTAACTTGTGATAAAAAATGATCTCATGCAGTCTATAGAATTTTTTTTTAGGAAATCATGCAGTCTATAGAATTTGAGATATAAGACACACTTGTCAACTCTCAGTCTATCACCACTCAAAAATAACGTTAAAATCAACTATATATATAAAAAAATAATGTTAGGTCTAGCCCCATTTTCAGTCTCAATTTCAGTTTGCATGTTTTTAAATTTTTTAAAAATAGTATACACTATATAATAAGATACATGTTTTTATAAAAAAATAGAGTATATACTCCAATGAATTGCATTGATGCATTTATAGAAAATATAAAAAAAAATTTCGAAACATATGCTTTGTTAACATGAGCATATACGTTATTAATTTTCTATTGATGCATATAGGGCTATAATTGGGGCTGGAAACGGATCTGGGTGTAACAACGCCCAAAAAAGTTTAAAGACATCTAAGTCCCTACAAACATGAGAAAACTCATGTAAGTCCATATTAAAATTGGGACAAACGTGCGAGTTCCTGAAAACTCACAAAAACTTAATTATCATCCCTGAGTTAAATTTTCATCCAAACTTAATGGAATATTTCTAGAATATTCTATCACATATAATTGTGTAGACATTGAAGTACTCATAAATAGTCATAAAGATAAATTAGTCCATACAAAAGACAAAATAGATCCTGAAAGACTTTTACATTAAATTGTGTACACATTGCAATCACTGTAAACAATCATAAAGATAAATTAGTCCCTGCAAAAAATAAAATTGCACCTGAAAAACTTTAATTGTTCGTCTTTATGATTGTTTATAAGGATTGCAATTTTATTTTTTGCATGGACTAATTTATCTTTATGATTGTTTATAAGGATTGCAATGTCTACACAATTAAATGTAAAAATCTTTTAAATGCATTTTTGTCTTTTATATGGACCAATTTTTTTTATTATTGTTTATAAAGACTGTAATGTGTATCCAATTAAATGTAAAAGTCTTTCAGGAGTAATTTTATCTTTTGCAGGAACAATTTGTCTTTATGATTGTTTATAAGGACTGCAATGTGTACACAATTTATTAATGTAAAAGTCTTTTAGAGGCAATTTTACCTTTTGTAGGGACTAATTTATCTTTATGACTGTTTATAGGGACTTCAATGTCTACATAATTATATGTGATGGAATATTCTGATAATATTCTGTTAAATTTGAATGAAAATTTAACTCAGGGATGATAATTAAGTTTTTGTGAGTTTTAAGGACTCGTACGTCTGTTACAATTTTAATAAGGACTTATATAGGTTTTCTCATGTTTGGAGGGACTTAGATGTTTTTAACTCGCCCAAAAAATAATAATCAGTCTATATGGTTTTGAAGCCCATGGGCTGTGACTCATGGGCTTATTGGAGATTCTCCAATGTCAACCCATTGATGGAACAACTCGTCCTCCAATACACGGTTTTATAATTCTGTCTATAGTTTTACAATTCTGTCTATAGTCTGAAAGTGGTCCACCAACAACCTATATACTACATTATCGCAACGTATACTGCACTGTCATATGTTTTATTTTTTAAAACAGGATGGATGTACTTCAACACAAGTGTAAATTTTTTTAAAAAAGAAAGAAAACGAAAACCGGTGATGACTACAGATGGAACCGCACGGACATATCTATTCCTTCGTGATATACCAAACAAGTTTCATTGGAGAAAACCAGCCAACAACATAACTGATGGCTTCAAGGAGGGAAATTAGACAGAGTACTCTGCACCACATTCTTACTACAGTCTCTGCTTTAGCAAACAACAATGAAAGGTAACAAGTTCTGTCAGCCCATCAGTGGCAGGCTTCCTAATGGCTGGTTCAAGCTTATAAACACAGACAAATCGAAAACATTAGACAGAGCAAGTTTTAAAGACCTGGCTAGGGACTCAAATGGAGAACTCTCATGCTTTTTCTTCTTAAACAAAGTGACAACTTTCATACGGGTGGACAGATTCAAAACATGCCTACCCAAGCCCCAAGGTGAAATCCTATACTGAACCCATATTTGTTTTAAGATCATATGCATTTATATGATATTTTCTTCTGAAATGTATAAGTGCATATGACGTGAAGGTGGTTTTTAGGATGATTGATTTTGAGAGCTGGGTGTATCAAAACTCATCAAACAATAGGAGCTATACCTTTTACAAAGTATCTATATATGTTATATTATTACAATTATCCCTGCCACTTAACAAAGTACTATGCCAAACTAATTATGACAATGTTAAGAAATCATATACAAACTTGAATATATATCACACCTTGTTATCTGGGACATGTTTTTCTGCTCTGCTTCTTCTTGCACTCACCCTTCCTGGAACTTGATCTCCTCAGCCTCTCATCCTCTGCCGCCAATGTCGTCCACGTGTAGTCGCTAGGTATCGTGAACGGGTCGCCTTCTTCTTCGAGGGTCATCGGATGAACGGAGGCAGCCGATCCCAGGCGGTGGTGGTGCTCCTCCTCCTCCTCAGGGGATGATGGCTAGGGCTGGATGGGGGGTGAAGAACTGCTCAGAGGACTGGAGATCGACGAATTTGGAGAATGTGATGACCACTCTAACAGTGGGGACAACAGGGATGGAAATCTGTGATAATGCATATCATTAGCATGCAAAATGTGTAACATATATATGCACTAGAATTTGAGTGATACAAGAATATAGTTATGGAAAATGTAGTCTCTTTAGCGTGGAGGACCTCTTAGCAGGTGGTCAAGAGACACCCTCCCCAAGGGGAGGTTGGCAGTTCGACTCCCAAGTTAAAAAAAAATGTAGTCTTTATTCCCACATTCTCTTTTGTAGATAGAACATACTTAAATAATTATTTTTTCAGTACATATGAAATACAAATATTAAATTAGGTATATCAACGAGTCACATATGTTAAACTCTCCAGGATGTTTGACAAATGTGAATGATACAACCAGATTAACTCAATTGAAGCAGAGAGAGATGATGAGTTGTCAACTTTACATTAACTAAAATTTAATATATTTTTTTATAGATAAATGTTGAGACTTGAATCCATAAAATCTTTATTGTAAATACAATTGTCAATCATAATAAGGGTAATTATCTCAGACAGTGTTGGTAAACTAGAACACAGCTATGGTTTGTAAAAATGTTACCTGACAATGTGACATCAATTATAATCAATAATAAGGGGAATACCAATAATATTTTACAAGAACTGCATATACATACATCCGCGCGTGCGCGGCGCGTGTGAGAGAGAGATCAGTCAAGGTAAGAAAGGCTAGCTTGTGGATTTCACATTCAATATCTATTTCTATTTTTATTTTATTTTTTATATATATTTATTTCTATTCTATCATAATAAATGGTTTGTCTGAGTACAAACAGCACAACCCTCACACTTTAACATGGACCTCTGACCACACATTATATAATATACACACAAATAGAAACTGTCACAGCCAGGTATGACATGGACAGGCACACGTGCCACGCCAGCTGTAGCTTCAAAAAAGGGAATGCAAACACGCGTGTGATATGGGGTTCGGATCCTCTATGAGAATATCACAGAGAGGCTCTGCGGACACCAATGGGAAGCCGACACCTGACAGTTCCCTCACGTGACACATGTGACTCACTAACGAGAATTTTCACGCTGTTTCATCCAAGCTGCTCGATCACCACTGTTCATCCCATCTCATTTGGACGGTCCAGATCTAAGTTACATTTTTTTTTGTTTCACAGAGCATTCCCACCGTCTGATCCTCATATGGATGGTGGGGATTACATAATGGAGGGAGCGAATACGGTCATCAAAGCCAGTGGTCAAACCAAGGGTGTGACATGCTTGACGAGCAAAAGGGCACTCGACCAAAATGTAAATTGTGGATTCAGCACTGCCAAGACAGGATGGACAAGAAGTATCTTTTTTCTTTTTTTTTTTACTTTTAGTGGAACCGTGGGCCACCAAATCTCCCTCGCCTTCCTTGGTGTGGCCTCCACTGGAGGTTTGTTTCATTTCTATCAATCATAACAACTCTGAACCAAAAAACCCTCCCTCTGCAGGGGTCTCCAATCCTCACGTTCCCTATCATCTTCTCTCTCCTCTCACATTTCAACAAATCTCCCTCACCGATGGAGAGTATGAAAAACCTCTCGATCTCCCTCTCTGAACCCTAGTCAACAAATCTCTCTCACCAAAGCCCTCGCCGACACTACTGACGATCCCCTCTCCTTCTCACTGAAGCCCCTGCCGACACCACCGACGATCCCCTCTCCCTCTCACCGAAGCCCCCGCCACCACCATCGACGATCCCCTCTCCTTCACCGAAACCCTAGCCGCCTCCTGGTCGTGTCGGGCCTCCCCGACAATGGGAAGCCCTGGGAGATCCCCAACCTCTTCCGAACTATGAACGATCGATTTCTCATCAAAGCATGAAAACTTAAGAGATCCAAGTGTCTTCGTTGTGATATGGGCTCAAGTTGCAAGAATTAGTAGCACATTTGAAATGGGTTGGCCTCAGTACAAATCATTTTGAGAGCATTGGATCTATATAATTCAATGTAAGGTATATGATAAAACTTAATTAGGGGTAGGTTAGACATTTTCATTGTTACGCCCCGAGGCGACCGTCCCCGAAGCGTTACCAATCAAACAATAATCAAAAGGATCAAATAAGATAACAAGGCTACAGGGAAGTGGTAGCCAATAAAAAGAAATGATGCGGAAGTATAATATACAATTAAGTCTGTAAATCAAAAACATTATTACAGACTCGAATACACAATTACCGTCCTGTGAGAGCCCAAGTCTAGTCCAAATACAACAATATGTGCGACACGCACAATTACTAATACATACACAAAAATAGGATTAATGATAGCCCCACACTTGCCAACCGGAAGCTGAGACACGCCACGCGCGAACTACGCTAGAGGGATGCTCCACCTCCACGCCCCACTGTCCCTGGCGAAAAACAACACACGAGGGGTGAGCTACAAGCTCAGTGAGTGGCAAGAATCCAACTCAAGAATAATAATATAACACTAACATATTTTCCTTTCAAGGAAAGATATGGATGGGAGAACACCGACATATATAAATGTCACGTAGAGTCATGACCACACATCACCCTCACCCTCACCCCGAAGGGGGAAAAACTGTTGGGACTTTTGGGAAACAACTAATCCATTAACACTAACGAGTTGTAACAGAAACTAATACCAAGCTACAAAGATTCTCCACATCTAGATAAATACATATCAATCCCTCGCATCATCCGGTAGCCCTCTCCCGGGTAATCCTCATCTTAAGGGCCATCCATGGTCAGTACTCAAGCCTCGTACGATGGTGGCATCATACTCTGGGCATTCCCCACGATATGGATTCACCCATGGTCGGTACTCAAGCCCCGTATGTTAGTGACGTCACACTCTGAGCATTTCCGACGATACGGCATCACCCATGGTCGGTACTCCTAGCCTCGTATGATAGTCACATCAAACTCTAGGCATTCCCAACGATATGGATTTATCCGTGGTCGGTACTTAAGCCTCGTATGGTAGTGATATCATACTCTGGGCATTCCCGACGATACGGCATCACCCGTGGTCGGTACTTTAAGTCTCGTATGATAGTCACATCAAACTCTAGGCATTCCTAACGATATTATGGCACAATGCAGGACAGACTCAACCCCGGGTAGCTTCGACGCACGATGATGTAGGGAAACAGTACTCCACGTTCGCAATATCATCCGGTAGCCCTCTCCCAGGTAGCCCTCTCCCTGGCGGCCTTCCGATGGCACGGCGGCACCATGCAGGGTAGCTCCAACGCTGAGTAGCTTCGACGCACGATGATATGTGGAGGAAGCACTTCGTGCTCGCAATACGATCCACACACGCTTAACACAGGTAGGCCTAACATACTATTGTCATAGCTATTAAGTAACAAACACCGAATAGCCTCTACGCACGATGATGTAGAGAAACAGTACTCCACGCTCGCAATATCATCCGGTAGCCCTCTCCCTGGCGGCCTTCCGGTGGCACGGTGGCACCACGCAGGGTAGCTCCAACGCTGGGTAGCTTCGACGCACGATGATATAGAGAAACAGTACTCCACGCTCGCAATATCATCCGGTAGCCCTCTCCCTGGCGGCCTTCCGGTGGCACGGTGGCACCACGCAGGGTAGCTCCAACGCTGGGTAGCTTCGACGCACGATGATATAGAGAAACAGTACTCCACGCTCGTAATATCATCCGGTAGCCCTCTCCCAGGTAGCCCTCTCCCTGGCGGCCTTCCGGTGGCACGGTGGCACCACGCAGGGTAGCTCCAACGCTGGATAGCTTCGACGCACGATGATATATGGAGGGGGTACACCATGCTCGCAAGACGATCCTCCCGAATCAACTACTATCATCTAGCAATTACCAATTGATATACAGAATTCTCTTGAATTTCCGCACAGATGCATCATTTGGATGCAGGGGAAAGAAGCTAAACACTCGCACTCAATTATGACAAGACATGATCCTGAAGGCGGGTCATGCACACGCCTAACACATGTAGGCCTAACATACCATTTTCATAGCTATCGGGTAACAAACACCGAGTAGCTTCTACGCACGACGATGTAGGGAAACAGTACTCCACGCTCGCGATATCATCCGGTAGCCCTCTCCCAGGTAGCCCTCTCCCTGACGGCCTTCCGGTGGCACGGTGGCACCACACAAGGTAGCTCCAACACTGGGTAGCTTCGACGCACGATGATATAGGGAGGGGGTACTCCATGCTCGCACGACGATCCTCCTGGATCAACTACTATCATCTAACTAATACCATTGCTAATGAATTCTTATGAATTCCCACACGGATGCATCTCTCGACGTGGGAAATAAGTCCTTGCACTCAATCAGGATAGGACATGATCCTAAGGGCTGTCATACACGCGTCTAACACAGATAGGCCTGACATTCTATCATCATAGCTATCAGATAACAAACATCAATACAACAATGAATTCTCATGAATTCTCATAGAGTTGCATCACTTGGATGCAGGCAAGATAGCTGCTATATTTGCCCACTAAAACAAGTATGCTCCTGATAAACAATAGATCATAGATATACCTATCACAGATAAGGTCAAACAATTAAACATACACACAATTATCACATGAGAGTTCCTATCACAACAAGAGTGCATAGACCACATGTCCAAGGAACCTAGCATTCAAGAATTAACCACACTAAGCATCTACCAACACGAAGGCAATACTACGAAAGGACACCTTTAGTATAACATACCCAACATTCCATGCTATATATATAAAAGCTACAAAGTGATAATAGCAATATTATTTGAAAATCAATAATGAGTATAGCTATAGAACCCCATGGGTACGCGACGCACAATCACATGCATCGAGCGCTTCCCAAAAGGGGTGGATCGAACCACTCACCAAAAACCCATTCATTGCGAGTTCCGCCAACGAAAGCTGCAAAACACAACCAATGATTATCAAATCAAACATGAAGTTTCTTGGCACCTATATATAAGCCTATTTCATGAAGACCACAACTCCTGATATTGTCCACACCATGCATAATAGCTCTTTGACACATATTTATACAAGACTAGTCCATCTACAGCAATCAGCCCCAAACATTGGTCTCCACGGCATAGAATACACATCCAAAAATTCTGAAATAAATCATGTGCATACTCTGATATGTTAGGATCATAATCCGTGAAGACATCAAATCCTGATTTAACCTTGAAATACCCGAAATAAATTATTTTCAGAAACAGGTCTATTTCTACGCGAATCTGGACAGGCCATGAACATTAGGCTATAACTTTCAATACAGGTAACCAAACGACACCAAATTTCATATGTAACATGTAGACACATAGATGATCATATGAAATGAAGACATAAGTCTCAAAATATGCCTCTAAATACCCCAAACACAAGAATCTTGAGGAGACAGAAAATCTGTCTTACAACACAAAGCCACCCCATTCATACATTAACACAACCATCCTATGTGCAGCATCAATTACTCATAACAACACTCTCATGCATGCCCTCTACAACATCCTAGCAAGCATAAAAGTAGGGGTAGAGATTACCAAAAGATGGGGAGGAGAAGGGAAGGTGTTGGGCTCACAATGACACCACACACACACCCACCATCACCACCATCTCCTTCACAGCACACCTTCTACTTGGCTGGACCAAAAGGGGAGGGCAAAACAGGGGATCAGCTAGAGGAGGAGGAGAGGAAGGATAAACATCAACAACAACAACATAAGCACTCACATACACCATGATCTTCTTCTTCTCCTTGCTCCACCATCTTCTCCTTCTCCCACTCATTGTGGCATTTCCACAAACACATGAGGGGTGCTGATCCAAAGAGGAGGGAAAAACATTGGATCAGCTAGGGGAGAGGAGGAGAAGGAGGAGAAACATCAACACAACATACACAACTCACTATACACACATTCTTACACTCTCTCTTGAGCTTCTTCTTCTCCATCACCTTCACTTCCTCCACCCAAAACACACATAAGAGGGGGGGCTGGACCAGAAATAGAGAGGAGGAGAGACCCCAGGTCGTGCACATTGGGGGAGGTTAAATAGACAAAAGAGGGGGAATGACCAAGTTGTCCTCGGATTTAAAACCCTGAACAGTCTTCACTTAAACGACCATAACTTCCTCAATACAGCTCGGAATTACATGATTCTAATGCCATTGGAAAGATAAGAAGATTATCTACAGCTTTTATGTTTACACCTAGATCAAATAACCTCTCCAGCTATTCCGAAATCTAGGCTAAACATCTTACAGGGCTGCTGCCTGGATTTCTCATCTTCGGGGTATACTCGGAAAAATATCAATAACTTTTGATATACGAATCCAGTTGATCCAATTCCACTTCTATATGGAAGTTATCTCAAAACTGAACATCTCATAATAATATTTGATTTTTAGCTTTTCATCTTGAATTTTAACAAAACCGTCCGAATACCAAATCAAAACTGCATAATTCCAAAAACGTCAGAATGCGACGAAAATTTATAGGTAGGCCAATGCCAGTACCATGAGAATAGATATGCAGTTAGATTTTGAAATTGAATGCCCAAACTATTAAAATAAATACAATCCAATATTTAACAGCCAAAAAGTGACTCAGACATAACATTCATAGGTTGAGTTAAAGTTAATTAGAGTAGGTTTAGTCAAAGTTAACAGCATTCATGGACATGGATGTATGGAATTTTTTTAATTTTGAAAGATTTGTATGTCTATCCCAATTTTAACAAAGGCTTATATGACATTCCTTATGCATGTTAGAGACTGAGTATAACACTTTCCTTTTTTTTTCTATAATTCTTTATTTTGAACTTGTTCAATTTATTTTTCAAAGTCCGATAATCTATATATATATATATAGATTAAATTTGATCATTTACACTATTTATCCCGTACCCATTTAACTTTTTAATGATGTTGCCAAATACATATAACTTTCCCATTGGTATCTAACTTTTGTCTAGTATTAAAAAAAGAAGGGGGGAGATTTGTGTATATACTTCTAAAAAGTTATGAAATTATATAAATATCTTATTAAAATGATAATTGTCCATATACCTCTGTGAAGTCTTTAAGTTGTGCACAGTAATTTCCATGTGTGGGTATTTAGGTAACCATAGTTAACTAGGCGCAGTCAACAGAGACAGATAGAGGGGCAAATGTGCATAACCTAGGGTTAGTTTGACGATGAGTTAAGATTTTGGGATAAATTTTTCTAATTTTAAATGATAATTTTTTTTTATATTTACATTTGTCAAAATTAAGACAAAAATTAAGATAAATGTTATCTCAACCTAAATGAAACAAAATATCTCAATTTTTAATTTTGAATTGGGACAACTGTATGTAGTTTATCTTGATTATTTTTATACTAAACAGGAATAAACTGTTCTCCCACTCATTTATTCACATAATTATCTCTTATCCCACTACTTATTTCCTTACCAAACTAACTTCAAAAGTCTTTTATAAGTCCCATTTGGATAGAGGCATAACCTATTATGAGGTTTATACCAATTCCAGGAATTGTTGACTTTATCAATGGAATAAGAGATTTTGTGTTTGGTTGTGTTTTCAGTTATCCTCATTGAGAAACGTAATAATAAAGGTTGGAGTATTTGGTTGATGAAGAATAAGATAGGAATAAGGTGTAAAAAGTTGATTTGACATGTGGGCCCCATTGATATATAAGAGGTGATAACATGTGATTTGATATGATGATATGTGATTTGATAGGTGGGTCCCCTTATTCCAGTGGAGGAATAACACAATTCATAGGTGGACTTGAAATACAAATACCAGCTTATTATAGCTATACCCCTTATTCCGTCTACCCAAACACCCTTTTAGCTTTATTCTCTTCAATTCCTTCCTTATTCCACCTCTATTCCGCTAGCCAAACGGGAGTTTTTTAAGGGGGGGGGGGGGGGGAGGGTTTGAGGCGTATATATGCAAATCTCACAAAGAGAGAGAGGTGCAATGGCTTTGAGGGCAAATGCGCCCTGCTCTCCCGCCACGACGAGGAGGACCACCGCACGCTCGAGTCGGGCGGTGGAGGTCCGTGCCGTCGGACGGCGAGGATTCGAGTCCATCACCGTCGTCGACGAGGACCAATCATCGCCGGCGCCGGTGTCGGCGTCGGCGTCGGTTGAGCTGCCGAGCGTCGTCGGTCCCTTGGAATTTGACGAATCTTCGAAGAAGCTCCAGAGGGATCTGAACTCACTCCCTAGTGAGTATTCTGTTGTTGGTTTTTTGCCCCATATTATTGAAGGATCAAGGGATCATTGGTATGGTTCCTGTTTAGGAATGGTGAAATTGAATGTACATTCTTATGTGTTCATGAGCATCTAAAATGGGGGTTAATACAATCTCATATGCATCATTTAAAATCTATTGAAACATATGCATTGTTAGATGGGGTATATAAATTGTTATTTTTTTTTCACAGTTCCTAGAAATGAGTCCATTCAATTTAAAATTGAATGATATACATTTTTTTATCAAAACATATGTTTACTATTTTTTTTAAAATAAAAATATATGTGGTCTCCCTTTGGATTGTAGAAAAGATTGAGTCTGACATTTTCCATCTGGAATGGATCCTAAGATATTGTTTGTAGGGCTCGTTTGGAATTCATTCTCATTTTCATTATGTTGGAACACCCCAAAAAAGTTGTGTTTGGAATCTGCCATTCATGTGTTCATTAATGGACAATCTGGACCGAAGGAGACAATATCCAGACCAAATTTTTTCTTTCACGGAATCTACCAGAATTGTATTCATGGGAAGAAAGAATTTTCATTCTGGATCATAGTTACCAAACTAGCTCTTAAAGGCCTCACAATATGAAAGGAAGTCCATAAAGATAGTCATTTCTGCCGTCCCTTTTAGAGTCTCTAAAATTATCCTAAGATACTTGTCTAATGAAGTATGTGCTTTTACCAAAAAAAAATTTAAAAATTAGAATGAATTGACTACAAACCTTTTTGTATTTTATTAACCTAGTATTTTATATAGTAGGCTAGGGGAAGGTGGGGACTGCAGGATTGGCTGAGTTATGAGCGCCTGCTTGGAGATTCCAAATTATATGCGAGCAGGGTAGTAGAAATTAATGAAAGTGGAGAGGATAATATGCCCAAATTTCATGGAGAAGAGCATTGTTCGATGGACCGATATGCAATTCATCTACATACTCCTAGGATCTCCGAAAAAACAAATCAAGGATAATGGAGTCATACTCATAGGATAAACCACCACCCCCCCCCCCCCCCCCCCCAAAAAAAAAAAAAAAAAAAGGAAAAAAAAGAAAAGAAAAGAAAGATGAAGCATTAGGCCAGCTGTAGCTTGATCACAATTTGAATGGAGTTGGCCAATTCTATATCAATCCGAGCATTAGGGAGGAAAAAGTAGGTGCCCTTTAACTTCATTATGACAACTTCATATTTTGTCATCTGCATATGCTTGCACCTTTTACGTTTTTATCACTTTAACCATAGTGCTGCTTCATTCACTCTATTTGTTCATCACAATGTGGAACTCCATGGTATACTGGTAGTTGCATTTGTATCTGTAGTCAATTATTTATTTGTTTTCATTAGTGTTTTTCAATTATTAATCAGTTTCTTTTCAGGCATTCACTGATGTGATCTTTTTTTAACTGCAGAACCACTATCTGTGACTGATTTATCTGCAAATCCACGCCATGATTCCAATGTCCGTGTTGCATATCAGGTATGATCTTGTATAGCTTCTCATATTATGTTGTTGTTGTTATTATTACTATTTTTAGTATTATTATTACAAGATTAGGATTATTATATTATTTATCAATTTCTGTAACGGTGTCGCTGCCAGGGTATTCCAGGAGCATTCAGCGAGGCTGCTGCCCTCAAAGCATACCCTAAATGCGAGGCTGTTCCATGTGATCAGTTTGAAGCTGCTTTTAAGGTTCAATTGAATGCTAGTTGTTGTATGTACATAATCCTCAAAAGTTTTTCCAACTTTTTGTTTAATCTTGCAGGCTGTTGAACTTTGGCTGGTTGAAAAAGCAGTTCTCCCAATTGAGAATTCTTTAGGTGGAAGCATTCATCGGAATTATGATTTGCTCCTTCGCCACAGGCTACACATTGTGGGTGAGGTGCAGCTGGCTGTGAATCACTGTCTGCTGGGACTGCCTGGGGTGAGAAAGGAGGAGCTAAAGAGGGTGTTAAGCCATCCCCAGGTTAGTAGGGGTTGCCTGTTTTCCTTTAGGTTACTGTTACATTAATGTTCATCATGCTTTCTTGCAGGCACTCGCTCAATGTGAGAATACATTGAGCAAGTTAGAGGTTATAAGAGAAAGCGTAGATGATACTGCTGGTGCAGCACAGGTGAGCCAAGAAATCATTCTCTTCATGCGTAGGATAGTTCAATGAACATATATTATATAATCTTGAGACGATGAGACAGTTTGTAGCTGCAAATGGTTTATGGGATGCTGGAGCTATTGCGAGTGCTCGAGCTGCAGAAATCTATGGACTTAATATACTAGCAGAAGGAATCCAGGTGAGGACTCACATTATTTTTTGTTGGCATGTGACAGCAGCTAATTTTAAGATCATCTACCAAATTCCCTGTGGAAACTTCATTTTTTGCTTAGCTGATGTCAGATAGGTAATTAGTGTAATCTATTTCATTAAGGGGTTGCTTGATGTGTATATGCCTATTCTGCTTTTACAGGATGACTCAGACAACGTCACTCGTTTTCTGATATTGGCCAGGGAACCCATAATTCCTCGAACAGAGAGGCCATTTAAGGTTGAACCTCCTTTTTTTATATATAAAAAAATTTGCACCTCATTTGTGGATTTTATAGAGAACCAAAATTTTCTAATAAAATCTATTTATTTTTCCTCAGACAAGCATCGTCTTCACCCTTGAAGAAGGTCCTGGAGTAATATTCAAAGCTTTGGCAGTGTTTGCTTTGAGAGCAATAAATTTATCAAAGGTACTATGATAATCTTGTCATCTTTTTTTTTTTTTTTCTGTTCCTTTTTTCATTTCTTAGTGAAATCAGCTTGTTGGCATTGATTTTAAAATCACTTGTTCCTCATAAATGCAGATCGAAAGCAGACCTCAGAGAAAGCGGCCACTTAGGGTTGTTGATGATTCTAATTGTCGAAGTGCCAAGTGAGTGAAATTTTCCTTCTGCTTCTGCCAATTATGTTTGAAACACATTTTATACTACTGTTACACTGATTGGAAAATTGTTTCTGTATACAAAGCTTCTTAATAAATATAGATTTTTTTTTTTGGAGGGATAAAATCTAACTGACGTCTGGATTCAGGTACTTTGACTATTTTTTCTATATTGATTTTGAAGCCTCCATGGCCGAGCCTCGGGCACAAAATGCATTGTCTCATTTACAGGTGAGTTCTTCATCATTTGTTGTCCATGAACTGTTTCATGAACAACTTTCTTCTAGAATTTTATAATGTTCTCAAATTGTTCCAGTAAACACTGATCTAGAAAGCCTTCTAATCTCCATGTTACAGTCCCACATAAGAAATTGATATTTACATAACTATCTACATCCTTACCCTTCACAAATTTCATTGAATGCCTTTTAGTCTGTTACAGATAGCATCTTGAATTAGCAAACATTATAGATCTTTATTACATGAGGAGTGGACCGTCAAGTTTTAAAATATATAATTTTAAATCTCTTGCTCAAATATGCATGGTTCGTTTTAAATTTTTAATTAGTTATTTTTTTCATGCCATATCATTTTATATGTTGGTTTAATATCAATTATGCAAACTTTTATTACATTTGGCAATACGTAAAGAATCTTTGATATGTATCAGCTGGCTTATTTTGGTTCCAAATGTTGGTGAATTTTGATTTCCACTGTATTCATTGGTGGTTGGGTATGAAAATTTTAAATTATTTATGGACCCCAGTTTACTACATTTTGAATGCAATTATTGTGAACTGACAATATCAATAAGTATGACATTAGTGGCTTACAGTTCATTCTATGAGTTACATCTTTAGATGCGTACCCCAAAATCATCTTACTGCCACAATTTCTTGTTTGTATTTCTTGTTTGCATGTCATTGTCTTTGTAGATGACAAGGAGAGATTCATTCCCTTCCAACCCTTTTTTTCCCCTCAAATAGGATTAGTTTGCTCCAGTGTGGTTAGGGAAGTCTTGTATTATTATGCGGGTATCCAAAGATATTCGTATTTTGAAATTTAAGACTTTGAACAAGGATATAATAAGTTTGTCCATCATTTTTGTTGTGGATATTATGTTTGGATAATTTCTTTTAGGGAAAAATCGATATAACTCCCTGCAAAGTTAGCTAAATCGGTTTTAATTTCTCTAAAATTAGAAAATCGTCATAGATCCCCAAAAACTATGTATGGTTAATGGATTAAAATTTAATCCCTGAGTTAAATTGTTCTAATAAATACATTCAAATAAACCCTTACAAAATATGAAAAATATGATATAGTCCTTGTGATGACAAAAATGCTTTGTCTATCTTTAAAAATTCTCCTACTATCCTATACTCACCGATGGTAAAAAAAGGGAAAAATCGATATAACTTCTTAGAAAGTTATGAAAAACGAAAAAAGTCCTTGTAAAATCAGTAAATCCCCTTAAATTTAACCACAAATACGGTTAGTGAATTACAATAATTTATGAAGCAAATTTTAAAAGGGTATTACAGTAATTTAACATAAATTGTTAGAGTCAATTATAATTCTAATTAGTTTTGGTTTCGGTAGGGATTGAAATAAATATTGTCTAATAAAATAGGGACCTGATGAGATTTACCAATTTTACGGGGACTTTTTTTCAATTTTCATAATTTTCTAGGGAGCTATATCTATTTTTCAAAAAATAAGGGGTGAGGGCATCTTGGTAATTTTTAATGTGGGGTTAACTATGTACCTTGTTAGTTTGGAGTGACAATAGGGACTAAAATAATATTTTTCTAATAACATGGGACATGTGGTGAATTTTTCTATTTTACAGGGATTAAAACTGATTTAGCTAATTTTCCAGGGAGTTATATCGTTTTTTCCCTTTCTTTTGTTATAACCGAAATGCGATTCACATGTATGCACCCCACCAGTGCCCCACACATGCGCACCTCGAGTGTTTGGAAACATTGGGCATTTACTATCCCCCCATGTAGGAACAATAATCTATGACCAGGTCCCTAGAAAAGTTAAGGAAAATTTATATGTGTACGTGGCCTGCTATGTGGGAGTGGTCTCCTGATAGTTTTAACTAGCATCCAGAGCTTTATAGGGAATGGAAGCATTGGCATGCAAAATGCTAGATTACCCCCATTTATCTACCTGTATTAATAATATGAAACAGATTTTGATGGTTAATTTAGAAGATGCGTTACACATGGACTAGGCTCAGGTGGGCAATGTCATGTTCATGAAAACACGTTGATGATACATCACATAGTTTTCCATTAGGGTTTAAGAAGGAACTTTATTTTGGATGGCCTGAGAAGGAAAAGGACTGGCAAAAATTTATTGTTTTACTGAATAAAGTAGGACACTTATCAAGACTGAATTGGAATTGAAGCTTTTTTAAATAAAGGTTACTAGAATATGTATGAGAATTCCAAGGTATTGAAATGGTATATCAGTTGATCCAACATACCTGAATCAGAGCAGAAATGGTTTGCCAATTGCAACAGTCTGCTGTATGTAGCTGCCTGATATATTGACCTGCTGATATTCCATGAGACCAATCATGGCTACTCTCTTTCATGGTAATTTATGATGCATGATAACTGGCTTGCACTTATCTGGTGAAGTTTTCTCTTGGATGAGCAGCATCTTTTTTTTATTATCTCGAAAACTATCCTTCTGCAGGAATTTGCAACATTTCTCAGAGTCCTTGGTTGCTATCCCATGGATTCAGCTTTATAATAGTACTTGAATCATCTAATCACAGTTTGGTGTCTCAAGGATCATACAAAAGATGTGCCATCCTGATTGCAGTATATGTTACACAGTGCACCCAGTCAACTGCTAGCTGAACTAGGGACTCCAACTTTGGCTCTGGACTGCTTTCATTGCCAGTCCAGGTAAATTCAAACTGAATGTGATACATAGGATATCATGACTAAATGATGCATGGTTACCTTCTGGATATCACATCAATGCGACTTTGGAACCAAGAGATAGATTTTATACAATGACAAATGACATTGGAAATTGCACAATCGTCGCCTTGCCAAAAAGTTTTCATGATATAACTCAGCACCATTCCTTGATTATGACTGTGTTTCTGTATTCATTGAGCCATGCCATTTATTATTCTTCTTTCCCTTTCACAACATAGGGACCAGAATGTGAAAACTGACCAAGGTGAATCTTCTCTTATTATGTTTTGTATCTTAAACCATTTGATTTGTATTCATGAAAACAGGAAATGAGTTGCTTGAATCCCCATTGGTTGTTCCTCAGAGGGGTGCATTATATGTTATTATTTTGTTTTGGTTTCTGATTCTAAGCTATTTATTAAGTGATCTATGTATGTTTTATGTATTCTTTAATTAATATTTTTGTTGGGTAAGCTTGGCTCAGACCTAAGACTTCTGGTTGTGAAACCATTTTAAGGTTTCTGCAATTTTTTCTCGTAGTTGGATCTACTTGACTTTTTTTCATGGGCTGTCACCTGCACTCCTTATAAATTGGACGGTCACAATTCAATTTCTGCCGACCCAAATTTCACACACACCACAATTTCACACGGTTTCTTAGGGGACCTACTTTTTTTTCTTCTTTTAATGTTAGCCTAGTACACAACATCAAATCAAATCAGATGGTGGAGGTTAATCAAATCAAAGGTATAGATTAGTTTTCCTTGGAGCTTATAAGATAAATATGATAGCGCAGTGTACTGTGCTATGTGGGGTTGCAGGTGGGGATTAAGCGTTGTAGGTTGAGTCCCTTAAATTTAGGTGGGGGATTAATCACCGTTTAGAAGGGATTTTTAAACAATGGAGTCTTGGACCCAGATGGTGAAATAAAATTTATTTCAGTGGCCCCCTACTTTACTCCTAGACTACTGTCTCATCATCATGTCACACAAAGTTATTTGACTCCTCATCTGTTAGTTGGCCTACAGCAACAGGAAGGGGTTCATTGGCCATCTGATGAGGTTGTTGTGCCATTCCAGTCTTCACTGGGAAACAAAAGTCATTGTTGTTGGTTGGTGTTAGGTCCAATCATCGAAACACGCCTCAACTTCTTATTGGCTATTAAATAATTCAAATATTTTCTCACGATGGCAACTGGTTGGGTTAGGACGAACAGTAACCTAAATCTCGTGATGGCAACTGGTTGGGTTAGGACGAACACTAACCTGAATCCGGTATCAAAAACACATTTCAAAATCCACTCCAAACGCGGAATGTGTTTGATTGTGCGGTCTTAAACTTATTTCAGTGGGTGCTTAAAAAGTACATTTTTTACTTATTAAGGTGAGGGTGGGTTTTACTATCCATATTTTCAGACATGTTTTTAATTTAGAAATAGAACTATTCATAATCATTATGTTATGTAACAATTAGATACATAGGTATTTCAATAATTATAGAAGAAAAAATAATAACATGATGTAGCTATTTTTTTTTACAATATTCTTTTGTTGACAACAAATTTGAATTTTCTTTTTTGGTGCAATAATGTTAGATTTGCTATCATGATTATTTCACGTGGGCCGTTCGATCGCGGGAACGGTCGACGTGAATCGCACCCGACCGTCCGATGCGATGGACCCGTGATCGACGGCCCACGATCGAACCTGCCGTTCGCCGCAGGTAATCGACCCCCTATATATATATATATTATATTTCTAGAGAAAGAAGGTGGAACGAGATCAAGGCAGGTTTAGCACTTAAAATCCAAATCAACCTCACGTCATCAATAGGGTTTGGGTCAGGTTTGAATCTAATGTTTAATAGATCAAACCCATGTCAATAGGATCGGGTGGGGACGGTTTTCATATCTAACACATCCCATTATCATCCTTATCTCTGGTTGGTGAAGGGTGATTTCAGCCTCTCAAAGTGAGGGCATGCTTTGCTCAGATTTTCTTCGTTGGAGACAAACAGAAAGCAACATATATTCCTTGTTTCATTATTGTTAAATAACTCCATGTAAACGGTCAGAAATCTATATAAACCCCTAATTTTTTCTAAAGTTCATATAACCCGAAAACACTTGTGTAAATTCAAATAGTCAACTGAGTTAAATTTTCGATGACATTTAACCCATATTTTGATTGGGAATAGAAGGCAGAATAAACAGGTATAATGTGGATAAGGGGTTTAAGACTGTTTGGATCACTAGAATAAATGAAAAATTGTATGTCAAAATAAACTGGTATAAAGTGGTATATGAATTCCAGCCAACTCATGGAATTAAGTTATTTCAGGTTATTCAATCCAAAAGAATATGTGAGTCCACTGTTAAATCATATGTCACCACCTCTTATAAATTAACCGTTAAATCAATTATCATCAATTTTTTTTTTATCTTTTGTGATTAATTATCCACACCTTATTCAAATTTTACCCAAACAACAAAAACTATATTATCACGATTTCCAACTATTATAATTCAAAACACAATCAAACACAACATCACTTTATCTTTATTTATACTATAATAGTCATTAACCTCATAATAACTTAATTCTTTATCCAAACGGGGTTTATGATTATTCTGCGAATATTCTATCTGGTTAACACTAATTGAAAACATAGTATACCAAAAATCCAATGCAGTGTGTTAAAAATGTAAAAAAATCATCTGTAAATGACTATTTTACCGGAGGGATAAAAACATCATGTACAGAAGATTTTTTACATTTTTAACAAATTATAAGAAATTTTCAGTATAATGTGTTTTCATTCAAAGTTAACAAAGCGGAATATTCCTTATCAGTCATTGGAAGTCTAACTCCGGGGGTTATTTGAAGTTGTATAAGTGTTTTCATAGGGTTATATGGATCACGGACTTTAAAAAAAGCTTATGAGTTATATAGATTTCAAGTAGTTTTACATGTGATTATTCAGTTTTTTTCCTATTATATTTAATTTGTTGTTGTTGGTCAGTCGAAATCAAACGTGCAAGGCATCTTTCATAATAATGGCATTTTTAATGTGTGAATACAATAACCTATGTTGATCGGTCAACCTACACATCAATTATTGGATGAGAAATGATAGAGGTGGCCACAGGCATGTATGTATTAATTTGTTAGTTAATCCAGCCATATTAGTATAAACATTTTTCTAAAATAGATGTTTTCCAAACCTCTGTACATATACATCAATTGCATGTGTATATAATTAATTTGTTTGAACAATGTTATAGACAGCTACAAATGCAGTCACACATATAGTCTGATGAAGTATATATAGGCATGCCAAGAGGTCGGGTCCAGGTCAGATCGGGGTGGACCTGGACCCGACCCGTGACAAGACCCGACGGGTCCGGGTCCAATCTAGGACTCGGCGGGTCCGGGGAAATGTGGACCCGGATCCGGACCTGTCGGACTCAGGTTGGGTCTGACCCGACCCAGCCCGGATGGTTGGCAAAAAAAAAAAGAAAAAAAAAAGAAAGAGCTTATGTATTTGTTTGCTTTATCATTCTATTTGAAATTTTTGTAATAAAACATTATTATTAATGAGACTATGTTTGAACATAATTTTATACAATTCAAAAGAAGTAAATGAATTATTAAACAATATCCAAAACAATAACCACTAACAAAATATGTAAGTTTATTACATGTTAAACAATCAAGTTCTTGTAAGTTGCAACATTAACACAACGAAAAAATGTTATGATTATGATTTATGAACTTATGGATACAAACATAATAAGTAAGAAATAAAATTATGTATCAACTAATACTAATAGTCTTATAATATATGAGCATATATTAATAAAACATTCGGGTCTCGGGTCCAACGGGTCGGGGAGGGGTCGGGTTCAACTCGGGTCGGGTCCAAATCGGGTCGGATATATTACACTGTAATCGGGTCCGGGTTGGGTCGGGTCTGGGTCTAGACCCAACCCGTTGACAGGCCTAGGAATATACATGTTTTGATGAAAAATATATATTGCTCAATCTCAAATTATATGAACATCTTTAACAAATGTAAATTTTTTTTTGATGATGTATATAACTCACCTAAAGATGTATATATCTTGTTGAATGGCTCATGAGCTATATGGAACTGCATTTGAAGCTGTGAAAGGACTATATATGTAACAAGGACCAATTATATATATATATTTGGGAGAATTGTCCAAATACCCCTGGACCAAACCCCTCATTTTTTTCATATCCCTTGACTTGGGGAAATTTTTTTTTACCCCTGCTTTTAGGTGCCCTTTTTTTGTACCCTGTTCTTTCTTAATACCAATAATACCCCCTCATATAAGACAAACGAAAATGACTTTCCCTTTTTCTTCTTCTTCTCCAAATATCATTTTTCTTCTTCTTCCCCAAACGATTTTTTTTCTTCTTCTTTCTCAAACGAGCACATCCCGGTCGGTAGAGATGGCGGTGATGGCGGTAACAAAGAAGAGAAGAAGATCTGAAGAGGTGATGCTAAAAAGAAGAGCAGTCACATCCTTTTTTTTTCCTTTCTTCTTCTCCAAACCAGTAAAAAAGAAGACTCAAACCCTCACATCCCTTTTGTTTCTCTTCTTCTTCTTTCCCAAACCAGTCTAAAAGAAGATCCAACCAGTCTTGTTTCTTTTCTTCCTCAAGCGAGCGCTGGAAATCTTGCCACAATCCGTCACCGACACCGAGATCTTTCACATAGTTGTCGTTCACTGTGCCGCTTGTCGTCCGCTATTCACATTCCCGCTCACCGATCTTCCGTCCACCTTGTCGATCTTCACACCATCGCCGATCTACCCAACTGCTCATTTTCATCTTTTTGTGCGATTTTCCAACAGCCCTATTTGTCAATTCTAAGTTGCAGAAAATTAATATATGAGTTACATAACTATAACAACAAATTACAGAAACTATAATATCAAGTTACGTAAAGGATATATATTATTACAGAGTGTAATAAATACATATTGAAACCGGACAATATGTTATTTCATATTTTATGTATGCCAATTCAAAGTTCTAACATCCCCTTATACATTAGTTAAGGGAAAATAAAATATCAAAGAAATATAACATCGAGTTACAGAAACTGTCTATTAAGTTACGAAAATTGTACATATTAGTTACATAAATATATGTCCAAGTTACATTAAATACTTATATAAGTGGACAACTACAGAAAGTAAACTAAGGTGAATGAACATTGAACATGACAAAAAATAAGGAGTGATTGACAAAATATTTAAAGATGAATTGTAAACCATCATTTATATAAGTAAACAACTATTGAAAATTTATTATATAACCATATCCACCTCCTCTGTGTATAGATATATAAAGGAAATTAATACATATAAATCTAATGATGCTCTTACACTGAGTGAATAACGAGTTACATATTTATAATAACACATTACAGAAATAGAATACCTACTTACATAATACTACAAACCAATTATAGAATACTGCTATACATGAACAACTACAGAAAGAAAACTACAAACATATACACGGTTTATATTCACATGAAAGGTTTGATAGTTGTCATCTCACAAAAAAATTTCTAAACCATCCTCAACTGACATACAATTAAAATAGGAGTATGTACACTTAACAGGAAACAAAAGAATGATTCATAAATTATTTACATTGAAAAATTATTTAAATAACCATATTCAACTCCTTTGTGTAAGATATATACATGAAATTATTACACAGAAATCTAATGACCACATACACTTAATGAATAACCAGTTATAGATTTATAATAACACATTACAGAAATTGAATGACTATTTACAGAATACGATAAACCACTTACAGAAGACTACTATAAATAAACAACTACAGAAAGAAAACGCAACGCAAAAGGTGGTTGGAGAGATGCAACGGAGAAGGTGCCCAGAGAGGTGCAACGAAGCGGTGCAGTGGCCGGAGAGGGAAAGATGGAGGTCATTGATTGTGGGTATTGAGTTTCAATGAAAGGGGATGAGATGGGTTTATAGTATGAGAGCGTTTGTGGAATGAGAGGGTGAGATGCCTCCACTTATGAAGGAGTGATTTCATAATCGCAGTGGCCACCGAGAAATAAGGGGACGCCAAAGGGGGGTGGCCGAATCGATTTGGTGCTTTGGGGGGAAGGTGAGAGGTTTTGGAGGGAGTTTGGTGATTTGGGGATGAAATGGGAGAGAAGGGGAAGGAAAATGTGAGTTGGTTGTGAGGTGACAACTGCAGAGGTACAGAAAAAAAGGGACCAAAAAGCAAGGGCAAAAAAAAAAATTCTCTCAGATCAAGGGAGATGGAAAAAAATAGAGGGTTTGGTCCAAGGGCATTTGGACAATTCCTCCTATATTTTTGGGTAGGTGGGGGTTGGGGGGGGGGGGGGGGGGGGGTTTGTTATAAGTAAGCTTTGGACCTTAAATTGGCTGTATATTTTTCTATCAAAAAAATATATTAATTGATATACAGGAGGAGCAGTTCTTTAAATACAAATTTAAAGAAAACGAAGTGAACATGGCAGTGGTATTTGTATCTCATATTTCATATTCATTTTTTTTTTCATCATGAAATAAAAAACCAATTCCCTATTTGGTGTAAACGAACACAAATATATATGTAATATTCATGATAATTCTAATTCAAGTTAGGATTGCAAGAAGTTCTAGTAGTGTTGACAATAAAAAAACATAAAAATAAACGTTATAATATAATGACGTGAACATGCTAATCTTATATTATGCTAATTAAAATGGATATAAATGCGAATAACAATATATTTTTCTCAGTTTTCATTCAGAGTATCCATGTTTATTTTCAAAAAAGGATATTATATGAATATATATATAAATACATACAATGACAAATCTCGAATAGACTTCCATATTTGTTTTCATGCCTAAATTACACGCGTAGTTTTATTATTTGTGCTATGTTTGTGGTTGAACAACATCAATCATTAAAAGCTACACATGTAATTCTTAATATACGTAGATACACATGTTTCACCTAACCCAAACTTAATATATCATTATAATTATACTCTTCCACACCCTAAAGCACTCAAGACTTGCAAGCAAGCTAAACATGTTGAAAGTTGAAGTCCTGTCCTGAAAAAATTGAGCAGGTTAATAATTATCTTGTCAAACAATGATATAGATTGTAATATGAATATATTTAAAAAATTAGTTTCGTAACCATATATATTTTAAAAAATCTGATATAATTATGAATAAAATTAAATATTAACAAGAACAAATATAAAATAGACTTTTATATATTATTTGTTTTCATTTCAAAATTATGTGCATGCATAATTTTCTTATGAACACTGTTACACGCAAGTCTACTTTGCAACCCATGTGTGAAGTACTCATATCTACCATGAGGTATATGTAAGTTTGATTAAAAAACATATATTTTTCATTTTTGTTTAAAATATATTTAATTCATTAATGGATATATATTTTTTATTTTTATGTAGATAATATATATATATACTTCATTTAAAATACACACTTAATAAAATCAAAATGTGTGTAAGGTCTACAAGACTACAACTTACCATTACTTTATTAACTAATTAACCCATCCAATTTTAAATTTCAATCCATTTACTCCCCCCAAATACATATACACTTTAATGAAAATATACTAATATCATTTACTATCTTTTAGCCATGACGTATATGAGACAGGACAAGACAACGAACTAAAATATGAACTAATTAATTATACATAAACTCTATATAGTTGAGCAACATATTAAATTATATATACGCTATATGGTTGAACAATAACAGATCAATCATTCTCTCAAATGTCAAATCCTTGAGGAAAAAATTCTAATAACTCAATAGACTGTTCAAAATCCATATAGCCCTCTTATTTTTCTTAAAGTTCATATAACTATCTGAAAACATCTATGCAAATCTAAATAACCCCATATGATAAACTTCCGTTGACAGATGAGTAATATTTTGTAAATATTTCATTTGATTACCCTTGTTAAAATTACAATATAAAAAAAAGCCTTTACAATATGTTAAAAATGCAAAAAACCCTTTCTAAAAATGAAAATGATAAAATTATCATTTACAAAAGATTTTTCATATTTTTTAAACACTGTAGGAGTTTTTGGTATTACGTGGTTTTTGGTATTCAATATTTTCACCCAAGGTTAAAACCAAATATTCGTAGAATATTACTTGTTTATCATTTGAAATTTAATTAAAGAAATATTTGGATTTATATAGAAGTTTCATAGGGTGACATGGATTATTCCTTGTAACAGTATAGTCGTCCAGACACAAAATGTTTCACCTAACCCCCTCACTAAAATATTAAACTCAATCATGTCACACATGCATAAATAAAACATTATTTTTTTATAGGAATTGGTAGGCTGTTTGCCTTATATATTGATAAAATGCATATATAAACACCTGCATGTAAACTCTTCCCCTCCCCACTCCCCCCCCCCCCTCCCCTCCCCCCCCCCCCCCCCCCCCCAAAAAAAAAAAACCCCTCCCCACCCAACACAAACCCTAAAGCCATGTTGAAAGTAGAAGTCCTCTCCAAAAAAACCATCAAACCCTCCACCCCAACCCCTCCCCACCTCCGCACCTTCAACCTCTCTCTCCTAGACCAACTCTTCCCTGCCTATTGGGTCCACGTCATCCTCTTCTACCACGGCGGCGACCGCTCCCTCAACCCCGCCGGCCGCCTCAAGCGCTCCCTCTCCGAAACCCTAACCCACCACTACCCCATCGCCGGCAGGATAAGAGAGTCCTCCCCCGGAGGGAAAATCTATGTCGAATGCAACGACGAGGGCGTCGAATTCTCCGAATCCGTCGTCGATTGCGACGTCGATTCGGTCCTCTCAAACCCACCCATTGAAGAGTTTGTTCACCTGATCCCTGTGAAGCATACTTACTTCAGTATCGATGAGCCCCTTTTGGCGGTTCAGCTTAATAGGTTCAAGTGTGGGGGGTGGGCTTTGGGCGTTTGCGTTTCGCACCGCGTCGCGGATGGGATTTCGATGAGTAGTCTCATCACGAGTTGGGCTAAGGCGGCCACCGGAGGAGGAGGAGGAGGAGGAGGAGGTGTGCCGGGGCATTTCTTCGAGTTGGGTTCGATCATGCCGACGCAGGATGGCCTGCCGCCGATCCACTCCACGCCGACGCCGACGCCTGTCGTGCCGGGGAGGTTTGTCAATTCTGGATATATATATCAGTTTCTTATTATATAATATACTTGTGGAATTTTCGAATGATTTGACTGAATTCAATCTCATTAGTATAAAAATAGTTGAAGCACGACTATATTATAGTCAATTTGACTTGATTAAAAAAAATGCTAGAAATTTTTTTTTTTTAGAATAATATAATTATAGTTTAGTTTTCTTGGTGTATATCCATTAGAAGTGTTTGTTAGAAATGATTAATAATCATGCTACTTGATGATAAACTCTTAAATGTTTTGTTGTTTAAGTAAAATATGAATAAAGTATGGATAAAGATTTAAAAAGGTAAGAAAATAATGATAGTTGATTTGACATGTGATTTATAAGAGATGATGATAGTTGATTTGACAGTGAACTCACGTATTCTTTTGATGGAATAACCTATTCCAATGGTTGATTGGAATCTATATATCACTTTATACCAGTTTATTCTGATATATTTTATCAAATGTTATCTGGGGTAAACAAACACACCAAAATTTTTATCCAGAATTATCCAGATGCTTATACTTAAAACAAACGGGAACTTAAGAAAAGTTGATCTTTCAATTATCAAATTCTAATAAAAAAAAATATTTTTGTAAATCTTACAAGTCACCTCTACTTTTAGGGCCCGTCTAACCCCACCCACTTATTTTCTTACCCCACCAAGTAATAAAAAAAAAAAAAAAAATCGGTGTTTTGCTATCCCCACCAATTTGATCCGTTCGACTGGATTTGGTCGCCATTTCAGATTTCGCGCGACCGAATTTGGTCGCCATTTCAGGTTTCGCGCGACTGAAACTGGTCAAACAGGATTTGTAATAAAATTTATAATTTTTTTTTTTGAAAACATAATCTCACGACGTGTATCCTCCTTGAATCTTTCATATCACTCAAAGTCTGAGTTGTAATATAGGGAGAATAAATCATTATTCTTAAATATGAGGGTTTTATTTTTTATTTTGGAGAGAATCTTTCATATCACTCAAAGTCTGAGTTGTAAAAAAAATTATTATTTATAATTCAGAGATATTTTTTCGTTTTCGTGAGACAGCTATAGTCTTGAACTTTTGGAAGCATATGAAACGAATAAATATAGAATAAATATGATATTGAAAATTAAAAATAAAATGTTCAAAATCTGTCCAAACCAATAGAACATTATTTCCATCCATACCCTTAAATAAATATTATTTTTAGTAATATTTTCAAAATAGTTTAAATTGTGTATGACCCCCTTTTAAGGGATATTGTTGTAAAATATTAAATATTTAAATAGTACATAAATATTAAATACCTCTCCGAAAGGGCATTGATGTAGAGTTTAATTTTTTTTTATAGGATATTGATGGTAAATTGGTAATAGAGTTAAAGAGGATAGTTTGACAATATACAATTTTTTTTTAATGAAAAATTTTAGATTCAATCATTTGTATAGTTCAAAACACATATCACATTTTTTTTTAGAATAATAAACATTATTTAATGAAGTATATGCTTTGATGAAAAATATATATCGTTTTATTTCGAATTAAATGCACTCATTTGTAATAAATATATATAAAAAAATTAATGATGTATATACCTCATCTAACAATACATATAATTTTATGATCTTATACGATTTTTCTCAAACCACCACCAATAGGTTCGTGATCAGCGGGAGCGCGATCGAGCGCTGAGGAGCGACGACTCCACCTACAACCGCTCCTCGCGCCCGACGCGGTTCGAGGCCGCCGCATGCCTGCTGTGGCGGTGCGCAATGCGCGCAGCGGGTGATTTCGCGCGCGCGCGCCGTCCGCACGCGATGGTCTCGGTCGACGTGCGCAGGCGCATGCCCCCGGCCGTGCTGGGCGAGTGCAAGGTGGGGAACGCGTTCGTGATGGCGTCGGCTGTGGGTGAGAGGGTGGCGGCGGACGGTGGGCAGGAGAGGCAGGGGTTCCTTGAGGAGAGGCTGAGGGGGGCTGTGAAGGGGGTGAATGGGGAGTATGTGAGGGCTTACATGCCTAAGAAGGAGGAGGTGGTGGCGGGAGCGGTGGTGGATGAGAGGTTGATGTTCAGTCATTGGTGTCGGTTTCCGCTTTACGAGGTGGATTTTGGGTGGGGGAGGCCGGTGTGGTTGGGGCAGGCGAGCTATGAGTTTTGTAACTTTGTGTTGTTCATGGAGGGGCGGGGGGCGGATGGGATGGAGGCCTGGGTCTGGCTACAAGAGGAGGAGCTGGAGAGGCTCCAAAATGATCCGGAGCTTCTCAGCTTCACCTCCTGAAAATGTCATCTCGCATGTTTAACGTGATGTGATACTGAGTGAAATTTACCTTGTGAGTTTGAATATCGTGATGTGTGGAAGATCTAATTGATATATATGATGTTATGATTGATGTGGCGACCTTATAAAATTCTCGTCATTGGAGATTATAAAAAAAAAACAAAGATTTTAAATATCGTGATTCACAATACATTGTGTTGATCGAACTTCTCATTGGTAGGATAATAAATGCACCACTTCCTTAATAAAGGGACATGAGTTTGAATCTTGTACTGTTGATATAGAAGATTTGATCAGAAAAAATATTTATCAATAAATAAAATAAAACAGTGTCAATCTTAAATTTAGACGGGCTAGATGTTCTCATTTGTTCTAAAACCCTTAAATTTGTATCTTATAAAAGAAAATTATCTGGGTGTTTTATTGGATTTCTTTTTGGACATGTATGTTGGGATTTTTTTTATGCATATGTGATACATTTCAAGAATGGATAATGTTATGTACAACTCTTTTTTCAGCTCCAATTTCAGTCTATACATGTTTTAAATTTTTTAAAAATAATATACCTTATCTAATAAGATATACATTTTTATAAAAAATTGAAATATATATTATAATAAATTGTGTGAATTTATTTATAAAAAATATAATTTTTTAAAAAATATATATATATTTTTAATATAAGTACGTGCTCCAGTTTTTTTTTTCTTGTGCAAACGCACTCAATTTTTCTTTGAAACAAGTTATATTATTATTGCCGGCCGACAAGGAAATAATTAATGCTTTTCCTTAGTTGAACTACATATTTTTGGAAGTTCATATCTGATGTGACATTCAAACAAACTATATGTTCAATTGTTTTTTTTTTCCCGTTGATAAACTTTTTGCGTTCCCAATAAAATATATTCAAATGTACATGTATAAAATCTAAAGCAGAAAAGGAACAATGGGTCTACAAAACAAAACATAGAACCCATGTTTTTAATCGATGTTACACAGTGAGTTCTTTTTATACAGTAATTTTACCGTTCAGATAATACAGAGATATTATATGACAATAATAAAATATTATCATTTAGAGGGTGAGTCTATTAAAAAAGTAAATATAATTTTAGATAGACTCTTATAAATAAATTCTATTAAAAAAATAAATATATATTATTAGTGATCAACAAAGAAGATCTCTATGATAAAACCACATAGGATTCGAACTTGTAATTTTAAATATAATTTTATATATTTTGTCAGTCTCATTAAGTAATAAGAGATACATCTTGTTGAAATATTTTTATATTTTTTTATAAATGATATAATTCAATTTACTTGAGTATATATGCTTCACATTCTATAAAAATTCATACATCATTAGATGAAGCATATAATATTTTTTAAAACGAACATGTACTGTGTTTTGAACGTTAAATAATGGACAGCATGTAAAATTTCTTTCTGTTTATTTGTTTTTCAATTTATAGGATGAAAAAATATCCATGTAGACAGACATAATGACTTGATAACTCTGTACAGATGCTATCTTTTGTTGACCTGACCAATAAAAAAAATCCACTGTTACGCAATAAGAATAATTATTAGATGGTCACTATAAAATATACAAATCAATAGTCAAGAATTACATGAGAGCTCTACTATTAATTCACATGCTCCAAAGAATTTGACACAAAAGTAAAGTGGATAGACATACGTATACCAACATATTAAATATAACACTAATGCAGCAAATCCCAACAGAGTTCTGAAGTTGTGTTTGGGTGTGAATGGTAATAATGATCTGTTTACTTAAAAGTCATCATTCAAATATTGGAAGGTTTGATTTTCAAAAACTCATTTTCTCAGCGTTTAAAATTTCCATTTACACATAAAAGTAAAAAACCATTCTAAAAAGGCACGTGAGAAATTTTTGTTTGGAAATGAGTTTGGATTAATTAGCTTGATACAATACTAAGAGCATCTCCAATGGACATGTTAATTCACTAGTTAGTGTCATATGTTTACAAAATATGTAAAAATGGTGCTCCAATGGAAGTGTTAAGGGAATGCTAAATGTGGGCCCCACCTGTCATATGTTATCTTCCATGCTAAGTTTAGCTAGTGTTTTAGCCAGCCAAATGTGGGCCCCACCATTCAAAATATTCAAAAAAATATTATTTTGGGTGAGTGGAGAGATTTGAGTGGGTGGAGAGGTGGACCCACTATTATCTTGGCTAGCTATTTAACTAGTCCATTGGAGCAACAACAACTAACTAAATGAGAGTGTAGTAAATGATGGTATAGTGGAGGATTAAAGAGCTGACATGGCACTTTAACATCTTGGTTAGTTAACATATCCATTGGAGATGCTCTAAACACATAATTGGTCCATTTATAGATCCAAGCAGACATTAAGATAAACCACATCTTAGGAAGTCCTGAAATAGCCTATAATTACATATATACATAAACAATGACGTTGGAATTTGGAAAAATATAACTACACAAAAACTAACCCAATAATTATTCATCCCTGTATACCAATACATGCCGGATAACCTGTTTTGGTATCAAAACAGAAACAAATTAATTAAACACGTTTCTCAATTTCATAAACTTTAGCCACTGTCTTTATATGGCATCTGAAGACTTACTTCTCTTATGCAATCAGCTGATCTTTCTTGTTATTGTCAAAAAAAAGAGATTGACATGGTGACCTAAATTTTTCACAATGCATCGACTCAATTGAAGATAATTTGTAAGGAGAAAATGTCTCTGAAAATGAGAGCCTTGAAGAGATGGAACACCCAACATATTCATTGATTCATAGCATCAAATTAAAGTGTCATTATCCCATTAATTGGTAGCAAATATTCGGCCTGCCCACATCAACCCTCACTTTTTATTAGTTGCTCTTATTGGTCTAACTTTGAACAAGTGGGAGGCTCTGGAGTCAAAGGTGGGTGTATTTTCTATTTCGGTGCTCTTCAAATGTACATCGACAGAGTGGCGGTGGATTTGTTCGAACGTGTATGGGCCTGCGAATGGGCAGAATAGGGAGGCGATGTGGCTCGAGTTATCGGAAGTGAAGGCAATGTGGCGGGCTCCGTGGTGTGTTTTGGGGGATTTCAACATCACTAGATTTGCTTCGGAGCGGAACAGAGTGGGGAGGGTTTCGACTCCGATGCGGGACTTTTCAGACTGGATCGCGGAGGAAGCCCTGCTTGATATACCCCTGACAAATCAAGCGTTCACCTGGAGTAACTTGAGGGACACACCGGCTTTGGCCCGTCTTGATAGAGCATTTATCTGTCCAGATTGGGAAGATCATTACCCGGGATGTGAACTGACTGCGCTACCGAGGGTCATTTCCGATCACTCTCCGCTACTTCTCGCGTCCAACTCAGGGGGACGGCGTAAGCACACCTTCCGATTTGAATCGTGGTGGCTGGAGTGTGCGGAGTTGGAAGGGGTGGTACGGGAGTCTTGGGAGCGCGGGGTAGGCGTCTTAAGGGGGGCACAACGCATGGCATTCAAGCTGAGGAGATTGAAACAGTGCCTTAAGCGATGGGGCAGGCTCGAGAAGCTCAAGTGCAATGGCGAGAAGGAGAGGTGTGTAACACGTATTGCGGAGTTGGATCGAACAGAGGAAGATCAGGTGCTTTCGAGAATAGAAAGAGAGGAGCGTGCTAACCTGAAAGAGAGTGTCGCGGGGATACTTCGTAAAGAGGAGATCGAATGGCGACAACGGTCAAAATCGCTTTGGTTGAAAGCGGGGGATAACAACACACGTTTCTTTCACAAGCATGCTAATCAGCGTCGGCGGGTGAACCGTATACAAAAGCTTGTGATGGACGGAGTTGAATTAGTGGAGGACGAGCACATCAAGGAGGGTCTAGTACACCATTTCAAGACAGCGTTCCGCAAGCGCAAGAAGTGGAAACCGGAGTGGATGGATGAGGACATTAGGCGGTTGAGGGATGAGGACCTTCATGATTTGGAGGGTAGTTTTACTGAAGCAGAGATCAAGGGGGCACTGTGGAGCGCGGACGGGGACAAGGCACCTGGACCCGATGGGTTCGGACTGTGTTTCTTCCAAGCATTTTGGGGGATTGTGAAGGAGGACATCGTACATCTATTTGCGGAATTCTATGAAGGAAGACAGAACATAGGGTGCATTAATTCTTCGGCGATAGTATTGCTGCCGAAGAAAACGGGGGCAGTGGACGTGGATGATTATCGTCCCATTTGCTTGCTGAACGGAGTCTACATGCTAATTGCCAAGGTTTTGGCCAGACGCTTGAAGAAGGTCAGCCCATACCTGATTGAGGAGTTCCAAACAGCTTTCATCCCTGGTCGTAATTTACAGGAGGGATTTGCTATTACACAAGAGATCATTTCAAGCTGCTTTCTGGATGGTCGGAGGGGGGTTGTACTTAAGCTGGATTTTTCCAAGGCTTATGACAACATCGACTGGGATTTCCTATTCAAGGTATTGCGTATGCACGGGTTCGAAGATTTATGGGTGCGAATGATTTCGCAATGTATCAGCACGGCCTCTGCGTCAGTGATGGTGAACGGGGAACCACACGGATTCTTCCCTATCAACCGGGGACTCAGACAAGGGGATCCACTGTCCCCTATTCTCTTTGCTTTGGTTGCGAATGTTTTATGCAAGATGTGTGTTTCAGCTGCGAAGGATGGATGGGTGGAGGGGCTAGCTTGTGCTCCGGGCGGTACCGTGGTGCCGATTATGCAATACGCTGACGACACAATACTGTTTAGCATTCCGAGCGTGGCATCGATAAAAGGTTTTCGTTTCATCCTCCGTTGTTTTGAGATGCTTTCCGGGTTACACATTAATTTCGACAAGAGTGCTCTGGTGCCAATCAACATTGAATGGGAGGAGGCGATGGAGTTGGCGAACGTGTTGGGATGTCCGATGCAAGCGCTACCGACGCGGCATTTGGGATTGCCGTTAGTACGGAACAGGGTGATGGGCAGCTCGTGGGCACTACTAATGGAGCGAATGGAACGAAAACTAGACGGGTGGCAGGGCCGGTTACTAAGCATTGGCGGACGTGTTACCCTGATTCAAGCGGTGTTATCTAGCATGCCGATTTTCTTTTTATCCATTTTTCGAATGCCAGTAGGGGTGGAGAAGAGGATGGAAGCCATTCGTAAACGCTTTTTATGGTGCGGAGCCAACAAGGAGAAGAGGAAGCCGCACTTAGTAAAATGGGATCTGGTTTGCCTACCAAAGGAGAAGGGTGGTCTAGGCGTGAGAAAGCTGAAAGAGTTGAACCTCGCACTACTCGCCAAATGGGTATGGCAATGGTTGGCAAAGCCAACCCCGTTGTGGGTGAGGCTTTTCAGAGAAAGATATCCTTTGGCGGCGGGATCGCATCTACCTTGGATATCCAGAAGATGTTCGGGCCTATGCAAGGGATGGTTTGCGGGGATGGAACAATTTGTGCGTTCTTGCTCGTGGGAAGCAGGAGACGGTGGTTCTATATTGTTTTGGTCGGATCGGTGGTGCGGGGAGGAAGCACTCATGTCATATTTCCCGGGGATGTATCATATCGCCCTCAACCAGGAGGGGAGAGCGGAGGAGGCCTGGGAGGGTAATGGTTGGCGTCTGCGGTTCCAGAGGGCTCCGACGCTGGCAGAGTCCACGCAGGCGACAGGTTTGGCACGGATGATTGCGAGCGCACCGTTAGTGACAGGAAGCAGTGACAGAGTGCGATGGGGGAGAAGGGGGCACGAGGAGTACACAGTGCGTAGGGGATACCGGTGGTGGAGACGGTCGGCATCACACAAACCGGAGATGGTTGCGTTGCAGGGCCTCATTTGGAGATCGGCGGCCCCTCTCAAAATCAAGATTTTCGTATGGTTAGTGGGGCAGGAGAGAATTTTAACAAAAGTGTATTGTGCAAAGTGGAATCCCGACATTTCTACTCAGTGTGTTCTTTGCAATGGAGGGGAGGAAACTGTGGATCATTTGTTCAGAGAATGCATGGCAGCAAGAGGGTTATGGTTGCGACTCGGTGCGCGATGTAACCACCGCTTGAACTGCCCATCGATGGGTGAGTTCTGGGAGGCTACGAGAAAGCTCACGTGCAGGGGTGACCGTAGTTTAGAAGCAAAGGTTCGGCGATTGGTGATTCCAGCGGGGCTTTGGGCGATTTGGTTGACGAGAAATTCGGTGATATTCCGGGGCCAAAGATTTTATATGGAAAACTTATGGGATACAGCTGAAGGTTGCATTAGAGATTGGGGTAAATTCATCGTGGGCGCCAACACGATCGAATTGCATAGAGGCGGGCACGTCGATGTCGGAACGGGGTAGAGTGTGAAGTATATCCAGTGATGGATATGGTAGATACCTCATCTATTTTATCCGATCTCGTGTTGTTGTATATTTTACTTTGTCTTAAGATTGGATGTTGTAACCTCGTTTTATCAATGAGATCGGGGTAGCAATTGTCTACCACTTCATCAAAAAAAAAACTTTGTGGCTCTCTGAAAAGTCAACAAAACATAACTTTTTATTAAAAAAATAATTAATTTTGTGAAATTTGTGTGTTAAAAGTCAACAAAATGGATCTTCTGAAAAAAATAATATTATTAGCTTTTATATATATTAAAAAAATGGTTGAGAAAACTTTTACGTAAAGGAAAAAATGGATATAACTATATGAAAATTTAGTTAAATCAGTTTTAATCTATGTAAAATTGAAAACTCGTCATACGTCCCTAAAAAATGTGTATGATTAACGAATTTAGTCCTTAAATCAAATAGTCATTAGTTTATAGGGAATATTTGAAGAATATTATGTTAGAGACATAGTCATAGTGTATGGATCTTGACTCCATAATTCACAAAATCAAGATGGTGAGGAAGGATTAGAATGCATACCTTGTTCCATGGTGTTTGATCAAGGAATTTAACAAGAATAAGAGTTTGGACTTCTCTCTCCTCACTCTTCCGTTACTTAGAGATTTGATGGGTACCTCTAATAACCACTTTACTTTGATGTGGATGTGATGTTGTGTGAAGTGATGAGTGAAAAGAGGGATCAAGTCCCCTTTTATAGGCCATGAGAGACCAATGGCTCACCTCATGGAATTACTCTCATCATAAACTCCATGAGCCCCCTAAGAAGTCACATTGGATAAATCAAGAAATCTTTTATGCCTAGTTTGGCATGGGGATAAGGGGTTGGGATAAGAAAAAAATTAGATTAAATCACTTGTTATCCCATATGACATAAAAAATGGGGATAAAGCATGCACAATTGTCTACATTTTGAGATAACAAATGAGGATAGTTTGTTCTGGGTAAAAGGTGGAACATACTTTTTCCAATTTTTATCCCTATTTTGTAAAATTGGGATAACATTTATGACTACTTTTCCCAAAAAAAAAAAAATGTGTTCCACTAAACAATATTAATGCTCAATTAATAGGAATGATAGATTTAATATTTAAAAAAAAAATTGAAGTTATCCCATATTTGATCCACATGCAAGATTGAGGATAAGAACATAAAAAATGAGGATAATAAAAAACATTAAAAAATGCAAATCTAGATAAAAATAGTGGATTTTTTATCTTCATAAATTATGCTAGCTTATCTTAAAAATTTATCCATTTACCAAACTAGGCCTAAGTGATCTATCTTGAAATTGAGGCCATCATGAAATCTAATAATTTTATTCTTATTAGAATTGCTCCCAACATGATTTTCAATAACCTTTATTTCCATTGATTTGCTCCCATCATGAAATCCTTACATTGGATAACTAAAACTCTTACTTGGGTAGTGGATAGGTAAATGTGCATGCATTGGGTAGATAGAATTCATTAACAATGTGACTAATAACATCTCATTGGGTAGCTCAAAACATTAAGTTGTGAAAAATCTAAGACTAACATATGAGAAATTCAAGAAACAATGAAAAATAATATCTAAATTCCTTTTATTAGGTCATGGAAAGCCACAAATTCCAACATATTCTATTTATGAAATGGAGCTCCAAAAAATGATATTCAAATAAGGCTCTACAAAATATAAAAAATTTGATTTAGTTCTTTTAATAACAAAAATACCCCTGCTTTTTCCTGAAAATTCTCATGTTATGCTATACTCATCAATGTTAAAAAATAGAGGAAAAATTCGATATATCTCCTTGAAATTTTTGAAAATTGGAAATGATACCTATAAAATCAATAAATCATCTATCTTACAGTAAATTGTCCTATTGATTTTACATGAATTTTTTCTGATTTTTATAAGTTTTGAAGGAGTTATATCAAATTTTCTCAATGAAGAAAGTCAATTTTAAAAGGGTATTACAGTAATTTATCATATATAGTTAGAGTCAACCATAGATCCGGTTAGTTTCGAATATAATAGAGATTAAAATAAATATTGTCTAATAAGATATGAATCTAAGGGGGATCTACTAATTGTAACTTTTTTTTATTTTCGTAAGTTCCTAGAGAGCTATATCGATTTTTCATATGAAAAATAAAGGGTGAGGGCATTCTGGTAACTTAATGTGTAGTTAGGGTTGGTCATACTTTCATATTGAATCAATTCCATTCCGCTTAGAACAACGTGCAACTTGAGCTGACTTGAAGGACATGATTGGCCGTAGAATATTACATTCACCATTTTTTATAGGAATGCTAACAACTTGTGGAATATTACATTCACCATTTTCTGTAAAAATGAAGATAACTTGTAAAATATTACATTCACCATTTTCTATAAGAATTAAGATGGCTTGAGCGACTTGAAGGACATGATCGGTTGTGGAATATTACATCAACCATTTCTACAGGAATGATGACAACTTGTGGAATATTACATTCACCATTTTCTGTAGGAATGAAGATGACTTGTGGAACATTACATTCATCATTTTCTGTAGGAATGAAGATGACTTGTGGAACATTACATTCACCATTTTCTATAGGAATGAAGATGACTTGTAGAACATTACATTCACCATTTTCTATAGGAATGAAGATGACTTGAGCGACTTGAAGGACATGATCAGTTATAGAATGTTACATTCACCATTTTCTATAGAAATGAAGATGCTCTTGGCTCGACATAGTTTGTTATGTGTCATCGGGACCCAAATTTTGTTGGGTTGTAAATAATACATGATGGAGCTCGAGCAGAAAGGATTGATTTATTTTTCATGTACTTGGCTAGTAGGGATTAGTATGGATGACGGTATAGACTAAAACAATATTTAAAAAAAACATAAAGCATGAAATGATTTTTCAATTTTACAGGGACTAAAACCGATTTAATTAATTTTACAGAGAGTTATACCTATTTTCCCTTATTTAAATGTATATATACAACCATAGAGTAAGTATATACTTACTCGGCTATTTTTCCTGTGATCACATGTAACGTACATACAGCATAAATACATGCGCACTTTCCTGTATGCACCAACACAACATTGTATCTGCAGTTTTTTTTTTCCAGCATATACAACAGTTTAACCACTCACACAACCCATATATATATACAATTTTCACAAAACATCCTAACTAGACTATGCTCTTGTTTGAATATATTCTGTTGGCCACAAATGAAAAAACTATCTTCACATTCAAAATATTCATAGAACATATGAACACCACCAACTGTTGGAAGAAAACAAAATCAGATTCCTCGATCGTACCGAGAACCAAAAATTTCTTTTTCTTTTTGCAAGGTACCAAAATGCATCCAAAGCTTCCTATTTAAGATTTCAGTAGTACCAAGGTTACTGCAAAAGCCAAAAGTTAAGAGGGGCATATAACTTCCACCTCAAATGTAGATAATTCGGTGCGACTAATTGTAGAACAGGAACCTCAAGTCTTGCTCTGTCAACTTCCCTAGAGCTTCAGTTGACCCGCCTACTGTTCTGCAGTTCGTGAGAAGGGATAGAGGGATTTCGTTCAGTATATAGATATCTCAGTGTCATTATTTTAAAACAGTTTATGTCCAGATTAACCAACTTACCCCTGAAATACTAGTTCTTTCTTCTTCTGTAACCTAAGAATCCTTTCTTCAATGTGCCTTCAATCACAAATTTAATGATTCTGACAAAAAAAAAGCAGTATGAGATGATTGCACAAAAGAGTACTCCCTAGTGTGACAGGAAATGGAAGTGCACCTGATTGGTTTGTACTGTCCGATCCGATGGATCCGATCTTGAGCCTGGCGCTCCACCGCTGGATTCCACCATGGGTCCATCAAGAAGACCTAATCTCAAATTAGAATTAAGAACAATAGATGAGAGAAGCATCCGCTAGAATAGGATGGAATTGCATAATCAATCTCTTGATTCACTACATATATAGTCCTGAAATTGCCAATCCCCTACAATGTCTTCATCGAATAATAAATAAATAATCACCTTTCCGGTGGATATTAGATTCCTAATTTTAGATCAACGCCTTCACTATTAAAAGTAAATACATTTTCTTTCCAATAACCAAAAGGAAAATGAACCCAACATGTGTATTTTTAGCTCAATTTGTTATGCAAAGAAGCTATAGTCAGCATGAAGTGGGCTTCATGTGGCCTTACAAGCATGCGAAAGGAATAAACCACATGGCTATAGTTGAGTATGTACACGGTTTGTAATGGCAAAAGACATGCTTGAATTGGTGATTTAGAACTGTAAGAAACTAGCATATCATGTAAAACTAAAAGGATTGTGATCTCTCACATGTGATGCAACAGTGAGATTTAAGGCCACCCCTCCCGCTTTCAAACTCATAAGAAATATCCTGCAATCTGGATCATCAGTAAATGTCTTTATGGCTTCCTCTCTCGCGGCAAGGGTCATACTTCCAACCAATTGCACACATTTTACGCCCCCCTACAGAAGCTCATGATATAACCTGATCATTCAGACTGATGTGCTGTTAAAAAAAAATTTCAAACCAGAATTTTATTTTACCATTGTCAGAGAGTAATTTATCAAGTCCAAAAATGAGGTGAACTGGCTGAAGACTATTCCTTTTGCGGAGCCATCACGTTCGACCATGCATCTGATTTCTTCCTTCTGCAAAACAAGATCAAACCCTCTCAATTGAAAATAAAATAAAATTAAACATCAATATAAATAAAGCTACATAATGCTAATTACAAGAAGAAACATCCTGATACAAAAACAATGTTAATCTAACAAACAAAATAGGCGTTGAGCAATAATTCAGCCGGCCAGAAACTTCTATTTTAGTTAATTGGAAGAAGAAAAAAAAATCACTATACAAATAAAATAAATAAAAAATTATACAAATCAAACTTTGGGTGTCTACACACCAAGGCATCAATTTTTGTGCTCGTCTGGAAATTTTTAAGATCAAGTTGTCTCAGAATGCTTTTCTGCTTATAGCCCTTCAACAACCCTGTCCAGTTCAGCGGGTTGTTTTTTACTGTAAGGTCAACAGTTAATGGCTTTGAACATGACGGGCATGACACTTTCTCCAAGGCAGCAGAATAGTCAGTAAAACATGTCTTACAGAAGACATGCTTACAAGAAGAAACCTGAAATAGAATGAATGTATGCAATAATCAATAGCTAACCAGTATTTTAGGTCAAGCATGGGAAAATGTGCATCATGTATTCGAATTTAAAAACAAAATAACAATTGCCCACCACAGGGTCTTCAGCTGGATCATGACATAGGCAGCACTCATTAAAAGCACCATCATCAACTTTATTTCCACTTCCATCCTTCCGACAAACCACAAGGTAAGGATGATCCACTGCCTGATAACAATTAAGCATGATGAAGATATTTACAAAGATATAAGTTCATCAACAAAATAAAGAAAAATTAGCAGGATTACTTTGATAAAGATAACAAAAATAGATAGATTTATAATGAGCACTAAAGTATTTAAAGTGACACATTTTACATGATATTGATGTGATTAATTGATATCAGAAATTAAGAAGAGATCCGAGTGATTAGATTACATTTTATTTTTTAGAGTTTAAATAGATAATCAATGTCCAACCTGCCGCAGCCGCGTAAGAAGATCAAAAATATGAGCAAAGTTGTTCAACAATGTACCAGCAGCAACATACCTGGAAAGAGGTAAAGAAAACCCTCATGAATGACAGCATGAAATTTAACTGGGGATGAGGTATTGATATCGACATAAATCATTATTTTGAGCATAAAAATACTAAAGTTTTATCCATAGAGAACTTGACCGCATTCAAAAAGACAAGATAGTTAAAGCATATAACGTTCTTGCATTAAAAATCACTCGTAATTTTATGTGATAGAGGAATTGAAAGCAATGATAAGGAAAAAAATTCAGGAAATTATACTTCAAATATTAAATGACTTCTACAAATTAAATCAGGAAAAGGCATAAAATTCTAAAAGAGTTGAGTTTTAGATAATTTTTACTTAAGAAAAGCAAAATAAATTAAATATAATGAGCAGGGTGAAAAGAAACTTATATATAGATATGTTATTCTTTTACAAGTGAAAATGGAAAAATCAAACCCACACTGGCCACACAGGAAGCCGCCACACAAATGCTGCTTTAGGGGAATGAACCTAACCTACTCAAGGGACAAATGCCAATTTGCACTTTCTTCCCTCTGCCTACAATTGACGGGACTCAAACCCATCTTAGCGCTTATGTCTAGGTAGGGATTATATTAAAATCATATTTTTACATTTCAATCATTGGTCATAGGATTTCAGATTCAAAATTGAATAAATAAGAAATCCTTCCAAAGAAACACATGATTTTCAAGCTCATGATGATAAAGCATAACTCAACATTCATATTTGGAAGTAAACATTTTATTTAGTTTTTGGATAGTTTTCTGTATTCAATGTTTAAAAAGCCATTAAATAAGATAAAAGTGATTACATGGTTATAAGTGAAATTCATCAAACAAATAACAGTTACTTTGATATCCAATATAAGGACAAAACTACGCCCAGATAATATAGGTAGAATGTTTACACAACTAATGTTTACCATAGTTTGAAATATCGATCGTTATATCAATCGATATATCATTTTTCCCGAGTAAAACCCTAAAAATTGAAAAATTATCAGAATTTTCGTGAGAATTGATTTTCTCGGTAATTTCTCACAATTCACGAAAAATGGCCAATGTCTCGCGATATATTCTTTATTTGGGAAAACAACTAGCTAACATGCCAATATATCATCTGAAGTGCCGAAGATCAATGTTTTTTTAGTTTATTTTAAAAAATGATAGTCATTTTTTGTTAATATAAAAACAAAGATATATAATAAAGGTAACAATGATTTATTACTCTCCAAAAGCAATATATCATTATCATTACATTATAAATGTCAGCAAAGTTTAATTTATAAAATTAATTAAAAACAATGTTTATGATGTAATAGCTAAAGTTATCATTTTTCTTATTTTATCTATTTCTTCATTTTCTCCAGCTTTCGGGGGGGGGGGGGGGGGGGGGAATCGATATATCAATTGATAATTTCAATATTTTAAACATTGATGTTTACAATACCTACCACGGAAAAAAACCTAATGTTACAATAGCTTCAAGAATTTGGTCTTAAACATACCAATAATACTCTTCTATCAATATTCAAATGGCAAAGATGAGATTATATATTAAAAGGGAAGGTAGCGAATGAGTACGTATTCAATTGTGTCTGGCCCTGGGTATACATTGCTTCATAAAACTCCTTCTCACTTTTATCAAGAACATCTCGTCTCAGAATTTCCTACAGAAATATAAACATGATTATAAGAAGTTGATAATTACTCCAAAAAGACAATATTCCAACAAATTTCATCAAATATGAGATAAATGGTCGAAAAGGGCTTACAATCCTAGGTGGAAGAGCAATATCGGATGCTCGTCCTTTCTTTGTGCGTCTCAACACTATGTTTTTCAATATTTTGTGCTTCAACAGAATCATGGCTCTCTTTCCTTCATTCACTTTTCCGTTACTTTGTATGGGCTTTGACACATACTGAGGAGTAAAGACAGAAGAAATTAAGTTGATAACCATGACAATAGCAACAATTAAAAGATCTCATTTTCTAGAGTTTACCCTGTTCCACCAACAAAAGTGCCGAACGGAAGAATGCGTACAGTTGGCACACTTGAGTACCCCAGCACTCCTGCAACAGTTACACAGTCAGTTCCAACAGAGGAGAGAAAGTATAGATGCTAATGCTAATCCCAAAGCTAAAGTGTGTTTTAATAACTATACAGGTTAGTAAGACAGACACTGCACATGGAAACTGCTAATATTTTGTAAACTCATCAATCATTATCATTCTTAGCAATTTTGCAATTGGATTTGTCAATCCTGTTTGGCCATGTTACTTGTAACAATTGAAGCATCCACGCAATTCCACAAACATCACTTGTGTCTCTATTAGATTCCAACCATTTGAAAATAAATCTTAAGTACCTCTATTGTATCAATTTGACTGGATGCTATGAATATGACCGCCAAAACTGTATACCAGTAGCGACTGGTTACATATCATGACTATTTGCCATAACTGCAAGAGTCCAATTATTGCCCAAAAAGTTCAGTTGGGGATTATTCCTGCTTTTGTTTCATCAAACCAACAGTATGGTTACATATCATGACTATCAAGATGTGAACCTCCATTGCAGTGCTGCTACAAGTAATACACTTCAAGTTGCCCAAGGCAGCATCAGATGTGTCATTAACAACATTAGCTCCTAACGCATGTTCCAACTCAACATCAACCAAGTATACTCTCGAAATGCATATTCCAAATCAATAACCACCAAAAATGCTGTGTAAAGAACCTATCACAGTCTTTCACCTAATCAATAAGCTATGCTTTCTTGTAAACTATGCTTTGCTGCAATCAACAAACTATGAGAACACTTCCTTGTCTCTGGAAAGATATGCAATCCTTTTCCAGTGTACACTTCTATTCTAAAGCAACAGCTCAGTTAAGCACACATATAGGAAGGTTATCAAGTTAGTGCAGCCATTGCATGAAGACAATGTGAAGTTGAGAAATGTTATCTCTGTTTACAAGTCCACAGGGAGTCCTCAAGTCCATGAAAAAAATACATGCTCTTTCAAATAAAACTCAAGAAAAAAGAAATACTACTAAAGATTCCCTCCCTCGACTCACTGCTGTCTGTACTACAGCTGAAGTCATTCATTAAAACAATACATCATAAGTGAGCACTGACAAAAAGAAGAAAGACACAAGTCCTTAAATATGTTCTACAGCGATACCACAAACCAGACTTATATTGTAACATACACATAATATGCAGATGGGTACATCAAAGCATTTTTAAAGATATGACAGAGTTCTACATAGACATTGCACAAATAGTCCGGGAGACTATGATTCTTCTAACCATATTTAAATGTACTGGTGTTCAACTTGTATCATACAGGGGATGTACAATCTCTCATAAAGCCTAATTTTAATAGCCAATTACATGCTCCGAGGAGAAATCAAAGCCATCAACATTAAATATTTTACACAGACTGATAATATGTTACTCAAACATTCATGATTGACATCCAACTGTCATTAATCAAAGACAGATTTAACAAATTACAAATGCAAAAGATTTACAAGTAAACAAAGTATAAAGGACTTGGAGGAAGAAGAATTGTGGGTTTCTATAGTATTCTTCATTATTTGAAGAAAAATTGGTGAAACATCTGACAACAGAGTTGACAGATATATATTAGATAATAGCCAGATGTACTTACCTAACATCAAGTACCATACAGTCACAATCCTTGCAGAGATAATGTGAATAAGGTGAGACTTGCAGGAAACGAATCTGCGTGTAAAAGATGACAGCGTATTATCAATACAGGTGGACTACAAATGATGGATTAAAGGCCTATGTAGCACTTGAAACCAACTTTCTATATACAAACCAATGAGTAAAGTTCTCCAACACGATTTTGAAGGGGAGTGCCACTTAATGCCCATCTGTATGTAGATTCTAAAGCAAAAATTGCCCTTGCCGTGTTAGAACGTCTGTCTTTAATAGAGTGACCCTGCATCAACAATCATTTAAGTACATCAATTATTCAAAGTAGTATCATGAGATGAAACAAGTATTCATACAAGTTATAGTATAGTCACAATTTCGTAAGGTCAATGTCATATGGAAGAATAAATAACTAATAAATATCAATGCCAACCATTGAAATGTGCATAACATTGGAATAAATCCACAACCAAACAAATAGCATAAGCAGATTCCGGTAATGATTTATTTATAAAAACATGGGACAAAATTAGAAAAACTCAATCACAATGAATATAAATTATAAAACTTCCCCAACCTATAACAACAAATACTTCACATTCCAGCAATTCACACTTTGTAGGCCCCCACACCTACAAATGTGCAAGACATCCACATTCTCATCAAGTACGCATACAGATGTATTCAAACACAAAGCAGATAATATGGGCATGAAATATCACCTCATCCAAGATGATCCGTTCCCACTTGACCGAGTGCAGAGGTGAATTCTTCAATGACCCATCACGAGCCTTCTTCCTATCATTGTAAACCTTCTTCACAGGACCCTTACTCAACACCTTACTCTTCTTGATCTGTTTCGCCTGCTTCGCCGTCTTACTCGCGAAAGGCCCACAATAGTAGCTCAAGTGCATCTGAAGTCTATTCGGCCTGAACAACTTCTGGCACCACTCACACCGCACCTTGGGCTCCATAACATAATTCCTGTACTCCCCTTCCACCGTCGAATAAGTGGTAAGCACGAAATCATACCCACCAAACCCCTTCTCCGCAAGCTCCTTTTTCCGTTTTGCCCCGTGGTAAGCCAAAACCCGGACGCTCCCCTTCTCCGTGTGTGCCGCAATCTCACTCATCCATTGAATCATCGCAACGAGCGGGCAAACCACGAGAGTGGTCTGGATACTCGGGAGCCCAGCCGAAGTGACACCTGACGTCTCAGCCCGCTCAATCGACCGGGCGGAGAGCACGAGGGATATAGCCTGGATCGTCTTCCCCATACCCATCTCATCGGCGAGGATCCCTCCCTTCATCTCCGATGCTTCTTGCTTCAGAGCCCAAGCAAGCCACTCTTTCTGGAACCTCAGCAAGGGCATGAGAACGTCGGGGGAAGCTCCGCCGCCTCGGGGAGCATCTCTCCACAGCCGTCCAAATCAACATCGTCATTCTCGTGTTCATCAATCCACCGCACGTTCTCCTCCTCCCAAATTTCCCACAGCAATGGAGGGCGGTCTCTGTCGCCCTTCCTCGTTCTCTTCTTGGGCACCTTCTTCACCTTCTTTACGATCACCTTACGATCATCTGATCACCGGACAAGAATTCAAGCAAAAAAGGAGAGAAAACCTAAATTACAAATAAAAAAAGTATAAAAATCCGAGCTTTAGACGACCCAATGCGGTACCTTCACTGTCCATATCGTCGAATCTGATGAGGAAGCGAAATTCAGCATATCAACGCCACCGCTCAAGTCGGAATCCGATGATGATAGGTAATATGAAGAATCATCGTCGATTTCGTCCGACGATTCTTCAATCATCCGTCGCTTCTTCCCTGCAATGACATCCAAATCAATATTCGCAAACGAGAGAGAGAGAGAGAGAGAGAGAGAGGGGACCTGATAAGGGAGGGACTGATTTCTTGCGAGATCTCATGATCGATCAATCAATGGAGAGAGAGAGAGAGAGATGTGAAGGGACAAATATAAAAAAAATTGGGGGAAAGGAAGGGTTTTTATCGACTGGTCGGCTGGAGGCGGGAAATCAGAAGCGACCCGTTGTTCCCTTGGAATTGGTGAGTGAGGCGTTTAGTGAGGGTTTTATGAGCCATTGAATGGACGGTCACGATGGGCTAGTCCATTGGTTGGACGGATGATTTAGCACCGCATAAAATGACTTTTCGGTTTCGTATGACGTGGACGATTTAATTAGCCGGATCAGAAAACAAAATGACGGCCCAAATTTTTGTAATGTTTTACAACATAATTATTTATGGAAAGAGTGCCGGTACACTCAAGTTTTTTTTTTTTTTTTTCCAGTTCCAAACACAGTCTTATATAGGTCATGTTTGTTACAGCTTACCTGAGTCCCAGAAATTAAGTCTCATTTGTGAGCCCAATATGTGGCATTCTCCTATTGATTTCCTATTTGACTTTTTCTAACCACCAAAATGATAATGACAAGGCCGCCCTTCTTATAATTTTAAAAATTGGTTACAATTAACCAATATCTCCATTAAATCTCGTAACTCAATCTAGTGGCATAATTAAATCCTCTCCCCAACTTAACATATTTTTTAAAAATTTGAATTAAAAAGAACATCAACCACATGTTATCAATTAAGATACAGTAATATATTTGAAAATCCAAATGAACAAATATAGTAATTCAAATGAACAAATATGGTCTGCATGCTACTGAGAATTGCATAGAAAATTCTTAAAAGGTCTTGCCAACAATAAGCAAATAAATATTAATAAGTTTTATTAATCAAATCCCTAAAATAAAAATAACAACCTTCAAAAAATAGGAATTCAAATTAAGATACATGTGTATCTGAAATTTGAATTAATAAATACCGTGAAAAAATGGGTTGAAATTCAAATTTAGATACAGATGTATATGAAATTTGAATGAACAAATACACATTCCATACAAGAGAATGTACATTGTATTTGAAATCTTGAATATGAATGAGTCGAATAATGCTGATACAAAGCTAAAAAATATGATGAATGACACATTATGCATAATTATACACAAACACACAATCATAAACAATTATACAAATCATACATGATACACAACAATGTATGTAAATCAAGATACAAGTCATATGTCTTAATTTAAAATAAAATTCAGATTCAATATATGTATATGATGATTCAAATGAATGACGAAAAATCAAAATAATGTATTAAGATCGAAAAATGACAATCTTGAATGGATCGTCATGGTTTGCACCATAAATTGGTCACAAAAAAAAATAAATGAATCAAAATTCTTCTCTTCTTCACAAATTGAATTGAAACAAAAATAAAATTCGATGTTTGTTTTCAAATTCACCGATCCATCTGAATTTGAAAATTAAAATATCACAAAATCTAGTAATTTTTTGGATCTGAAACAAGAAAGAAATCATGGATCACAAGTCTGCTTGGATCCAAAACAGAAAAATTGAAACATCTCTCAAGAAATGGAATCGAATTGTTGTTTATGTTTATGGTCATTAAAAAAAAATCAATGAGAAGTATAAAATGGGCTGTTGATGGGTGATAAACAATGGACTTCGATTGTTTTTTTTTTCTTCCATTGAATTTGATTGTTTTTTTTTTAAAAAGGAAAAGAGAGAAGGAAGAAAGAATCCCAACAAATCATAACCACTTAGGCATTTATGGATCGGTTACCAAAAAATTCAAAAAAAAACTCAGTGAAGGGTAAAAAGGGAATTATACGTGTGCCACCTCATGAGGCTTCTAATGGGGTCTACAATTGGGGCTCAAATTTCATTATTGTATAATTTATAACTTCTAGATTATAATTTTTCTAAGAGTGGTGATACCTAGGCCCCAAATCACAAGCCTCATGAGGTGTCATTGGTTTTGGTTGATTTGTTGACTTTTGAAAAAGTGTAAAATGGAAAAATACGGATATGTCATTCATTAAAAATAGATCTCATTGATCCAAATCCCCCTTTTTTCTCTTATTAATATTTCACATTAATTTGAATTTGCTTATTTTAAAATTTAAGTATTTTGAAAAATATATCTCATTCTAAAATTTGTCTATTTCAAAATTTGAATTTTGAAATTCATATGAATTTTACACCAAAACTTACCTAACTTATACAAAAATTACCTAAATTATTTTTCATCCAAATTACACCAAAATTTACCTAAATTACACCAAAACTATCTAAATAACAAAAAAACATGTTACAGTTTTTTTTTATGATTATAACTGTTGCAGAATGTAACAGAAATGCATAAATATAAATGTAACAATCTTATAATTGTATAACTGTGTAAATGTAACAAAATATAACAGTGTTGGATAAATGTAACAGTGATGCATAAATGAAACATAAATATGTGAATATAAAAGTTTATGACATTCATGTTACAAAATATTATAGAAACAAAAAAAAGGAGAAAGAATGTAGCAGACGTCCTGTAAACCAAATAGTCATGAATAATAATATGATTGATCATTGAAATATCTATGAATTCGTATGTTAAATAACATTATGTTGTTACAAGACTGTTACATTTAAAATGTAACAAAATAACAAAAAATGTGTATTGCTTAAATGTGTGTCTTTTTCATTAAATCACATTATTCATTAACTGTTACATTTATAAAATGTAACAATATTAATAAATGCACAGATTTTACAGTGTAAATATAACAAAACAATACCTAACCTGGCTCACGATTATTTCACATCCTTCGTCTCCAATGGCGACCTCGCTTTTGTGGTTATCTCGGAGAGTCCATGTCTGAGACCACCGCCGCCACCACCCGCATTTCAGGAGTTTGAACTTTTATGTTCTTCGAGATCGTCGTGTCCTTAGAACGGCTAAGAACAGATGAAGTCATTAAAGCTGAATCACTCATTAAAACCACCACCACAACAGAAATTGAAGCAATTATTATAAAGACTGCCGCCACCGCTACTACACACATGCGCAAGACTGTTACATTTCAAATGTAACAAAAATCATCATCCAAAAATCTTCCGAAAATCACAATCATCATCCAAAAATCTTCCACGTCAACACATCCCCACATATGTCCGTCCCTGCGTCTCACCTTCACCAACTTCCAATAATTATTACTTTTAATATTAATATATAAACAATCAATTGATTTATTCATCTCGTCCGGGTCACCGGCGGCAGTACGGACACGGCGACGTCGAACCCGAACCCGGACACGGCAGAGGAGGAGGTGGAGTGAGGGAACCCCGATGCGTCGAAAGGAGGCACTAGGGTTTCATCGCGGATGTCTATGGTTCCGGAGACGAGGTGCTGGGAGGAGGCGGGGATGCCGGTGAGGTCGGAGAGGCAGCGTTTGAGGGTCTCGCCGGAGATGGAGGGGGAGGAGGAGAAGGAGAGGCATCGTGTGTGGTGAATAAATAATGGTGAAAATATATATGATTTTTAGAATTGATGATACTCCACAATTATAGGGATACATATTAGGGTAGTTATCAAGTAAAAGGTACATAATAGGTAATGTCTCATTGCCACATCATGTGGCTTATTTGGGCATGTGAAATTGGGGCCTAGGAATCATTATTGTATATTATCTGGGGGAGGAACAATAGTATTCCATCGCTACAAATATGAATTATTAAAAATAATAAGACATGTTATTTGGATATTTCAGCTCTTTTATTAGGCAACTTAGGCAATTGTCTAAAGCCCCTACATGCACAAAGGCCCCTAAATTTTATTTATTTATAAGTAGGTCCACTTGTTTGCCAATAATAACTTAACACCTTGCAAAAATATATATTTTTTTAAAACAATTAATAGTCATTTTGATATAGTTAAAAAGTAACCAATAAAAAATTGACAACATCTTATGAAACCTAAAAAATAGCAAAACAAAAATATTTACATAACCAATAGGATTTAAAGTCTTTTTTGATTCCCAAAAAATTAGGAATATGAAATGGTAGAGCCTAAAAAAATGTTCCTATTGTTTTTTTTATTCATACTCTTTTATCATTTTCAATATATTCATTCTTTATTTCAAAAAAACAATTCTTCTCATTCTATTTCATCTTTATATAAAAAATTCTATTGACTTTCTATTTACTATAGACTAAAAGAAATTATGTGGTGTAGATAACAAGGAATAAGTTTTTTTTATTTGAATCAAATAAAAACTTACATATAAAAATTTCATTAATGATTTTGCAATCCAAAAACTTGAAGAATGATTTTTAATTAAAAAAATTAATAATTTAAAAGTAAAATAAATATTAATTAATTGCTTTAGGCCCCATAATATATCAGGCCGGCCGTGACTATGCAATTATCAAAAATACCCTTAAACTGTAAAAACAAAAAATTGTTTTATATTTGATAAAATGAGTTGATTTTTACATATAAAATTAGCTTTATAAATATTTTTTAAAAAATCAAATTAACATACATAATATTTTAAAACCACTACAATATTTTTCAAATATTACATCCAAGAATTTTAATAAATTAAGTGACAAATGGAATTATATAAAAAAATTAATTAATGTATTTTTCGTAATGGAGAAGTGAAAGTTGGTTTAGTGATTTTAGTGTAATAGTAAAAAAAAATACACATATTCTTAGTAAAAATAATTAAGGGCATGAGTATCTAAAAGAAAAAAATTTAATACATTTTATAAGCTATAATTTCAAAAGCATCTCTTTCCCAGCTTAGAGATTATGATTTTTTAAAGCTGCTTTTAACTTATATAAGTTCCAATAAGTTTAAACAAACGTGCAATAACTGCTTATTTTAAATTAAAAACTATAATATGCAACTTATAAGTTTTAACAAACATGTACATACTACGTTAGAAATATTTGCTTACCTCATTAGATGTATATATCACATTAAATATTTGCTTACACTTATTAAAAATAGATACATTCAACTTGAAATGAAGCGATATGTATTTTTTATCAAAGCATATACCTCATTTGATGATGTTTACTATTTAAAAAAAAAATGAAAACATGCGAGGTATAAGTTTTCGTTGGTGAATGTTAGTGAGTCTAACATTTTCCTTATGGAAATGAATATGTTAGTTTTTTTTTAATTTTTAAAAGGGAAAAGTTTAAATAACCCCTATAAACGGTCTAAAATCCATATAATACCTTGACTTTTCTGAAGTTCATATAAGTCTTGAAAATGCATATGTAAAATCTAATAACCCCATGTGTTAAACTTCAGTTGGTAGATGAGGGATATTTTATGAATATTCCTATTTGAAAACAGAGTGTATCAAAACCCCACTACAATGTGCTAAAAATGTGAAAAAAATATTTTATAAATGATGATTTTACTGCTTTGAATAGATTATAAAACTCTATCCGGATGACTAAAATCGTCATATATAGAAAATTTTCAGCAATTTCTGACACATCATGGTTTTTTTAGCCAAGGTTATCCAAACAATATATTCATCATCTACAAATGGAAATTTAATTGAGGGGGCTACTTAGATTTACATAGATGTTTTTAAGGGGTTATATGGACTTTAGAAAAAGTTAGGGGGTTATGTGGATTTTCGACAGTTTACAGGGGGTTATACAAATATTTCACTTTTTAAAAATAGTAAACACCATCTAATAAGGTATATATTTTGAAGAAAGTATATATCGCTACATTTTGAGTTGAAAAAAAATATCCATTTTTAGTAAGTGAGAGAAAATTTAACGAGGTATATACATCATCTAATTATATATACGCTTCACTAGATTTTTAATGAGGTATATAAGACTTATTTTGAACTACAAAAAAAATAGTATAACAACGCCCATTGTTTGTTATCATCAATGCTATCTGTTGAGTCATGGGTTTCAACAGTTGGGTTAATATGTTTTGAACAAATACATTATCATGACAAAATAGAAGTATTAATTATTATTATTATTATTATTAAAACATAAATTCTTTAAAATATGAAATATTTCATAAAATATTTACATAATTATCGAATATAAATTTGAATACTTTTTAATCTTTTATTTAAATATCTAATGGGATTTTAGTAAATAAATTATAAAATTTTATCAGATATTACATTTTAATAAGCAATTAATCACATTTTCTATTATAAAAAAATTGATCAATTTAATTAATTTGTAACTATTTTCAAAAATCGTTAGTTCAATTAGTGAATTGATAAGATTTTATCAATTATTTATACAACCAGTTTTTTAATATAAATCAGGCCGAAATTCAAAGCGGGTGAAAGTTCATTTGATTCAACGAGTTGGGTCAGATCAAGTTAGGTTTTAAAACACTCAATTTTTGTTGAGATGAGATTTAGAGTCAATGATGATTTTATCAGTTTTATCCATAATGATGATTGGGTGGGTAATATGAGTTTTAAAAATATATAAAAATTCACATTTTAACATGTGAAGTGACACGGAAATAATTTCTAAGCACAAGCGTTAGGGTTTGTTTGACCTAATCACCTCCCATGTGGTAGCTTATCGTGCTTATTTTTTTCAAACAAGTTAATGCACATGTGCATTGTACATGAACTGTTTTTATTAAAATATAATAGATGAATACTAATTGAGGTAACTGATTTGTAAATATTAGACTGAAAGTGAGAAATTTTTTTTTAAACATAAATAAAATTATTTGATTTGATTTTATAACATAAATACTGTAAATATAAAACTTATAAAAGACAATACATTCATGTGAAATCTAATTATAAATGAGAATCCAAAATAAAAATGTCGAAGAATTTATAATTATGTGCTAAATTAGAAAATAAATCAGCTTATGGTTTTGTTGGAGTAAAACGACGAAATCTACGAATGAAATAGTTGAGCAGATTCATTGGGACAATGAACTAATTTAAGAAATTGTGAAGGATACATGTGTCAACTGAATGTTTTTTCGGGATCGGTAATCACAATTTCTACGAATAAAGAACCATTCGATATAATCAACCCGTAGCCGGTTCAGAAAAATAGTTGGTCCAACCGGTGGTGGGTTGATTGAGTTTTTACTGATTTTTTATATAACCGGGTTATCAGGATAAACCGAATCAGAATTCAAAGCGGGTGAAGATTTAATAGGTTCAATCAGGCATGTCAGGTTTGAAACACTGCATAATGGACAATTTCACATTTTTCGTTTTTGAATAAGTCATGAACATTTTTCATTGCTTTGCATTTATACTGATAAATATAATTATAATTTTGGTATTTCAATAATTAATGGCGAGGTTCTTTACCTTCACTCATTAAGCTATAATCCCACTCCATTAACATTTTTTTTTGGGTGGGGAGGGAAAAAAGAGGGAAGAGAGAGAATAGGAACCCCTTCGTATTTACATACTGACGGAACCGATTGATTTGTGTATTGGATTACAAATCCAGAGGGATCGCGGATATCGTATGAAAACCACAAAAAACTCTCAAGATGGAAGTTATCCGATAGATGCTGTATCCATGCCTGTTCGAAATGCGAATCATAGTATTCATTCTTATGGAAATGGTAATCAGAAACAAGAGATACTTTTCCTCGAAATATGGACAAATGGAAGTTTAACTCCTAAAGAAGCACTTCACGAAGCTTCCCGTAATTTGATTGATTTATTTATTCCTTTTCTACATGCAGAGGAAGAGGACATTAATTTCGAGGAAAATCAAAACAGGTTTACTGTACCCCCTTTTACCTTTCCTGATAGATTGGCTAATCTAAAGAAAAACAAAAAAGAAATTGCATTGAAATGTATTTTTATTGACCAATCAGAATTGCCTCCCAGGACCTATAATTGTCTCAAAAGGTCCAATACACATTGGTGACCGTGCATATGCCGACATTGCCACCCTCCGTGTGTACCTATTTCCGTTGAGAATCCACTCCATCACACACATCTAAATGTAATTTTGTTAATTATCCAAAAAAATATCTCAAGTTTATTATTTTTCTAAAAAAATATCCATATCCAATCAATATCATGCTAACAAAAAATTAAAGTCATCTAAGCAAACAATAACTCAATCGAACGGTTGTGTGTTTTTTGTTAGTTAATATACACCCCTACTATGGGCCCTTCTCTTGTCAAAAAAAAAAACTCAATCAAACGGTCCATATTGACATTAGAAGCATATGAGTGAATGAGAGGGATGGGGTGTGTAATGCAACATAAATACATAATTAGTAGAAGAGTGGACAACTGAAGTAACCGTTAAAGAAAGAGAGATAGCTGGAACTAGGGCTAGTAAACGAGCCGAGCAGCTTAGGCTGGGCTCCGGCTCAGCTCGGTTAAAGCTCGTTCAGACTCATTCGATTAGACAAACGAGCCGAGCTTGAACAATTTTTAAAGCTCAGTTTGTAAACGAGCCGAGTCCGAGCTGAGCCCGAGCCTAGACGAGTTTGTTTACCTAACATAAAAAAGAACGAGCTGAGCCCGAGCTTATGTTACTTTTACATGTATAAGGCATTGTGATTCGTGAAATGTGATTTCTTAAATGCTAAACAAAGTTTTTTTTAGCTAAACGAGCCCGAGCCGAGCCTTGATTCGAGCTTCGGCTTTGCTTGTTTAACAAACGAGCTGAGCTGAGCCGAGCTTCAACCGAGTTTTTCACGAGCCCAACGAGCCGAGCTTGAACATGAAATGAAACTCGGTCCCGAGCCGAGCCAAGTCTGTTGCTAAACGAGCCGAGTCCGTTGCTAAACGAGCCAAGTCTGTTGCTAAACGAGCCAAGCCTGAGCAGGTCAAAGCTCGGCTCGTTCGGCTCGTTTATCACCCCTAGCTGGAACACGTTTAATTAGAAAGGAACGGAAAGTAAATGCATTTTTTTATAAAAGAGTATGCATCATGATGGTGTTTACGATTTTTGAAAAATAAAAAAGGATTATCCGGCAAACTGTCCCCAACATATTTTGCAATAATAATATAATGTTGGAGTAAAGGGACCAATTAATTGATACACAATCTTATAAATAATATAAAAAAACGTATGACACACAGCAGCAACAAGAAAAAAATAATCTCAATTCTTGAAATTTTTTTTAATGATGCTGGATGATATCAATGTCTGCCTATATGTAATAGAAAATGTAAACCAAGCTTGAAAGTTTGTCATTGCCTTCTATTTAAACAGAGTCCTTCACTGTCGTGGCAATCAAAAATAATTCCTGCACATGACATAAAACAATTCAGCTTCAGTGTTACAGATGAAATATAGCGGTCACAAATGTATGCAATGACTCTATTCTGATTAGAAAACAACATCATTGAACAAATCATACACAAGTCTATTATGAAACCCTTTATCAATCTAAACTGAGCCAAATCATTAATCATCAACTCTGCTTGCCTAATTATTCCCAAATTATATATAATAAAAGCAAAAGATAATATTTTGTAGTACTTTAAGAGAGATCATCATGTCTAATGAATACTAATGGCTATTTTTGAAATTTCAGATATTGTGAAACATGTAGCTGCATGTTGTTCTTAGCAAGGCTGCAGTTCATATCATAGGCTGCAATTCATTTCAATTTTTTTTTTGTAATCACCTTTTCGTGAGGCTCAAATTCCTTTATCTTTTTTGGTACTTTTTTCAATATATATTTGTACATTCTGTCTAGTTACAGCAGTTAATCACATTTTCTATTATAAAAAAATTGATCAATTTAATTAATTTGTAACTGGTTTTCAAAAATCGTTAGTTCAATTAGTGAATTGATAAGATTTTATCAATTATTTATACAACCAGTTTTTTAATATAAATCAGGCCGAAATTCAAAGCGGGTGAAAGTTCATTTGATTCAACGAGTCGGGTCAGATCAAGTTAGGTTTTAAAACACTCAATTTTTGTTGAGATGAGATTTAGAGTCAATGATGATTTTATCAGTTTTATCCATAATGATGATTGGGTGGGTAATATGAGTTTTAAAAATATATAAAAATTCATATTTTAATATGTGAAGTGACACGGAAATAATTTCTAAGCACAAGTGTTAGGGTTTGTTTGACCTAATCACCTCCCATGTGGTAGCTTATCGTGCTTATTTTTTTCAAACAAGTTAATGCACATGTGCATTGTACATGAACTGTTTTTATTAAAATATAATAGATGAATACTAATTGCGGTAACTGATTTGTAAATATTAGACTGAAAGTGAGAAGTTTTTTTTTAAACATAAATAAAATTATTAGATTTGATTTTATAACATAAATACTGTAAATATAAAACTTATAAAAGACAATACATTCATGTGAAATCTAATTATAAATGAGAATCCAAAATAAAAATGTCGAAGAATTTATAATTATGTGCTAAATTAGAAAAAAAATCAGCAAAACGACGAAATCTATGAATGAAATAGTTGAGCAGATTCATTGGGACAATGAACTAATTTAAGAAATTGTGAAGGATACATGTGTCAACTGAATGTTTTTTCGGGATCGGTAATCCAATTTCTACGAATAAAGAACCATTCGATATAATCAACCCGTAGCCGGTTCAGAAAAACAGTTGGTCCAACCGGTGGTGGGTTGATTGAGTTTTTACTAATTTTTTATATCACCGGGTTATCAGGAGAAACCGAATCAGAATTCAAAGCGGGTGAAGATTTAATAGGTTCAATCAGGCATGTCAGGTTTGAAACACTGCATAATGGACAATTTCACATTTTTCGTTTTTGAATAAGTCATGAACATTTTTCATTGCTTTGCATTTATACTGATAAATATAATTATAATTTTGGTATTTCAATAATTAATGGCGAGGTTCTTTACCTTCACTCATTAAGCTATAATCCCACTCCATTAACAATTTCATTTTTGGGTGGGGAGGGAAAAAAGAGGGAAGAGAGAGAATAGGAACCCCTTCGTATTTACATACTGACGGAACCGATTGATTTGTGTATTGGATTACAAATCCAGAGGGATCGCGGATATCGTATGAAAACCACAAAAAACTCTCAAGATGGAATTATCCGATAGATGCTGTATCCATGCCTGTTCGAAATGCGAATCATAGTATTCATTCTTATGGAAATGGTAATCAGAAACAAGAGATACTTTTCCTCGAAATATGGACAAATGGAAGTTTAACTCCTAAAGAAGCACTTCACGAAGCTTCCCGTAATTTGATTGATTTATTTATTCCTTTTCTACATGCAGAGGAAGAGGACATTAATTTCGAGGAAAATCAAAACAGGTTTACTGTACCCCGTTTACCTTTCCTGATAGATTGGCTAATCTAAAGAAAAACAAAAAAGAAATTGCATTGAAATGTATTTTTATTGACCAATCAGAATTGCCTCCCAGGACCTATAATTGTCTCAAAAGGTCCAATACACATTGGTGACCGTGCATATGCCGACATTGCCACCCTCCGTGTGTACCTATTTCCATTGAGAATTCACTCCATCACACACATCTAAATGTAATTTTGTTAATTATCCAAAAAAATATCTCAAGTTTATTATTTTTCTAAAAAAATATCCATATCCAATCAATATCATGCTAACAAAAAATTAAAGTCATCTAAGCAAACAATAACTCAATCGAACGGTTGTGTGTTTTTTGTTAGTTAATATACACCCCTACTATGGGCCCTTCTCTTGTCAAAAAAAAAAACTCAATCAAACGGTCCATATTGACATTAGAAGCAGATGAGTGAATGAGAGGGATGGGGTGTGTAATGCAACATAAATACATAATTAGTAGAAGAGTGGACAACTGAATTAACCGTTAAAGAAAGAGAGATAGCTGGAACTAGGGCTAGTAAACGAGCCGAGCAGCTTAGGCTGGGCTCCGGCTCGGCTCGGTTAAAGCTCGTTCAGACTCATTCGATTAGACAAACGAGCCGAGCTTGAACAATTTTTAAAGCTCAGTTTGTAAACGAGCCGAGTCCGAGCCGAGCCCGAGCCTAGACGAGTTTGTTTACCTAACATAAAAAAGGAGAACGAGCCAAGCCCGAGCTTATGTTATTTTTACATGTATAAGGTATTGTGATTCGTGAAATGTGATTTCTTAAATGCTAAACAAAGTTTTTTTTAGCTAAACGTGCTCGAGCCGAGCCTTGATTCGAGCTTCGGCTTTGCTTGTTTAACAAACGAGCTGAGCCGAGCCGAGCTTCAACCGAGTTTTTCACGAGCCCAACGAGCCGAGCTTGAACATGAAATGAAACTCGGTCCCGAGCCGAGCCGAGTCTGTTGCTAAACGAGCCGAGTCCATTGCTAAATGAGCCAAGCCTGAGCAGGTCAAAGCTCGGCTCATTCGGCTCGTTTACCACCCCTAGCTGGAACACCTTTAATTAGAAAGGAATGGAAAGTAAATGCATTTTTTATAAAAGAGTATGCATCATGATGGTGTTTACGATTTTTGAAAAATAAAAAAGGATTATCCGGCAAACTGTCCCCAACATATTTTCCAATAATAATATGATGTTGGAGTAAAGGGACCAATTAATTGATACCCAATCTTATAAATAATATAAAAAAACGTATGACAAACAACAGCAACAAGAAAAAAATAATCTCAATTCTTGAAATTTTTTTTAATGATGCTGGATGATATCAATGTCTGCCTATATGTAATTGAAAATGTAAACCAAGCTTGAAAGTTTGTCATTGCCTTCTATTTAAACAGAGTCCTTCACTGTCGTGGCAATCAAAAATAATTCCTGGACATGACATAAAACAATTCAGCTTCAGTGTTACAGATCAAATATAGCGGTCACAAATGTATGCAATGACTCTATTCCGGTTAGAAAACAACATCATTGAACAAATCATACACAAGTCTATTATGAAACCCTTCATCAATCTAAACTGAGCCAAATCATTAATCATCAACTCTGCTTGCCTAATCATTCCCAAATTATATATAATAAAAGCAAAAGATAATATTTTGTAGTACTTTAAGAGAGATCATCATGTCTAATGAATACTAATGGCTATTTTTGAAATTTCAGATATTGTGAAGACATGTAGCTGCATGTTGTTCTTAGCAAGGCTGCAGTTCATATCATAGGCTGCAATGCAATTCATTTCAATTTTTTTTTGTAATCACCTTTTCGTGAGGCTCAAATGCCTTTATCTTTTTTGGTACTTTTTGCAATATATATTTGTACATTCTATCCAGTTACAGCAGTACAATCTCAAATTAGCAATAAAAAATAAAATATTTGTGAACATGTGGATCTGTGAGGCAAAACCATAAATATATTAGTTTTGTATTTTTTTTTGTAAAAAGCTTCATCACCCAAATCTATAACTCTATTAACAAAATAGAATGAATCCACCCCACCCCCCCCCCCCCCCCCCAACTCCCAACAAAAAAGAAGAAGAAGAAGAAAGAGAAAACAGAATAAACATTTCATGCAATGACAGTCCTTAAATGACAATGCCATTGTATATCCAGTTAAGCATGGAAAAGAGATAAAAATAACAAAAATCACTTTGAGATTAAAAGTATCTAATGCTAAACCGTATGCATGATATCATCAGCATTATTAGCAAAATAAAAAAAATGTAAGATGCTCAATGTCACTTTACAGCATGAATGTTATTAAGATATAAAGATGTGGAACAATGCTTACTACAACTCTGGTATGTTATTTCTGGTGAATTTATCGGTTTGATATCAAACTGTTTGCTATATCTACTCAACAAAGACTATTATCTATTTCATACTTGAGAAATTGGTTCACGCATAGAAGTATAAAATAATCCATTGGAAACATGTTGAACTTCTAGTGGAAGTAGAACAACATCAACATAAGATTACCAAAAAAATATTATAATGTTTCACACAGGTTGATAATTAATTAACAGTTGTGCTTAGCCTACCTTTCCCTAAAAAAATAATAGTTATTCCAACACATTTTTAGAGAAAAGCATAAATAAACATTATTAAAAAAACATACATATATCAATGAAAGTTGAATTCATACTTATTATACATTTACTATGTAACCTGATTGAGTGTTATCTGTTTCACTAATGATTCATATTTTAATTATTAAAATAAAAAAGGCTGATAGTCACTTCCACATAAGCATGAATATAGTATATATAAAAAATTCCTCTTATTTGAGGAAACTTTCCAGAAAAATTTGGAGTGCTTGTTCTAAAAATTCACTATATTTTAAGGAAGGAGCCAATCTTTTTTCCCTTCATTGGATATGCTCTTAAACATGCAATTTTGGTTGTCCATGCTTCTCCGCTGTGAGTTTTGTGTGGGAAAAAAGTAGAGACCTAAGAACATTTGTTTGTTTAAGTGCTCACTTTGCAAGGAAGAGTGGGTAAAGATCAGGCTGACTTGGGGATAGCCTGTGGGGTTACCCCATATCGAAAATATGAAGTGTAGCTATTTGAAGCTAATGAGGAAAGGTGATCCCAGCATAAATAAGAGGTTTGTTGCATCGATGTTGTTCACTGTGTCTAATTAGATACGAGAAACTCTTCTATGACAAGGAGAGCTAACAATGAAAATTTGTGCCCTCTATTTTTTGTTTCTTAAAACATTCGTGTTTGTACATTATAAAAGCAAAGGCTATCTGACTGTGGAGGGATTCTTTCTATATTGAATGAGGTAAATCTGTGATAGTGGAGCTTATGTAGAGAACATTAATCATGTCCTCTACAACACTTGTTATCTGAGTTCTGTTTTCCTTTTCATATTCCTCCATTAATTAATATTCACCAAACATCTTGAACTTGAAAAACATGTAGAGTTGCCACTATGTATCTGGCAGTTCAATTCATCAATCTATAGAAACTATCAATATTATGTGCAATTTTGGACATCTTAAAGCATCCAACATACAACAAGAAGACTGAAGTAAATTCAAACATTACAAGATTCTTTATTACAATTATCCATTAATTGCATAATATAGAGTTAACCACTACACACACATCCCTGCAATTTGACTCCACATTCTGAAGACAATACTCAGCAACCCAATGCATCATAAACTATAGAAACTATATTAATGCTAATTAAAAGAATGTCCAATCAAACCATGCAACTTCTTCCCTTAAATGCAAAACTCATATATAGGAATCACAAAGAGTTGATAGAAGAGAAGTCAAAGGTTTAGTTACCCTATTTCCCCAACTAAAGATCAACCAACATAGCATTAAAAAACATCCACATAAAAAGCAAATCCTGACCTGTAAATCCAATTAGATTTTCTATACTAATGAGCGCAATATAGTCAGTTCAACAACATGATTAAAATAAAATCACATTCCAATGATAGAGAAGATAAACAAATAATAGTTGAGAGGTTATAAAAGTCCCTTTTAGCTACTTCTACTCTATAATTGAATTTGTAACGCCCTCGAATCTACGACTCTGTTTTGAAGCGTAGAATCCGAGTGCGTTAAATTAATTCCTTATATATCAGAGTTCTATTTTTTTCCCTTTATCCAGAGATATAATAAAGTAATACTAAAATAAACTTCATTATTCAAAGATACTAAAACATCTAAGATGTCAACAATACTCCCAATGTGTTTGGATATAACTCATGCATAAAAAGATATACAACTTGACATAAACATGGTTACTAGGAAGATGGGCCAACTATATGCTAAATGAAAATTTTCAAGTCCTTCGACCAAGCAAGTCTAACATTCTCGCACCCACGATATCGTTCGCAGCTACACGAGATCCACCAATCTAAGTCTTTAAATGTGAAAGGTTGAGAAAAAGAGGGGTGAGCAACCACACGCTCAGTGAATAGACCTATGACGTCCCATTAATAATAATATATATAAAATAATAACTTTAAAAATAACAGAGTTATAAAATCTGAGTCACGCAGAACATGATATATCATAATAAGGAAAACGTATATAAGCCGTACTAAACTCGTAAAATAATAATGCATCTCTTTGGAGAAATAACCATAAAATTCACAAGCACGATACCACATGATGTATATGATGCAACGGACATGCATGCCCGTATGGCACGCAGCCAAAAGATGCTCCATTTAGAGCCTGGTCACGCAGATCAGTATCACGCAGATAGGGTCCCACTGGACTAGGTCACGCAGACCGGCCGTCACGCAGACAGGTGTCACGCAGATTGATGATATGCATGCATGATCAATGCATTACCCAATAACATGCATGCGATAAAAATAGTATAGTCTCCAAAACATATAAATTATATATGTAAAATAATACCTCAAAATCATGATGACATGCTCAGGTACGCCATACACAAAATAACAATTGTATTCGTAAACTAATCATGATGCGGTATGATATATGATGTATATAATTTCGCAAACTACATATGAGACTAGACCCACTCACCTTCGATCCAACACAAAACTATCGGATTAACAATAAAGCTAACGAAAGTCTACTGCTTTTGAGGGTATTCATACAAATGAATCAGATCAGATATGAGACACATAATGATTAAATAAAAATAAAAGAGCACCAAAAGACTGGACTCAGCCGGCTACTCAAACTTAGCCGTCAGAGTCCGACGGTTACTCAAACCCAGCCGCCTGACTTCCAACGGCTACTTTCAAGTAGCCACCCCCTGGCAGACCCAAAAGCAGTAAATATGCCCTTAATGGCCCAGATTCCCTACCCAAACATCCAAAACTCGTATCTACTCTCTCTCATAAAGAAATACAGATAAAAACACATCGAAAACATTTAAGTTCGATTCCCTAAATGATCGATTCGATGTTAAATAAAAATATCGAAAAGCGATGAAAATCTCTATAAAGCAAATCTGAAAAATGATGATATTAACCTCATATACTTTCGTACCTTAAAGTAGTGCTACTATATTATATAACAGTAGATTAAATGATGACAAAAAGTCTTAATAATTGTTTCTATTTAAATATCGATAAATTGACAAAAACTCAAATCATAAATCATGTAAATCTAAACATATAGATCAGAAAACATAATAACAATAGCAAAATCTACAATATAAATAAATTCAATGTGACGATCATGTCTTCCTAACCCTACATCCTTGCAAAGTCAAGAGTCATGCATCGAAAGCTTAAATAATCCATCTGAAAAACCTTGAAAACCATAGATGTAATATATATACGAAAAATCAAATGGACCTATGTTAAAACTCATCAAAAGAGCGATGAAAATACGAGGTTTAGGTTCATGCAAGGTGGTATCCAAAACAAGACATTAGAAACCCTAAACATGCTTTCTATCTTAAGAGACATAACCCTAACCATGATCCATGTATAAATAATCCAAAAACCGTGTGTAATCTTGTAAAACATCTTTAAAATATCATCAATGGATTAACATAACATTAAGATCTAAAATAAATCAATATCACATAGAAACCATGAAATCATAAAGAAGGAAAACCCATAAAACCACGTGAATCCGAATCACCTTGGGATGAACCCATCATTGGTGATTAGCAGCAATAAAAATCTTAATTTTCAATAATAAAAAATGAAGTAGAGGGACCCACCTTGATCCTCCAAGAATTTCCTTTCAAATTCACCCAAAAGACCCCTTTTAGGATTTAATAAAATAAGAGAGAGATATTACTCGAATTAGGGTTTTCAAATGGGTCCTAGGGCATCCAAAGTTAGGTGTTTATGGGGCTAAACACGTGCAATGACTTGCCCCCGAAGAAAATAATCAAATATTCGACAGTTCCATCAAATCCCAAAATTTCTGCATTTCTGCGCACAGACATCTGACGGCTAATTAAATTGAGCCTTCAGGGGAGAGACGGCTACTTTCGAATAGCCACCTCTAGACAGGGACAACTAATTTCAAGTAGCCACCTCTGAACAGTTTTTCTAAGACACAAAAAACAGCTATAACTTGAACGATACTCATTCGATTCATGATCCGTAAAAAGTGTTGGAAAGCTAACAGAATAAGGATTCCAACCATACCTTAATTTATGAAATTGGAGATATATAAGTCTTCCAAAACCCTATAGGAATATGATCCAATGCACGAAACCAAGTCATAAAACATTATATGACTAGGAACACCATAGTTGTTACATATTTAATTGTGACACCTGCCCAGGCCCAAGAATCCCAAGAGGCCAATGGATTGGGTGAGGGTGAGGGTGAGGGTGAGGATGTTTAGTTACACATCGCCTAATGGGAGGAGATAATATGTACTTATATGTGGTCACAACTCTTACACATTAAGACGCGTTTTAAAGCCATGAGCCCATTTAGAGGCAAAGCGGACAATTTCTTGCTGTGCAAGCTTGGAGCATTACAGAATTGGAACAAGGAACCCAATATCACCAAAAAGAGATGAACCAAATCAGCTAAAATAGCCAATCATGCCTTGTTAATTTTTTTATTGTAAATTAAAAATCTACTCGATCTACCTTCTAAACCAGATTACTGAGTATTAAATATTGGATAATGACATATTTAACTAGATAGACTAAGTAAGATCATAACAAATAGTAGATTAAGAGTCTATTAAAAATGAAAATCCTTTTCTGCTATTTCTATTCTCTAATTGAATTGACTACATATAACTCAAAATATAAAAAAAGGTAGAGCATCCATGCATGCATTGATACAAAAAAATAAAGAAATTACTCAGATGGAATCAAGTCTAGGTTTTAAACAAGACTGTTCAACATTAAATATTGAATTCATACCAGAATTAATCAAAGCCTCATATTTTTATGAACACAAATGCATAAAAATATAAATCTAATTAAGAACCAACTTAGACTTCCAAATTGGACCCACCATTCACAACTACATCTTCTTCCACTAACCACTATAAAGCATCACCTAACCAAATTCACAGCATATGATAACTGAATTGAACAATCACAATTCACAAATAAAGCTTTAAAATAGAAGAAAAAAAAGGATATTTGACCTTCCTATGCCGAGATCGATTAAGATCTCAGGATCGAATGAATCATCCACACAAAACCAAGGCAATATGAAAAAATCAATAAGCATAGCATATGATGAACAAATATTAAAAATTAGGATGAATTTAATTTAATAATATACAAAAAATATGGTTCAAAGCTAAAAAAAATAAAAAACAATGGAGAGACCTTACCTTCATTTTTAAAGATGAATCGTATCCTCCTCTAAATCATCCACCTTAAACCCATACAAAAATTTTCTCAAAATCACAATCGATGATGTTCTCTGAATGAAAACAATGGACAGAAACAACACCTTGTACAGTACCAGTAGGTGCGGTTGTTATCTTGTGGAGTGGACCAATTCCAACTTGTACTCCAGAAAGGAGCATACATTCACTTAATTTCCATCACATAATGACTAATAACAATGTTATGCATATCAAAAACACAAATGAACCCATAAAAAAAACACAAATGGTCCCACCTAAGAAAACCCAAGTTCATGGGTTGCCGGGTGGAATCACTGCCTTGCCGATACTTGGGTTTACCGCTGGGTACAAAGAAGCTTGGTAGGAATGAATGGCAAACGGTCATCAACCGTGTCGAAAAAAGGCTGGAGGGGTGACAAGCTAGGGTGTTGTCTTGGGGAGGGAAACTAGTTTTACTCCAGGTTGTGCTCTCGGTAATTCCTATTTTCTACTTGTCGATCTTCCGGGCACCGAAGGGAGTCCTCGCCCGCCTCGATGCACTCAGGTGCCAATTCTTCTGGCGAGGGGCAGCGGGGACAGGCAATTCTCCTTACTTGGTGCACTGGAAGGACATCTGCAGGAGTAAGAAAAAGGAAGGGCTTGGAGTGCTCGATTTGGAGGTGATGAACCGAGCGCTGTTATCTATGTGGTGTTGGAACTGGATAAAAAATCTGAACACGTCATGGGTTCCTAATTTTAAGGAACGATACGCAATTGAGGGGGACACAAGAGGGGTATTCCCGGACCCGGCGAGATGGTGCTCTCCGCTGGCCAAAGGTTTTTTCGATAACTGGCCGGCACTAAGGGAAGAGGTTGTGTGGAAGCTAGGGGTGGGTTCAGCGTTTCGTTTTTGGGAAGACAAATGGTGTGGGGAGCGTTCCTTGCGGGAGTTGTTCCCAAGATTGGCGGGTAAAGCTAGTAGAGCTCGAGGGTGCGTGCGCGAATTCTGGACCGACGGTACTGGAGGAGGATGGGACACACGCATGCGCAGGGGCCTAAGAGAGGAGGAGATCAACCAGTTTACAGCACTGCTCGGGCTCCTACAGAGGCACAGGCCAGAAGCGGGATGTACTGATGAGGTCGAATGGGCAGGAAAGCTGGCCAGTGCTACTCAGTCAAGCTGGGTTACGAACGGTGGACTCGGAGGCATCGGCGGAAAACGCTTTTATTGTACGCACAACAATCATTTAGAAGGCGAAAATACCACTGACGATCAAATGTTTCAGTTGGTTTCTTCTACAAAACCGGCTAGTGACAAAGGAATTCTGGGCACGGTGGAGACCACTCGAGGCGACTGAATGCTCTCTCTATGGAGGGGAGACCGAGACCCTTGATCATCTGTTCTATCTGTGCCCCATGACAACCAGTGAAACGCCCCGCATTTACCTAACCGCTTATCGGACGGTAAATGGGTCGCTACTAAACTTAATCCAAACACAAGACCAAAATTTATACTTTTTTTTTAACAATACTAATATAATAAAAACTGAAAGTGATCAAATATGAAAACAATATCCAAAAGTTATAAATCACTAACGGTTAAAATACTAAAATGAAAAGACACACTAAACCACCCCTGTGGGAGCCATCTAAACTAAAATAGATCCAAATAGTCGGCTGCGACTATTATTTGTTCTCCAAACATTGCTACCTCAAGATCCTTGGAGTGTATGAAAGGTTCAAACTTTGTCTTGATCCCCAGAAGATGAGCTACCTGGTTATAAAACAACCAGCCATTTGGAATAGGGTGAGTGTTTAACTCAGTGAATAAGCCCACTGACAAATTACTTCATATGATAGTTACATATAAAAATAAGGTTTTATGAAAATCAGAATTTCACTTAATAAATATTTTATTTTATTAAATCAATTTAAAATCATAAACTTTAAAAAAATATTTTAATGCACACGTGGCCCAAATCATTGGCCCACATCATCATGAGAGTTAAAAAAAAATCATTATATATATATATTTATATATATAAAAAAATAAGAATTTTCTTTAAAAAAATCAAATTAAATTCATGAGCTTAATAAAATATAGTTTTAATGCAATCACGTGGCCCAATCCTTGGTCCACGTCATAGAAATCATGCAGCTTAAATGATATGACCGGGTAGGGTTCTCAATCGGAAGAACCGTTCCCCAAAACAGGTGTGCTAAGCCCCAAGCGACTAAATCGCTCAAAAAGCTCCCTCGAGGAGACGTCGGATCTAGAAGACGCTGATGGGTCGCCGCTGCCATCACTACGAGAACACCAGCACATGATGCCCCGGTTGCTGCAGACTCCAAACAAAGGAATCCGCCGCTGCAAGGAATGCTTTACCACACCCCTCACCGATCTTGGGACTCTTCGAGTCCTAGACCTTCCTCCCCAAAGGCGAAATACAACGGGGGGATTTATTCCAGAAAATATGTCATGATATGCATCTTGATAAAATATCCTAGGACTAGGTTGTCTCCACTAGTCCTAAATTTTTCCAAAACTCTCGAAATGAAAATCTTTAATCCAAATATTATTTCGAAAGCATAAGCATCAGAAAATATATTATGTTAATTCTTGAAACATGAATAGCATAATTCATGCTATTTTAATGACATATGAATGAATTAAATCATGCAACTTCATTCAACGAAAATGCAATTTGATCAATATGAAGAAAATATCCAAATCATGCAAATTTATCAAAATATAAATGCATGGATGACACATAATATCACACAAATATGATTGGCATATGAAATTCAATGTTATAGAGCAAAAGCTCACACGAAATAAATCGATAGGCCTACTCACCTTCGGTCCACGCAAGCATCAACGATACACACTCGCACGTTGATAACCTAGCATAACAATTATACAATAATAGATCAGAAACAATCAATCACGACCCAAACAACTGACAACCAACTTATAACAGCACTATGCCCAATAATCCCAAAAGCCGATATCTTATAGACCTACAATCAACAACTCACTTCAAAGTCCTAATGAAAATCCCAACTTCGAATAAATATTAGAATACTCATATACTCACAATGATCCGATTCGATAATCAATATCCATTTATTCCATAAGACCCATATGATCGATCAATCCTCGAATAAATATTTGGACAAAGGCTCAACTATAATTCCATGATCGAGTAACTCAAATCTAATCAATTTACATCCAAATAACAACAATATCCAATCAATATTCATTGATCCCACTAAACCAAATTATCGATTTAAGATTCTATTTAAGTTCTCAAGATCAATAAAATCATCAAAACCCGCAAAACAAACTATACTTCATTAAACATCAAATTTGGGATCATCTAAATCTCTAACATTCATCAAACTTGGTCATCAAGCTAAATATTTGAATTTCAATAAACTGCACAGAAATCTTTCAAAAACCATAACTTTATATCCGTAAATCCGAATTGGACGATTAATGATTCGTTGGAAAACTCTTTTCAAAACCTATTTCTGTTTGTCAAATACATTTTTTCCAGAAACGACTCTATCATAGTCAAAAACACGATTTACGTCCAAGCATAAAATCAACCCGAAAATTGCCATTAAATCCCCAAAACTAATAAATCTAATTTGATCTTAAGAATTCCTTTGAGATCCATAAAAATCAAATCAAATAATCATTAAATTAAATCAATCAAACCCTAACCCTAATCCATCAAACTTCTTCCCCAAACAATTACTTGACGTAATCATATCCTAACAAAAATAAATTAAAACTAACAAAATCAATAGGGAATGATATCTCACCTTAGATCCGGTTACACCACCCACCATCTCCATCTAGGGTTAGGTCATCACAACCCTTCATAACTTCTGAGATTTGGATGAAAAACCCTAACCCAAACATCCAAACATGTTATTTAAAGGGGTTTACCGAAATTACAAAACGACCCCTGAAGTGTTTCCAGTTTACAATGACGTCCCTATCCGATTTACAAACAGATCCCTACCCGATTTACAGAAAAGTCCCAGAAGGCTATAAAAATGTATTTTGGATTCGCAACTAGATCCCTAGGCCCAATAACTTGACACTAAGCCTAAAAATCAAATTTTTCGAACTCTGAATCTCACCAAATTTCAACCAAAGTATCTTAACACTATAAAAATCTACAGAAAAATATAAAATAATTATTTCAACATCAATTTATAATTATCATAATTATAAATCAAATTGGACCCATTTGTGCCCACCGCCAAATCTGAAAAAATGAAATATAAAAAATCAAATTTTAAAATTTCCATTATATATTTAAAATAAATATATAAGGCCGAAAAATACCGAAACGTTACAACCAGGCTGTGGGCGAAGCTTACACTGGCATCAGGCAAACCATTGTTGTTTACATCAATGGAAGAATTATGGGAGATGGCTAGAAGGATGCGATGCAAGAAGGACAAAAGTAAAACGGGTGCGGTGTGGCTATAAGTGATTTCGGCGGCTTTATGGGCAATATGGTGGGCGAGAAATGATGTTATTTTCCAGGGGGCCACGTTCTACTTCGAAAACCTTTGGGAATCGACAATTCATTTCATAACTGACTGGGGGACCGGCATGGGGGGAGAAGCGAGGATCCATATTAGGGACGATGCATCTCGGAATAGTGTGGAGGTCTTCGGGGGGGGGGGGGGTAGACATCTTACCTACTCGCCCGTCGAAGGGGACATCGTGGCAGCACTGTTGTTTCCGGGTCCCACCGCGTCGTATGGGAACACCAAGTCCCACTACCTTAGCTTTCTCCTCACTATCTTTATGTTATTCTTCTACTCTTCTTTATTCCTATTCGGTCGTGTTTTTCTTTTCTTCTTCTGGGAATGAAAAATGACTAGATTTCGCTCAAAAAAACAACCATAGAGGGAACTGGACAAATAAAGAACTGAATATTGAAAAATCCATTTGAATAACCACACAATCCATTTCATGTCTAAATATATTTTAAAAAATTGTCAAAACCCACATCAAACATCCACAAACTAACCCTATGGAAAGAAATCATATATTGAAAACAACAGAGAAGGGGAAGTGGGCTGGGAATGCTTTTGTTGGGCCCAAAATACATTAGGAACAATTAAAAAAAAATCTAACAAATTCCATAACAAAACACACGAAGGAACCCACCTTTGAAGACCCAAGCGGCAACCGAAGAGGGAGAAAAACAAATACATAAGAGTGGACAGAGCATGAAATAGAATCCTTTGGCATTTGACGAAGATGAGGGAGACATTTATGAGAGGGGAAGATGAAGGGTCGCAGCGTTTTATTCAAGTGCCGTTTCTGCTATGGACAATGAGAGAGGCATGATGTGAAATACCAAATATCATATCATATGTTATATGTTAAAAATAAAATATCATTCGGGACATGGATGGAACTTGCAGAATCGAACAGCTAAATCTATCAACTGGATGTTTTCTCAGGATTGGTGCATTTATAAGTAGTATAGATATAAATATATTTTTATAAAATAAAATTAAGACAGAAGCTATGTCATTTTTTCTAATTTATCTAGACATATCAATTTGTATATTAATACCCATATATGTCTGAAATAATTAAGATATGATATAAATGTATCTAATCATCATATGAACATGACACAATGACGACTCCATGGAAATTTAAAAGAAAATCAATAAGTAAATTTCTTAAAGGGTTATTTTAGTTTTGAAGTCCATGTAAACTTGCTTATTTATGGACGATCCCTCCCTTCTTTATATTTTTTTTAAGTCCCCAACTTAAATGGTCTATTTCATTTTTAGTTCATCCGTCAAATGTCCGTCATATACTCTTAATTTATGAAATATGATTTTTATTTGTAAGTCTCTATAAACTATATTATTTAGTGATTAGCTCATAACTTAAACATTTTTTCCTATTAGTCCCTGGACAAAAGACTGTATGATTTTGTAAGTATTTTGATATTTGAAACATGTATACAAAATATTTAGTGAAATATCTAAACCAAAACTGTATTTACATTGTTAGGTGTACATTGACAATTTCAGTGTTATTCAATATTGCATATACCATAAAATCACTAATCTATAAATATATAAAAATTTAGAATCATACAAATTAAATTTTTCATTGACTGCATACAAATTTTTAGTGGCACCTAAATTTTTAAATTTAAAATTGTAAATACACTCAAAATATCTAATTTAATATTTCACAATTTTTCAACCAAGAAAAAATCATTTAAATCAAAATTCAATAATGAAAAAATCCTCAAAATTTGCTTATATAATCATTCTTCGTTTGCTTATATAATCAATCTTAATTAGACAACTAAGGCTATAAGAAAATGCAATCTCACTTTGGGTGGGCATATGCATTGTTAAATAACATTGCAATTATCACTGAACACTTAATAATGCAAATGCAGTTTTGATTTAAATATTTCACCAAATATTTTGTATATAAATTTCAAATATCAAAATACCTACAAAGTCATACAAACATTTTTTTCAAGAACTATTAAGAAAAAAAATGTATGAAGTTAGTGGCTTAAAATGTAATATGAAGAAGAGATTGATTGATCACTAAACAACATAGTTTACAAGGACTTAAAAATAAAAATCACATTTCACAAATTAACGGTGTATAGACGGACATTTGATAAGGGACCGAAAACGAAATAGACAATTGAAATTAGAGACTTAAAAAATATAAAAAAAGGATGGATTAATTCTTAAATAGACATTTTTATACAGACTTAAAATTAAAAATCTCTTTTATTAAATTATTCACTTGTTAGTCTTATTTTCTTTGCCCTCAAAAGTACCAAGATGCACGTGTCCTGAGTTTTCATATTCAGTGCCACCACAAGGATTGTGTTTATACTGTTTTATATATATATATATATATTTAAAGGAACTTCATACAAGTAGTCCGGCGCCTCACAAAAGAGAGTCAAAAGATCAGAGGAGAGAGATGAGAAAATATCTAAACCAAAATTATATTTAGTTTTTGACCAGTCTCACCACCAACACAGCCTTCCCAGAAAATGAACAAAATAAACGAAAGCCCCAAAGTTCACCGGAGGGGCCACCGCCACCAAGACAGCATATATCTCAATCAGTAAGACACCACCCTCTGTCCGCACCCTCTTGCAATGTGCAACCCCAATCCGCCAAGAAGCGCTTAACATCGTCCCAAACATTCTTAATTAATGTAGTATCCTTGGATCTTGTATCCATTTGAGTAGAGACATAAACTATTATGGAGTTTATATCTATTTCAAGAATAAATAGCTTCGTGTCCGTTTTGGTAGAGAAATAAGTTATTATGAGGTTTATACCTATTTCACGAATAAATAACTTTATTAATGGAATATGTGATTTTCTGTTTGGTTGTATTTTTTTTATTCTCATTAAAAAAACATAATAATAAGGGTTGAGTTGTTTGGTTGATAAAAAATAAAATGTGAATAAGGTGTAAAAAATTGATTTGACATGTGATACTCATTGATGTATAAAAGGTGATGACACGTGATTTGATAGATGAATCTCCTTATACAAGTGGTGGAATAACAAAATTGTAGGAGAGACCTGGAATGCAAATACTAACTTATTATCACCGAATTCTGCATAACCATGCCTAGTTATTCTCTCTACTAAAACACTTTTTTTTGTTTATTCTCCTCTATTCCTACTTATTCCTTCCATATTCCTCTACCAAAATATCTTGTTGTTCCTCACCTACCAAATTGCCCATACTGCTATATTTTATTTTATTTTATTAGTTGATCGTACTTGTATATGCCGACCTATGGAGATTGGAGAGTATCAGATTCTCACATAAACGAGTGAAGAATATTTATTTTGGAGTCCACCATGCATGCATGGGACCGTTGAATTAATCAACCAAAGAAAAATAAATAAATAGAAGTTGAAATTCACACTATTTCAAGGCCATGTTATTATATGGTGGGCGAGCACCTATACATGAGCTCCTCATGAAAGAGACATGGTTGATAGACATTTGAATTCCATATATATTATTCAAGGGCTTCATCTTGTTTGAGCTGTGGTCTCCTTGCAGCCTTGTACACTTTTTTTTTTTAATGTTTGAAGTTTTTTTTTTACAATCTTTATATAAAAAATGGTACATAATCATGAATTGAATGTTTATGTTTTTATGCTTTTTTTATCATAGGGTATATATATTTATGCTACATATTACGATAGATGGCTTCGTATAATGCATTTGTGACGTGATGATTACTACAACTTCTCCAAAGGGTTACAAAGTTCAATCGATATAGTGAATTATTATACTACTACTACTATAGTATTAGAAAGTGTGAATCATCATGAGTTCTTAATAGACTGTGAATAAAAAATGTACGAAACCAACCCATGCATAAAATTATAGACACTAGCTATTTTTTATGTCTTTGCCTGCAAGACTTGAACCATGTACCAATGGTAGATGTCGCTTTTTAAACCACCAAACCATCAACTTAAGGGAGTTGACAGCTCTCATTTCTGGGTGGTGTTATACACAATATGTATACGCACATGTAGCTTCATTTCTAATTATATTTGTTTGTTTTTCTTATTATTTTACACATATAAATAAATATATACAATTCATTGAAATAATAATTTAAATTTGATGAAGATATGTACCATTACATAAAATATATATTTTTGAAAAATATATAAAAGCTTGTGACTTAACCTTTCTTCCAAATTCCAAATTGAAGCTAAAGAATTGAGGATTACATTGAGTTCACTGTACAGTCTCATATATATCTTGGTAGCCACTTGTACTCATTTTAATGAGATATATATTTCATTAATAAAATTCACATATTCTAATATATATATCCATGCAATCCATTGCAATAGTATTTTTTTTTTTACAAGAATATTATTTTCTTAGATGAGGTAAGGTGGGAATAATGGTACCCAATAAACAAACCCTAGCAGTCGATTGCAATTTTTTGCAATAGCAAATCCTGACCATTTTAAAACGATACAATAAACTTTTTCAGTAGTCCAAATTTTCATCATTTAAATATAAAAACTCGATAATCATAAAATACCTATTACAATTGTTAGAAAAAGAACCGTGCATGAATGGATCATATCCTATTGATCAATATAGATTAAAGTATATATTAATCGAGCATGAATTTTTACGTTGTATGCAATAAAGAGAAGGCCATGATTTCACAATTTAAACCTTACTCAATGAAACTTTTTCTTGGTTAATACATGTTTCTTTTTACCAAACTTACCATTTTTTTGTTTACCCACTTTTCTTTTTTATGTTCTTTTTGTTCTATTATGTACCCTCCTCTCTCCTCTAATCTTCTGTTTCTCTCACCTATTTGGAAATTGTCAAATTTTAAATGAAATAAAAATAACCACATTTTACTAAAAAGAAATACATTTTTCTTCTTATATTGTATTGATTGATAGATGAGTACATATGCAAGTCACATGCGTTATTAACTCTGTTGATTAATAGATTTGGACAACTCACGGAGATTTCTTAGATTAATTGATTTGAACAACTCTGGAAGATTTTGTTTTTGTGTGAATTATATTTTATTCAAACTCATCTTCAATCAAATGTCCAAACATGCCAAGCTTTTCCAAGAAAAAAAACAGTTATGACAAATTCTTTTAGGTAAAAACCATTTTAAGTAAAAATCTCTTTCTTGAATCCGGCCATTTCCAAAGGCTTAGTTAGTCTTCAAAGATATTGGATTTCTTAAACTCCAAATAAACTCCAACTATGGGATTTTATTAACATAATAACAGCTAGTTTATGTTGGGGACCACAATTGAACAATTTTAGTTCCACAAGACAATTATTAAGTAAAGCCAATCATCTTATATATGGCTATGTATATATAAAGGAAAATGTTAGACTCAGTCATTTTTATCAACCAAAACGCAGACCACATATGTTTTCATTTTTCAAAAATAATAAACATCACCTAATGAGATATTTACTTTAATAAAAAGTGTATATCGATCTATTTCGAATTGAATGAACCCATTTTAATAAATGTGAGAAAAATTTAACGAGGTAAATACATCATTTAACGAGATATATGCATCGCTTAACGAGACATATGTTTTACTAAATTTATAACGAGGTATATAAGATTGTACTTTAGTTGATAAAAAAAACTAAGTGTACCAATGCACTTATACAATATCTATAATATATCATGCTACTATTATTGTTCTTATAGAACAAAGGGGTCCATTCACATGCATGCAATGGTATAAACCTGTACTGTCACTCTATTTTTTCCCTGTCTTTTTCTTTTTGAAAGCTTATGAAAAAAGAAAGAGAGGTACCTTGAATAATTAAAGTCTAACAATGCCCCGAGATTTCACATTGGCTGATTTAAGCTTCGGATTGAATTTTAGATTATTTTGCTTTTTCAATTTCTTGATAAGTATTGTTTTTTTTTCCTTATTAAATTAATTGGAGTGAGACTCAAATCTCTTGTTCTAGAGAATACCTCGATTGTTTTGAAATAAGACTGAGGTGAGATTCAAATAGCAATGATTCAAAATATATTTTATATTATTAAAAATCAAATGACTCCAATCATTAAGTAATTTTTATTACCAAGAAATCCAATGATTCGTAGTATGGATTTGTAAAATATAGAATTTCTAACCCTTACATGAAAGGAAAGGAGACATAAATATAAATTAAAGCAAGTAAACATATATATACTACAAGTAAACATATTGCTCTTGTAGAACACAAGGGCCCATTCACATGCATGCAATGGTATAAACCTGTAATGTCACTCCTTTTCTTCTTTTTCTTTTTGAAAGCTTATGAAAAAAAAGAGAGGTACCTTGAATAATTAAAGTCTAACGATGCCCAGTGATTTCACATTAGCTGATTTAAGCTTTGGATTGAATTTTAGATTATTTTGCTTTTTTAATTTCTTGATAATTAAGTATAGTTTTTTTTCCTATTAAATTAATATGAGTGAGACTCGAATCTCTTGTTCTATAAAATACATAATTCTTAACCCTTACAAGAAAGGAAAGAGACAGAAATATAATATAAAGCAAGTAAACATATATATACTACAAGAAACATATATATAGATACATACAGAATTTTGAGAAAAACTTGATTGCACATTCAACAAATTCAGCCAAAGTTGAACATGATATCACATTCAACAAACTTGTTTCTCATGTTGTGATACATCATACAGATTATTTTAACCCAATACTAGCTATATATATATATATTCTTTCTACCTTGGTAGTCTAATTATATTATTTGTTTATTCTTTCAATAGAATTCCCTCATATGCGTGGAGTACCCCCTACGCTGGTATATATGCCTCCTCATGCAGTAATGCATGCACACACTCGCATACAAAATAATATATATCAAATTTATTTTTCATTATATAAGCAAAACATGTAAATCTCATGCACCACTGGGACACAATTACATTCATAAACCATCAAGTTAAACCTTGTCAAACAAAACGCTAATCACACAAAATCATATAAGATCATAACCATTACATTATTATTAATTTTTTTTAAAAAAAGATCAACCTCTTCCACCTCCACCACCACCTCCGCTACCACTCGACCCACCAGCCGAACCCCCACCGCTCCCCCCACCGGACCCGCTACTCCCGCCACTACTCCCACAGCCCCCACCGTTCCCCACCGCCCCTCCGGCACTCCCACCACCGCTCCCGCACCCCGTCCCACCCCCACCGCTCCCCACTCCTCCTCCCTCGCCACCTCCGCCGCCCACCGTAACCCCTCCTTTCCCAATACTTATCCCCACCCCGCCACCGCCGCCACCGCTCACCGTCACATTCCCATGATTCGCACTAACGCTACCCCCACCACCTCCGCCGATCGAGATATTCACACCCCCCTTCCCAATCTCTATCCCCACCCCAACACCACCGCCCACTCCGCCGCTAATTCCTCCACCTTTAGTGGTACCTCCGCCTGTGCCGCCTCCGCCACCGAAGCTTATGTCTATGTTGGACCCATTGTGGCTCACTATGATGCCGAGGCCATGGCCGAGGCCACCGCCATTGCCGAGGAGGCGGCGGGAGGCGAGTGGCCTTGCATGGGTGGTGGAGGGGGTGTTTGAGAGGCAAAGAAGGGATGCTATTAGTAGTATTAGGAAGGGCAAGTGTTTGGTCATGTTTTGAAGGTTTGGTTTTATTGAATGAATGGGTGTTTGTGTTTGGTTTGATGTGTGCAGTGGGTGTGTGTAGTATATATAGAGGTCATGGGGGAATCAAATTTCTTTGAAGAGAGTGAACGAATATAATTCTCTTTTTTAATTGAAGGGGGGACCACCATATTTGATTGGATGAAATAATTTTCAAGCAAGTTGTATATTATGCGCGTAGACTTTGCGCTAGCTCTTCTACACTAGGCTTTGAACATGCTTGGAGTGGTGATTTGTCATGTTGATGGTTTTTGATAGTGAAGTCTGTTATAATGACCAAACTTAGGTGTCTTATCCGTGGCAGTCTTTTTATTGTAGAAATTTTGTTAGGTGGGTCTTATATTGGAATTTTTTAGTGTAATCAACAGTATGGTATAATCTCTCCATGTTTATACATCCCAATTCAGGAAAAGAAAAACAATAATGGTAATAGAATATGAAAATATATAATCAAACTCAAAGAAATATCTTGATAGCTGTTTTTTTCTTTTGGTATTATCTTGATAGCTGTTATTCCATGATAGAAATCTATTGATAATAAAGCTATATTGCGCCCCACAATGGCGAGTGAGAATTAAAATGTTGTCATTATTTAATTTTACTTGATTCACTATGTGATCCCGTCACACCACCAAGGGTAGCATCTAATAGTTGTAAATGCATCAAGTAAAAGGAGTTCTCTGTTTTTTTTATATTTCATATGCATTTGTAATTGTCTTATTTTCAAAGTGATAATGTAATAATATTATTGTGAAAGTCAAACGAAATATAACTATATAAAAACAAGCAGAGCATCAAACTTGTAAAGAGCAAGAAAATATTCAAGGACATCATATAGTCAAGTGATATAAGATATTATATATTTAAATGTCCAATAATTAACAATATGTTAGAACTTACAACAAATAATGTGTGTGTGTGGGTAAATTTAAGAAAAACATTAATTTTATAAGAGAAGTAGGACATGACATTGTTAATTCAATATTTAACTCCTGTTTTCTGTTATTAATATTTAACTCATGGTGATCGTTAACAGAAGCTATCTTCATCAGATCCAAGCAATTCTTCATCAAACAAAACAAAAGGTCCCATAAAATAAGGCCTATCGGGATTGTTATCCAGAAATCTGCCCGGAATAAGATGGTCCACTTGAATAGGAGAGCAATTTTTAATTAATTAATCAATTTAAGAAGTTAATGGAGTCGTATAATAAGTCCACCATAAATTAAAATGATCACCAACAAACACAAGACACGCAGTTTAAGTTATTGCACATGCATTTAAGGGTGGGGGAAGGAGAAAAAAAAACAAGACAGTTGAACCCATAAAATTTGGTTGAGTGTAAAGAGGATAATTAGCCAGGGCACACTCTTGATATTGTTTTTTTATATTGCTTAATTTAGATTATTAGTTTTTTTAGTGGATAAAGGTGGGTTTGAACCCCGCGACCTCCCATTTGAAAGAGTACACCTCGACCACTCTGCTGCCAGTGGCGGAGCCAGGATTTTTACAAAGGGGGGCCTAATGTGACTTATATAAATATCTTTTAAAATTATATCATTATGTTTTTTTATTTCAATAGCATAGTTTAAAAATATGTATAAAATGAAATAAAGACATTCATAAAAAACATATCACTAAATAATTATAAAAAATAATTATCATATTTTAAAATGATATGTCATATTTCATATTGATAATTCATAAAAAAAATGACAAAACATAAATATAATAAACAATACATACATTTAAATTTGATTTCGATAAGGTTTCATATTCTGAAAATGTTGAATGATTTGATTATTTTAGATATTTATATAAATATTTTAAACTTTAAATAAATTAGTAACAATTGTGAGACATTTAATGGAACAAAAAGTAAAAATTATTTAGAGATGAAGATTGATATTAGGAACAGTTGAGATATAAAAAGAAAAAAAATATTCAAAAATATATTTTTTTCAAGATGGGAACCTAAGTGAAGACGCTGAGAAATGGAATACATGCCTCTATAGCTGTTTGTGAGATATGGATAAAAGGAGGCTTGGGGGTAAATGAAAAAAAAAGAGTTAAAAATGACTTTTGTGTTATGTGGAAGGGGGAGGGTTAATTAAAAGAAGGGGTAAGTGCACACCATATACATGAATGGTCTAGATGGATAATAGATGATTGTTTTAATTTAATTTTATTTTATTTAGTTGTGAGTGATTGCTGTTTAGGGAATTTCATATGTAGGTGGGACCTATGATATATGGACCCTAATTAAAATTAACTTATCACAAATAATTAAAAGGACCTGGAAACAAATTAAAAGGATACGAAAATGAATTAAAAAATCCAGGGGAAGCACATGCCCCCCCCCCGTTCCTATGGTGGCTCCGCCAGTGTCTGCTGCATATATATATATATGGAGCCGATTACATGCGGTCGTGCGGTCGGTGCGGCCGCAATCACGGGCCGTCGATCACGGGTCCATCACATCGGACGGTCGGGTGCGAATCACGTCGACCGTTGGATGTGATGGACCCGCGATCAGACGGCCCACGATCGCGACCGCACGACCGCACCTCATCGGTCGCGTATATATATATATATATATTTGGTAGCATGTGAGAGCACCTTATTTGAGTCTCTCCTCTTAAAAAAAACAATTTGCACCTTTTTTCGAGATAGTTTACAAAATTTCAAATAACCCCCTCTAAATTGTTAGAAGGATATATAACTCACTTGGTTTTATTAAAGTCCATATAATCCATTGAAAACTTCCGTTGACAGATGAATAATATTTTGCTAATATTCTATTTAATTAACATTGAGTAAAAACACAGTATATTAAAAATCTCATACAATATGTTAAAAATACAAAAAACTATCTATAAAGGACGATTTTATCGCTCCGAATAGACTATAAAACCCTATCTCAAGAAGTAAAATCAACATTTACAAATGCTTTTTCGTATTTTTAATACACCGTAGGAGTTTTTAGTATATTATGTTTTCAGTCAGGGTTAACCAAATATAATATTTTTCATTGGTCAATAAAAATTTAACTCAGGGGGTTATAAGTGTTTTCAGGGGGTTATATGGATTTCGGACAGTTTACATAGGGGCTATATGGATTTTTCACTTTATTTTAATTGTTTTTATACACGACATAAGATTCACAGTCTTATTTAAACATTTGATACATGTTCTGATATTTCCTAAAATGTATATAAAATATATAGTTTTACTAGAAAATGAAGTATATAAAAAAGCTAATTATCAACCTTCATGCACTCTTTAATAAATGCTTGGATATAGATTTGGTTCTTTTAGGCGGGACAAGAATAGAATAATTTTTATATTTTTATAGAGAGTTTTTTTATTTTTAAAGATTGATAACAAAAAAAAATATCGTTTAAATTAGTTCAAAGCTTAATTAGACAATTTTGCAATAGCTATTTGAAATATATTATTGGTTTATCCCTACCTTTAATGAGAATAGTTCAAAACATAATCAAACACAAATTATTTATTCCACTATTATATCCATTTATGTTGAAATAACTGTATACATATTAATAAGTCATATTCTGTAGTCAAACAGGTGCATGAGAGTTTATAGACATTAGTATCAATTTTTCCATGAAACTTTGAAATTCAGTTTGAATAGTACATCAATAATCATCATTCGAAGTGATTGGTTGGCTAGTGACATCCATAAGCATGCCCTCAGGTTGGTGAGGGAATGAAAAACAGAGAATCCATGCACAGAAAGAAGAGAAAATTTCAAATAACCTCAGTAGACTTCCTGAAATCCACATAACCCTGGACTTTTTTTTAAGTATATGTAATCCCATAAAAACACTTATGTAAATTTAAATAATCCTCTAAGTTAAACTTTTGTTGACAAAAGAAAAATATTATGTTAATATTATGTTTGGTTAATCCTGACTGAAAACACAGTATATCAAAACCCCCAACAATGTATTAAAAATTAGAAAAAAAAACTTTTATAAATGATAATTTTACCCTCTTCGAATTGATTATAAAACCCTATTTGGGAGGTAAAATAGTTATTTATGGAGGATTTTTCGTATTTGTATCACATTACAAGGGTTTTTTTGTATATTATGTTTTCAACCAATATTAATCAAACATAATATTCCACATCTATCAATGAAAATTTGACTCAGTGGACTATTTGGATATAAGTATTTTTAGGGGGTTATATGTACACTTCAAAAAAAGTTAGAAGGTTATATGGATTTTGGACAGTTTGCAAGGGGTTATATACATTTTTCTGTAGATTCTAATTAGGGGGGTTATAAAAAAAGGGGAAAAATCTTATTAACTCCCTGAAATCTTCTTGAAATCATAAAAAGTCCCTCTAAAATCATAAAATCATCATAGATCCCCATAAAGTGTATATAGTTAACGAATTTAATCCCCTGATCAAGAGTATATTGAAATAAGTCCTTATAAACTTACTAAAATTGGATTCAGTCCTTACAAACTTTATAAAATCATATTTAGCTCTTTTGTAAGACAAAAATACCCCCGTTATTTTTCAACATCTCCATTTCCTGATATGTCATCCTCATCTGTAAAAAAAAAAAAAAACCAATATCAATCGAACCTCATTTGATCTACAAATTTTAGTCATTTTTCAACATTTTTACCTCATTCACGTTATAGAGATTGACAAAAACATTACAGTTTCATCAACTCCATTATAAAATCAGTAAATAAAACAATTAAAAAACTAAATCAAAATTCTATAATATATTCTTAACTCAAAATTACTACCAATAAAAAGCGTAACACCTTGATTATAAAACTATAATTTGTTTAATAAAATTTAAATAAATTAGTATATATTTTTAGATAATCATATGGATTTTTTGTGATTTTAAATTTCACAGAGACTTTTTTTATTTTCATAAGTTTTGAGGGAGTTATATCGATTTTTTTCAACAAAGAAAATAAATTTTAAAAGGGTATAATAGTAATTTACCACGCATGGTTAGGGTTAATCCACACATCTGGTTAATGATAGGGACTAAAATAAATATTATTTAATAAGATAGGGACTTAAGGGGATTTATCAATTTTGCAGGGATTTTTTTTATTTTCATAAGTTTTCAGGAGCTAGATCGATTTTTCCCTTAAAAAATTCTGCCCCACTACCAAAAAAAAGATGTGTATAAAAGGTGAATAAAATGTGATAATGATTTATAAAAAATAAAAAATTGATTTGACATGTAGTTCTATGATTTATAAATGGTGGTAACAGTTGATTTAACACGTGGGTCACCTTTATACCAGTGAAATAAATTGACAAGGATAAACCAATTTCAAGGGGACGTTTGAATATAGATAACAACTTATTCCCAACTATATTACATAGGAATACTCATCTATTCCATCCAAAAAAATATCTATCACCCCTATTCTAACCTATTATAGTGTTATTTCTTTCCCCAAATAGGCCATGGAAATAAAACCAATGATCATTAAGATATTGACTTGATTTGTCTTGTATCCATAGATTACTGTAAATAAAGTATAGCTATTCTGGGCATTAATTTCGACCAAAGAATGTATGAATTATGAAACCCAATTCCAACCACTCCCGATCGACCAAAGTGTGTATGAATTATGAAACCCAATTCCAACCACTCCCGATCACTGAACGCCGCAGCCGTCACGTTATGTTCACTGATTTCACACATATGTTTTATTATATGATTTGATGCATAAAATCTCGTTTACTTGTATTTTTTTCAGAGTCTTGCTATCTTGGCTTTCATGCATTTGTATATCTTACTTTCTAGAGGAATATTGACTTCTGTTCCTCAATTGAGTTCGGTATATAATTGATTATACTCTTCTTAATTTCCTTCACTCAGTCAAGAAAAATAGTCGCACAAAGTTTGTTAAATCCATGTCAAAGTTTGAATGTCTCATATACTATTGAAGTATATATTATTCAAACATATATTGGTCAAAGTTTAAAATGTAAACAGCCAGTCTTCCATTTTCAGCGTTTGTTTGATTTTGAAATTCAATTAGTTACTTTTTGGATAGAAGAATTAAGAATAAGTTATTTTAGATAAGTCATTTTTCAATTTTGTTACTCAAATTTTTGTTTTTTTTTGTTTTTGTTGATAATGAATAAGTTATAAATAAATATATATATAGATATTGTAGGGGTGGAATTTTCGGTGATCCCCTCTTGAGCCGGATCCTCTTCGATCCGGGCTTTGGAAGTAGACCCAGGACGGTGTTGGCTTGGACTCTCCTGCTCGTCGGTCCGTCTAAAACTTCCGTTCCTCGTCGTCTTCTCCTTCTTCCGGGTACCTGCAACTCACACCAGTGTGGTGCCGGCTAACGCCCCTTCGACGTTCAAGTCAGTGGTCCCTCCCTTTTGGAGAAGAAGAACTCAAGACACTTGAGAATCAGAAAAGAGAGAGAGTCAGGATTTCGCATACCTTCGATGGGAGACGAAGTCCCCCTTTTATACTGAGCAGAGGCATGCCGGTTTAGACTTTGTGGGGTGACCATAACTTAGTATGAAATCTCTACGTGGCCTCTGGATCCTAGGACACGTGTCGCCTAGAGATCATCATTTATCCTATAATTATTTTTCTGACATACTGTCCTTTTTGGTGTCAGAGGATATTCTCTTTGTTAATTGTTCTACTTCTGGAAATGGCTTGTGGCCGACCTACTTTTCAGTTCGGGCTCTGCAGCGGCCCACACTCTAAGTCGGTCAACATAAGATACCCGTCCTCATGCTTTCATAGACCAATTATTCTATCTTGGTCGGGCACGATTCTAGTCCAACTTATCCTGGTCGGGCGCATGTTTTGCCCGATCTGACTAAGTCGGGGTTGACCACTTATCCGTTCAGAGGGTGAAATGGTTCCACTCTAGTGGTCTTGAGGCTTTGAGGCCCATGGGCCTTTCCCCCTTTAGGCTCATGTCCTTATTAAAATGGGCTATTCCCCGATTAATCCTTGCGCTTACCTGACCTTATCCCTTATTCGCCATTCTAGTCAAATTGGTCTCCTGCAAATGCCCCCTTCTTTCGGCCTCTCAAGTACTTGTGAGTCCGAAAGAACGGACCCTAGGAGACCCGTTTAGTAGGAAGACGTGTGTTCCAAGTTTCCCCGATTGGCTACGCCTCGATCCCCGGTCCTGACGATCTATGTTTGTGCCATCTATCATCTGACCACGTGTCTTCTTCATAAATGCCACCTGGGCGGTTCTTTTCGAATTTTCAATTTTTTCCGCTTCGTTTTCCCCCGAACCGTCGTGACGGTTGGGCTTCCAATCTGAACCTCTCCTATATATGTGAACCGTTCTCGCGACTTCTCACACCTTTTGCGCTCAGCTATATTTTTCAGAGCAAACTTTCGTTGTCTTCTTGTCCTTTTGCTTCTACACCCTACTTTGATGGCTCACACCCCAGACAATGTAACCGTGGAGGAGTATATGGGAGAGATGCCTCCCCCTCAAGATCCTGCTTCGTTCTGGATATACGCTGGTCAAGTGGAAGCTAGCAGGATCCTCTTCCTATTATCCATGCTGATAATGGAGTTTTTGAGCTTCTTTAGCCTATATCCCCTCCAGCTCGTCCTGAGCGCCTTTCAGATTCTGGCGGTGGTGACCGCCCTCAATCGTTCCCTCGGTATCAATCTCGAACTGAACGAGGTGAGGAGTTTCTACATCTGGAAGCCCCTGATCGGGGGAAGCTCTACCTTCTACCTGGCTCGGAGGTCAGCATCGAGGATGTTGATCCTGGACGTCCAAGACTTCATTTACGATTGGTGTTCGAGAGTCCTTCGGGTCCGTGGAGCCTGGATGCCAGAGGACTGCCCCTTCCGCGTTCCCACCGAGATGAGGGACTCGTCCTTGGGCTCAGGTTAATCTTCTTATTCTTGTGTCAGTTGTTCTAATGTTTATCATTGGATATGATCCCCTGCTTATGACATTCTTCCTTTCGTTCCAGGTGCGTCATCCCTCACTTCATGCCCTCCTCCGGAAGCTCTCCAAGCCAAGCACGTGAACCGTGCCTTGGCTTTTGAAGGCAGAAGCTGGAGGACCTTGTTGGGTATGGTGTCCTCGAGTTTTCAGGTTTCTCCTTCTCTAGTGGTTCAGGCCTCTTCTCCTCCAGCCGCCTCCATTCCCTCTACAAGTCGGGCTACTGGTCGTCGTGTTTCAGTTTCTTCTTCCCATGGTGAAGCCTTCGGCTCAGCTTCTGGTCCCGGGGGAGCATTGAGAGGTCGGGCTGCCGGACCAGGTTCGCGGTCAGATCAACCGTGCCCTACAGCCACCCAATCGATATTACTGAAGACAAAGAAGATGACAAGGAAGAAGTGTTTCTCGGAGGCAGCTGCTCCCGGATTCGTCCAGTCATCCCCTCTCCTTCGACCACATTTTCTGAGGGGCAAGAAGGAGACGAAAGAGAGAGGTCAGACAGTCGTTCTCCCTCGCCCGGGCCGATGCGCCCTTCTCCACCGAGTCAACAATCCCCCTCCACTCCGGCTTTTGAAGGACCAATGGAGGATGAGGGGGAGCTTGCCAGCGGTGGACCTCCCCTTCTTAGGTCACCGCCCTCCTCTCCTATTGCTGCAGTTCCTTTAGACTGCTCTCCCCAGGAAGAAGAATTCGCTGAGCTCTCGCGGAGCTCCCCTGCGGCTGAGAGAAGGCCACTGTCGTCGATTCTTGCTTCCGTATCTCCTTCTCGGGTACCGCAGTATGTCTACAGTGTCAGTCCCAGCCGAGTCGCGGCTAATGGTTAGTTCTTGCTGCCCCCAACTCTTTCTCGCAAAGCCAGCCTTTCAGCTTGTGGACATGTCCTCACCGCCGGGAAAGAACTCGATGAAATGAGGCGTCTGGTCAAGGAGAAAGAGAATGAACGGTTTAAGGATTTCTGTGCCAACTTCTGCACTGGCTATATGGCCAAACAAGATGGGGAAGCCTTCCCCTCCTTGTTCAAATTGAAGGAAATTTACGATTTCTCTCTCTTTGAACGGCGATACGGCCGTTACGCGGAGGACACTGCGGATGCTTCAACTCGGTCAGACCCTTCTTCATCTCGCCCGCATCAATGAAAGGGGCACCAACATTGGTCACTTTTCCTCTTCTGGCCTACGATTTCTTGGTTTATGCCAAGTGTTTATTAGGGCTACGTCCCGAGGTTATATTTATTCAGGTACTGAATTTCAGGGTATATATATATATTTTTTGCATGGTGAATGTCCCTTGGGCTTTTTTGAATTGGATTATGCCATCCTTCTATGTTCTTTAATGAATGTATTAAATAATCTAACGGTTGGGTTCTTCCCTTGAATCGTCACCAAGTAAGTGCGCCCAATTATTGCATGAATGACTCCTTGTATTTGACAGGTTTACGATGCGTCTTCCGAGGGTATAATTCTAACTTTGAATTTGCAATTAATGTGCACTTGTAACGTTTTATAAATTCTGCTCGTTGTGATTTTGATGCGTACTCTTCAGCAACATTTTCCCTCAACCGCTTACTTTGATCAAGATGTTTGGTGCTTCCAAAACCATCTCGGTAGAGCCCTACCATGGCAGGGTGCCCCCAACTCCTGACCGGTCATATTGCATCTTTTACTTCTATCAGATAGAGGTAGGGAGGTTATTTTTCCCTCTTCCTGACCTAATCGGATTCTTCTTGGGATTCTTCAAAATCCACCCGCTTCAACTGGTTCCAAGTAGTTATTTGATACTGTCCAGCGTAGTCTCCCTTTGCTATGCGGCAAAGGTCCGATTCAGGCTGAAGGAAATCCTGAGATTTTATCAGCTCAAGCCGTTGCCAAGGGGAGATGGCTCTTATTACCTCGCCAAGTGCCTGAACGCCCCCACCCCCCTTTGATTTGGACATGGAAGACACCTTCGTGGGTTAGAGGAATTACCCATTGAGGGTATCTGCTGCACGGAAGCTTGCCAGTTCGACGTGGCAGCTTCCTGTTGTCTTCAGGGACTCCCCCAATGGTAATTGTTCTTCACACTCTCCGGTGATATTCTTTGTTTGCTCGTCAATTCTCTCTAAAAGCTTCTTATTTGATGTAGTAATGAAGATTACCATTGTGATTGACACATGCCAATCACTAAATCAATGTTACGGAAAAACATTTTTTTGCTATTATAAAAATTTAACCGTACAATGTAAGTTGAATTGGTTGTTAAGGACCAACACAAAAAATCACTGATGACGGAGAACTGATGTTGGATGATATAGCTAGAGCTCTTGCCTTTCGAGAGTGGAGCTAGGTTAGCTTAGTTGGGGATGCTCCTCATCGGTTGGAGTTGATAACAGCTCTCCACATCAAGCATTTTTCACTGATAGCTCGTCGCATTGGAGGTAGCACGAAGATCGCATCCCGTGCTTTTCCTTACTTCTCGCATCCGGGGGGGACTTTCCACTTCGCGGCACCCTAATCCCGAAAAAAGAAGAGTTCGGGCTCCTGTGGAGCGAAGGCGGATGAACCCATCCCGATCCATCCTTTTTCGACAAGGTTATCACATGTCCAACACGAGGTGGTTGAAGGTCCCCTTGCCTTCGAGGAGCTCACGGTGAGGTCGGGCCAACTTGCCCATGACTTAGAGGACGAGCGGCTAAGAGATTACGTCTCCGGATTTCACGCTGGCTTCTCGGACGGCAGATCTGGACGCGCCTTCCCGTCTACTCACGAGCTGGAAGAGTCTTTCCGCCTGTCGCTCAAGCGTCAGCGTGCAGCGGCTCGTGCTGTTGAGGGGACCATGTCCATGCTTTAAGCTTCGAACACCCGACCGTCCTGAGCGCTCACAGCCGCATTATTTTCTCTTCGTTTCTTTTTATATTACCTTCATGGCTATGCCTATATATCAAACAATTTTATTGGTTTTATGCCTTTTAAAAATCATGCCATGTTTTTAACTTATGCTCTGTGGTTTGATTTTGCATGCCATTGTTTCACCGACTACGTTTTTGTAAGTCCACTTGTTGGATAAATCGGCATTTGAAATAGGGCGGGCTTTTCATCCCTGACCAGGAGCAGGTTCCTTCTGTCTTGGTTGGGTTTACCGATTTTACCCTTTCTTTCTGATCTACTTTTACAGGTTAACTATGTTAAGCATCAATCCTTCTCGCCAGACTTCATCATCACCGTTCGATCCTACAGCTCAGCGAGGAGGTCTGCTCACGTGGCTATGCAGGGTCTGGCCCTCGTAATTTTACGTATCTTCTTATGCCAAAGGTCTACGAAAACTTTACACGTGGTGCTCCAAGCGGGATATTTAAGACATTTGAATCGCCTCCCATGATTAGGGTTGCCGCATTTTTCATCTCGAAAGGCCACTCATCGCGTCTTGGTCAGCTTAAAAGACGCGCCACTTCCTCGGCGTGACCGATGTCTTTAAAATAGGGATTTCATTATCATGATCTGACGATGACTAGATTTTTGCATTCGAGCCAAAGGTACTAATACTTCTCTCCTTTTTAGTTTTAAACTTATCTGTCTTTCTTTCTTCATCTTCATATTCGTCACTTTCAAGGTTTTAGTTCTTAGGAGATTTCGTCTTTCGTGCTCAGGTTTTTCACCCTTATTACCCATTAACGAGGATGTCTATCCTGAAATCCCTATCCGGTCTTAGGGGTATGTTCGATATCCCTGAGTCGATCGGTATGGAAAGGTCTCCGTTCAACGCATTCCATGTTCCTTTAGAGAGTATGAATCATTCGTGCATGTACGTATATCCTTCTCAGATAGCCCGAGGTGCCCTAGCTTTGCCCTTTCCTTTGTTAGTCAGGAAGTTCCTTTTTACCTTTGAACTTCACCCTACTCAGTACAACCCCAACTTTTTTAGGGTTTTGATGTGTTATTGAGCGCTGAGTAGAGAACTTAATTTAGATTTGGGCGTTCCTAAAATCATGTACACGTATGAGCTTAGGAAGTCTGGTCGAGGTTATCACTTTAGGGCTAGGGACTCTAAGAGGCAGCTCATAGACGACATACCCGATTCCGATAAAAATTGGACCGAGAGCAAATTGATTATTTTATCCAGCAATTGGGAGTTTGGTGATGCTCCTGAAGATATCCGGAGAGTCCCCGGGGTCGGCTACATTACTCAGTATGTTCCCCGTATGATTCGATATGTCCACTTTGTTGACTTATCTTTTGTTCTGATTCAGCCCCTGTTGCGAATTCGCGTCTGCCCGAGCATTTGGTGAAACAAAAACACATTGACGCTGCCTTCAAGAGGAACAACCGAGCCTTCTTTCGAATACTCGATCAGGATAATCTGAACCCCAGCAACACACGTCAGCTCGGACCTCATTACACTGACATTTACGCGGCCTCTCCTTCTCCATCCTGAGAACTCGAACCCTTAGCTCCTCAGGCGGGCCATCCCTCTGAGTTAGAGAAAGATTCCGAGGAGGAACTAGAGCCACTTTACAGACTAGGCTTCAACGATCCAATGGCGACTGAAAGCTCTTCGAGCGGTGCTCGACATGGTTCACGGCTATGCAAGGGCCCGAGAGGGAGTCCCAAGTCTGGAGATAAATTGAGCTTTCACTCTGCAGGGAAGGTCACCCCTAGTTCGGATAAGAGGGGCAATCCGGCCAGGCTCGAAGAACTCTCAGTAGGTGCCCGGCCCGGGGACAAGGTGAGCTCCAGCTCCACAAGGGGTATGCCTCCATCGTTCGTTTGAACTGTCTCATGGAATGTCTTTATTTACTTGGTATTCTTTATTCTTGTGATCTTTTTATTGTAGTTCAGCTCGGTGTCTACGCGAGCTCGATGGGCCCAACGTATGACCAAGTCATCGGTGATGTCTCTCGGGCCAATCATGCTTGTGAAGAAGAGCGAGCTGCTCGTGAAAAGGCTGAGGCTAACTTAAAGGCTGCCCTGGAGGAGCATTACGGGGTTGTCGAAAGACTTAAGAAAGAGCAACTCGAGCTGTCTCAGGTGTTGGAGAAGAACAGACCGAGAAGGCTCTTATCGTTTCAGACTCTGAATAGCAGAAGAGGGAGGCGGCATTGGATTTCGAGGTCCAGGCCCTTGATAAGGTAAAGAATTACCTGGACCCAATTAAGGAGAAATCCAAAGAAGCCACCTCGGTTGCATACGACCAAGGTTATCGCAAAGGTTTTCAGGACTGTCGAGATGGAGCTCCTGCACCTGATGCTGACCAAGTTGTTCAGATCCTGGGTCCACCATTCCTTGATCCTGAGGTCGGACGCGACAGGGATGATCCTGCCAATCCAACTCCACTTTCCCAGTCTAAGGACACCTTTGAGCAGGTAACCAACTTTCTCGGTTGCACTTTATCTGACATAATAGATGTCGATGATTTACCTTCTCCAGGCCACCAAGGTAATTTGGTTGCCATAAAGCTGGTAGCTGCTAATGTTGCAGGACTGAAGAGCGAGCCATCCGAGAACATTACAGAGTCAGAGGCATGTCATCAAGTGGTCGATGCCGAGGAAATAGTGGTGTAGATACCCCAATTTTGACCGTCCAGAAAGATGAAAATACCTCAAGTAACACTTAGAAATATCCACGTTTGGACATCAAATAGAAAACAAATCTCAAAAAAATGAAAATCCTAAACCCTGGTCCAAACCCTAGAAAACCTAAAACCCTGGAAAGGGGCGGCTAACCCTTACTAGCCGCCCCATATCAGGCGGCTAGTTTGCACTAGTCGTACCCCTCGCTAACCCTAAACCGCTTCCCTAGATGGGACATAAAGCAGCATTAAATACTGATCATTGCGACGGGTTGTGACCTTTAGCCGCCCCATCTTGGCCGGTTTAACCCAAGTAACCGACCCAAGCCACCGCTTGTCAGAGATGGGACGTTTGGCAAGTCATGATGAGGGCGGCTACCAGGAAGTAGCCGCCCCATCCTGGGCGGCTAGTCTAGCCGCCTTTCACCTGGTCTCTGACAGAGAAAACAGAGAATTAATGACAGGTCTAATCAAACACACTATTAACCAAGTCATTCTATTACCCACTGGACACTCCCCTGTCTCTTTTTTACTATAAATAGAAGAGGTCCAAAATATTTCTAAGACATCATTCCCAACTTTCAATTCCCAATTCACACATAAATCCACAATTCACATTCCCCTCCCCTACTTGAAATCCCTAGAGAGAGTCCTATTTGTGAGAGAAAAATCCAATCCCTACACAAAACTATCCTCTCAATCCATCCTCTAAAACCCAGGTTAAATCTAGCTTAATCTCTGCCAAAACCAAACCCATTCCCCCACCCAGATTCTGCCCAGGTTGACCCAGGCCCCGGATGGCTAACCCTAGCTAGCCGCCCCCAACCCGACGGCTCAAACCCATTAGCCACCCCACACCTACACTCCACTTGACCCAAGACTCCTCTAGCCAAGCCAGAAGTAGAGTATGATTACCTATTTTTCACATCTGAGTACGGTATATCCGTGTCCCATAGTGGAGACCCCACAAACTCCCTCACGTAGGCGATCAAATCTGACCGAACTTTTCATGCTTTTTCAAAAAATAGGTGGCGATCACACACACACTAGAATCCCCTTGAGCTGCTATCGGGTGCCTCAACCGGGAACGAGACCCCACCACCCTTCCGAGAGACGATCCGATCGAGCCCGCCAAAGGCGCGCACCGGATCCGAATCCCCGAAGAACCCCCACACATGCCCGAAGATGCGGATTCCTCGACACCCGATCGAATCATGCACACCGACAACGCCGAAACACGGATTCCTCGACACCCAACGAATCCCATACGAACTATCGCCTTGGTAAGGTAAAGGATCACCTGGACCCAATTAAGGAGAAATCCAAGGAAGCCACCTCGGTTGCATACGACCAAGGTTATCACAAAAGTTTTCAGGACTGTCGAGATGGAGCTCCTACACCTGATGCTGACCGAGTTGTTCAGATCTGTGTCCACCATTCGTTGATCCTGAGGCCGGATGCGACAAGGATGATCCTGCCAATCCAACTCCACTTTCCCAGTCTAAGGACACCTTCGAGCAGGTAATCAACCTCCTCAGTTGGGCTTTATCTGGTATAATAGATGTCGATCATTTACCATCTCCCGACCGCCAAGGTAACTCGGCTGCCAAAAGCCGGTAGCTGCTAATGTTGCAGGACTGAAGAGCGAGCCATCCGAGAACATTCCAGAGTCAGAGGCATGTCATCAAGTGGCCGACTCTGAGAAAACCATGGTCCACATGACCGCAGATCTGGCGACGCTGGCCGGCGACGCTGAAAATCAAGATGACGCAAAAGACGACTCTATTCCTTTGATTCATCGTGCTCCTTCAAGCCGGGCTCCCAGGGAAAATTAGGTCGACATATAGTGAATGGCTCCCAGCATATTGGCCCATCATAGTTTCGTTTAGATGATAAAGATTTGATTTTTTTTAAAGAAATGCATAGTTCCAAGTTTTAATGGCGTGAGGGCCGTTTTATTGTATTTCGAATGAGCTTGAACAATTGTAATTTGCTCCATCGATGTGCTTTGAATGTTTATGTTGTTGTTCTGCTTTTCTTACACGACTTGCCTCTTTACTTTGCTTTTATTTGCATCGTTTTGTGATTTCGACATGATTTTTAGCGAATTGTTACGATGTGCGGTTAATGCAAAATTGTGGGAGCTGATCTAAATCGAGTGTAAAGAGCGATCCCGATCAGAATCAGTTCATTGAGCGCGGCTTTAGGGTGTCATTTGGTTAGCGCGCGGCTGCGAGGGCTGAACTGAATCGAGTGCAAAGAGCGACCCCGATCAGAATCAGCCCGTTGAGCACGGTTTTAGGGTGTCATTCGACTAGTGGGCGGCTGCAAGGGCTGAACTGAATCGAGTACAAAGAGCGACCCCGATTAGAATCAGCCCGTTGAGAGTGGCTTTAGGGTGCCATTCGGCTAGTGCATGGCTGCGAGGGCTGAACTGAATCGAGTACAAAGAGTGACCTCGATCAGAATCAGCCCATTGAGCGCGGCTTTAGAGTGTCATTCGGCTACTGCGCGGCTGCAAGGGCTGAACTGAATCAAGTGCAAAGAGCGACTCCGATCAGAATCAGCCCATTGAGCGTGGCTTTAGGCTGCCATTTAGCTAGTGCACGGCTGCGAGGGCTGAACTGAATCGAGTGCAAAGAGTGACCCTGATTAGAATCAGTCCGTTGAGCGCGGCTTTGTCCTGTCGTGTCGTTCATGCACATAGAAAACTGAAGAAAGGGAGACACTTTTCATTCAGTTATAATATTTCTTAAGATGAATTACATTCTAGGGACGAGGAATGTCAACCCCGTCCATAATTTCAAGGTGATAAGATCCGTTTGGCCCGACGTGAGTGACTTTGAAGGGACCTTCCCAGTTTGGACCAAGTTTGCCATCCTTCTTGTTCTTAGTTTCCGGTTCTCTGAGGACTAAGTTGCCCATTCTGAAACTCATGCTTGACACTCGTCGATTGCATACCGAGATATCTGATTTTGGTAATTCGCAGTTCTTATTGCCACAATCTCTATTATCTCATCTCGGAGTTTCAGGTCTTGCATCATTTGGCTGTCGTTTTCTGCCCGATCGAAATCTTGGGCTTGGTGTGTGGGTAGGTCAGTCTTGACTAGCAAAACGGCTTCAATTCCGAAAGCCAGTGATAAGGGAGTTTCTCCCGTAGACCTCCTTGAGGTGGTCCGATATGCCCAGAGGACCGATGGGAGCTCATCAACCCATTTGCCTATCGCGCTATCCAACTTTTTTTTTCAGTCGGTCCAGGATAGTTTGGTTTGTGAACTCCACTTGCTTGTTGCTTTGGGGATACCGTGGGGTGGAGAAATGATGTTGTATGCTCAGCTCCTCACAGAAGTTTTTTATTAAGGCGCTGTCAAATTGTTTACCATTGTCTGAAATGATGGAGTGTGCAACTCCAAAATGACACACTATCTCTTTCCAGAGGAAGGACTTGTCAAAGGCACCGCTTCCACCCATTTGGTGAAGTAATCAGTGGCCACCAGCAAGAAGCGCTTTTGCCGCGGTGCCATGGGAATTGGTCTTATGATGTCCACACCCCATTGAGCGAATGGCCACGGGCTTTTGTGGGGAACAAGGTCCGCCGCTGGCTGGTGGATGAGCGTTCTGAATCGCTGGCAGTTCTCACATTTCTGAACCAAGTCTGCTGAGTCTCTTTTCATGCTTGGCCAAAAATATCTAATTGACACTGCTCGAGAGCCAATAAGCGAGACCCAATGTGTCCTCCGCATAGTCCTGAATGGAGCGTATTGAGTACTCATTGTGATTCTCGGGTTCCGACACATCTAAGATAAGGGCCCTTAAAACTCCTCTTAAAGAGGATTCCCATGGACGACATCCAATATTGGCTGCCCTCTGCCTGAGTTTCCTCGCCTCGAACTTGCTTTCTGGCAAAACTTCTTCCGAGAGGTATCGTTTAATATTGGTCATCCAATTGGGTGACTCCTCTATGCAGGCCGCCGTTAAGATTTCACCGACCCTTTCAATACTTGAGACTTTTAGATAATCAATTTGAACACTTCTAGCCAGTTTTCCGCTAAGGGGTGAGGCCAAAGTAGCTAGGGTGTCCGCTTCAGTATTGAGCTCTCTCTCCACTTGATGTATCTTGGCTAACTTGAACTGAGAGAGTAGCAGTTGCACCTTCTCCTGATACGATGTCATGAGCTCGTCCCTAGTTTCGTATTCCCCAGTTCTTTGGAGCACTACTAACTGCGAGTCGTTATAGATATTAATCATTTGGGCGCCAAGATGTGCTGCTAGTTTCAATCTTGCGATGAGAGCCTCATACTCTGCCTCGTTATTGGATGCTTTGAAGCCCAGCTTGATGGCATGCTCGAACAGGAGTCCGTCACTGTTCTTTAGGACTAGACCTGCTCCTACACCTCTTCGATTGGATGCTCCATCAACGTTCAGGATCCATGTAAGACCAGTCACTATGTGTTGATCATTTATCACCAGAACCTCCCCTGATGGTGGGGTTAAGTCAGCCAGGATATCAGCGACCACTTGCCCTTTGATGGCGTTTCTTGGAATGTATCAAAGGTCAAAGGGGGACAATTCGATTGCCCATTTCAACATTCGTTCAGTAATATTGACTTTCTTAAGGACAGGCCTCAGCGGGTAGTCGGTCACCACATTGGCCGAATGAGCGACAAAATAATGTCTGGGTTTTCGAGATGACATGAGAAGGGCGTAAACGACTTTCTCAAGGTACAAGTACCTGGACTCTAGTCCGCATAAAGATTTGCTAACATAATAGACTGGTCTTTGCACCCCCTCATGCTATTTGATGATGGCCGAGCTAAATGCGTGGTCAGATACTGCTAGATAAAGGTATAGTGGCTCACCGGGGTTCTGCTTCATCAATAGCGGGGGTGACGTGAGGTACCTCTTGAGTTATTCGAAGGCTTGTTGGCACTCGGGGGTCCAATCAAATTTCTCGGCTTTCCTTAGCAATCAGAAGAAAAGAAGATTTCTTTCAGTTGCGTTGGAGATAAACCGATTCAGGGCTGCCAACCTCCTGGTCAGAATTGGATCTCCTTTCTATTCCTGGGTGGATCCATCTCGAGCACAGTTCTAATTTGGTCAAGGTTTGCTTCTATACCCCGACGCATGGTTAAAAAGCCGATAAACTTTTCGATTCCAATCCAAAGGAGCATTTAGCCACGTTGAGCTTCATCCAATAGCTCTGAAGTACCTCGAAAGCCACTCTGAGGTGCTTGAGGTGATCACCTCGTTTGTCGCTTCGTACTAGCATGTCGTCAATGTACACTTCCACGGTCTTGGCGATTTGGCGCTCGAACATTTTAGTGATAAGCCTTTATTAGGTTGCCCCCACATTCTTTAGCCCAAATGGCATGACTTTGTAACAATAGGTACCCATTGGTGATGAATGCCATTTCTTTCACACGTGTTCGTACATTGGGATTTGATGATACTCCGAGTATGTGTCCATGAAGCTCATTAACTCGTTGTCCGATGAGGCGTCTACCAATTGGTCTATCTTTGGGAGTGGAAAACTGTCTTTTGGGCAGGCACTGTTTAAGTCGGTGAAATCGACACAGACCCGTCATTTTTTGTTCTTCTTGGGTACTACCACCGTGTTGGCTAACCAATCGGGGTATCGAACCTCTCAAATGAAGTCTGTCATCAGAAGCTTCTCCATTTCCTCCTTAATTGCTTCAGCGTGGACCGGCGCCACTCGCCTTTAACGCTGTTTAACGGGTCAGACCGTCGGGAAGAGGCACAACCGGTGACATATTACTTCGAGGTCGATGCCTGGCATTTTGGATGGCCTCCATGCGAATACATCCATGTACTCGTTGAGCAGCTTGATCATTCTCGTTCTTTCCGTTGGGTCCAACGTAGTGCCGATGAGAAAATATTTTTCGGATGTCGCGGGTCGATGGGAATTTTTTCAGGTCCTCCACCACCCGTTGAGCAGGATCGTGTCGAGCTTCATCAGCTTTTACCCGATCCTTCAGTTGTTGCTATCTCTTCGGGTGCACATCACCTGCCTCCCCGGCCTGCTCTTTGGCTTTGGCTTTTTCAGAGGTGGCAATGATGTAGCATCTCCATGCTGCAGATTGATCTTCCCTGAGAAATTGGGAAGCGTAACTTTTGGTGATACGTGGATGGGATGACCTTCATTGCCCCCAACCAAGTGCGTCCCATGATTGCATTGTACGGGGAATGCAAGTCCATGACTATGAACTCTGTCAAGACGGTTTCCTCTCCCGCCTGCAATGGAAAAGTTATTCGGCCAGCTAGTACCGCCTGGCTCCCGTTAAAAGCTATCAATGGTTCCCTCACTCGCTCGAGACTATAGGGTTTCAATCCCATCTTGAGATAAGGCTGCATAAACAATATGTCAGCCGAGTTGCCGGTGTCGATGAGTATTCGCCTGACATCAAAGTTTGTAATCCGTAGCGTGATGACAAGGGCATCACTGTGGGGAGTTGTTATTCCAGCCAGATCATCGTCAGAGAACGAGATGACTCCTGGATCCTCGGTTCGCAGTTTCTTTGTGACCAGCTTTGCTTCTTGGTCTACCTGCAGGACCTCCAGATGTCCCGAGCTTTGCTTCTCAGATCTTTGAATCGACTTAGGGTCCATCAGCTTAGGTAGTCCTCCGCAAATCATGTCGATGACTCTTGCCGTGTATGAAGGTGCTACGGAAATCACGTGCTTCTCCGGCCTTTTTTCCTCCTTGGTCTCAATGAACTCTCTGAGCTTTCCCTTGCGGACCGGGGATTCTAGGAATCCTTTCAAGGTCTGGCAACTCTCTGTCTAGTGATCAAAGTCCCGGTGATAATCGCATTTGAGACCTTTATCTCTGGTAGCTGGATCACTTTTCATCAGTGGCGCCCATTGGAAGAACGGGGCATGCTTTATCTTTTTCAAAATTTGGACAAGTGGCAGAGTGAACTTTGTGTATGGTCGCTCCGGAGCTCATTAGTCATTAGGTTGTCCTTTGGTCATTGCGTGGCTTGCACCCTTTATCTTCCCTCATCACGGGATTCTTCGTAACAGCAGCGACCGCTTGCGGTAGTGAAGAGGCAGCTTCATCCTCTACCTTTGCATACTTTTCAACCCTGCACATGAGTTCGTTCAGTGACTCTGGGACCTTCTTGACCAGAGAGTTGCACAGATCATGCTTCGGTGGCAATCCATTTCGAAACGCTATAATGGCTGCATTCAAATCGCATCGATCAACCTCAAACATGAGGAGACGGAATCGGCCAATGTATCCTCGAATAGATTCGCCTGCTTACATATGGACCTTCATGAGATCGCCGAGGTCCTTTCTATGTTTCCTGCTGCAGATAAAGTGCTCGGTGAATAGAGTGCCAAGCTCCTCAAAGCAATGAATTGACCATCTCGGAGCTGGTGGAACCAGCTCAGAGGCGCCCCTTCCACACTAAATGGGAACATTCGGCACATGAGCTCGTCATGTTGCTCATATAGCGCCATTGCGTGACGAAAGCCTAGCACATGGTTGAAGGGGTATGTGGTCCCGTTGTACAATCGGAACTTAGGTTGGACGAACTTTCTGGGGGGTGTGCTGTGCAGAATATGCTGGACAAAGGACGACTCAAACCCTTTCAAGGCTCTGGAGATGAACTCCCGATCACGGGTGTTCGTTATCTCACTCCTGTATGCTCTCCTCGAATGCTCTTGACGATCTTGTTCGTAGTCATCATCTAATGAGACCAAGTACCGACCTGGACTTTGGTAGCGCTCCTGTCTTCCCGTTTGGTGAGTGTGGGTGTGTTTACCTCGTTGTTCTCGACGCGGAGAATAGTTGTGATGCTCTCCTTTATCGTCCCTTGTTCAATTCTCCGTGGTGGGAAAGACTGGTGGATCGCGCCTATCATCTTGCTGCCTGTGCCAGTCGCTAGACAAGTATATTGACTCGTGGCTTCGTACATTTGCTCGTTGACTTTGACGATCTTGGTCACGCTGCTCACCTCTAGTCTGACCAGGTCCGGTTGATTTCGCGCTTCCGACGGAGGAAGTGGCAGCGTGATCTCCCTGCGCTTCAAGAATTTCTTCATCATGCTCTCCAAATGATGACAGCGCTGATTCATCAATTCAAGTTCTTTTGCGAGGTCATGCCTGGCCTCCAGGGTCGGATCCTGTGAGGATGATCTGATCGGTGCTTTTCTCTTCGGCGGGGGCGGATCATCAGGCGTCACACGTCCTTCCTCCGCATCTCGTTCATGGACCGTAGATCGGGTCCTCGTCGCCACCACCATCTTCGCAGGTCAAGGTGTTTGGAACGGCTTTTTCGCTTGTGTCCCATAAACGGCGCCAATTGTGGGGGTGGAATTTCCGGTGATCCCCTCTTGGGTCGGATCCTCTTTGATCCGGGCTTTGGAAGTAGACCTGGGATGGTGTGGGCTTGGACTCTCCTCCTTGTCGGTCCGTCTAGAACTTCCGTTTCTCGTCGCCTTCTCCTTCCGGGTACTTGCAACTCACACAAGTGTGGTGCTGGCTAACACCCCTCCGAAGCTCAAGTCAGTGGTCCCTCCCTTTTGAAGAAGAAGAACTCAAGACTTGAGAATCAGAAAGAAAGAGAGTCAGGATTTCGCATATCTTCGATGGCAGAGGAAGTCCCCCTTTTATACTGAGCGGGAGTGTGCCGGTTTAGACCTTGCGGGGTAACCATAACGTAGTATGGAATCTCTATGTGGCCTCTGGATCTAGGAAACGTGTCGCCTAGGGATCATCATTTATCATATAATTGTTTTCCTGACATACTTTCTTTTTTTATGTCAGAGGATATTCCCTTTGTTAATTATTCTACTTCTCGGAATGGCTTGTGGTCGACCTACTTTTTAGTTCAGGCTCTGTAGCGGCGCGCGCTTTAAGTCGATCAACATAAGTTACCTGTCCTCATGCTTTCATTGACCAATTGTTCTATCTTGGTCAGGCACGATCCTAGTCTGACTTATCCTGGTCGGGCACATGTTTTGTCCGACCTGACTAAGTCTGGTTGACCATTTATCCGATTAGAGGGTGAAATGGTTCCACTCTAGTGGTCTTGAGGCTTTAAGCCCATGGGCCTTTCCCCCTTTAGGCGGATGTGCTTTATTAAAATGGGCTATTCCCCGATTAATCCTTGCGCTTACCTGACCTTATCCCTCATTCGCCATTCTAGTCAAATTGGTCTCCTACAGATACTATTTAAAAATGAAGTTTGAAAATGAAAGAGGATTGTTTCTATTAAAGACACTTTGACATACACTTAAGTCAACAAAGATCCAAGCATGCAATTGGTAGGAACTAGTTTTGAATGTCATATCTTAGTTATTATTGAGCATTAGTCAAGAATTTTTTTGTTAATATCAGAGGGATTCTCCATGGCTGATCTTACAATCAAGTTTGGAAAGATACCTCCACATATTTGCCCTGGTCTCACAGAAATTTTTTTAAATAATCGCCAACAAACAGGTGGGTAAGTCAGCACCAAGACTCGAACCCAATACCTACCCTTAACACGGGTAATTAGTCAAGATTATTGATATGTTTTGACTATTAGATTAATTAAGGACCAAAAATATTTCTTTGGTGCAGGTACAGAGTTTTATTTTATAATATTAACATGTGTGTCTTTTATACCAATTCCTGTAGTAAGAGATAAAAATCATCGATGGGAGATAGATTGTCGCGGTGTGATGGTTGGATAACACCGCATCCTACTTGGTTAGATTCCTTACTAACCGAAGGGTGGCAGCGTACTCATTTCTTTCGTCCCCCTCTTTTGTTGTTTTATTTTCTCTTTTCCTCTCCTCGCTCACCCATTTTAGAATTGTACTACTATTTCAATAATTAATGAAAACACGGTAACAATACATGCATTCCTTTAAAAAAAAAACATGTGTGCCTCTTATACCAATTCCATGGTGACCTAGAATTCCAATACCACCTTATTACCCCCATTTTGGCATACCAATCCCGCGTTAATTCTGCAATCCAAATGGTTTTTCCTATTATTTCACATTATTCATTGTTACTCTACTTCTCATCTGCTATCCAAACAGGGGGTTACCCCACTATTTATTTCCTTGCCAATTAAACAATAAGTGGGATAAATAATTTACTTTATTTGTTTAATAAGCATATGTTTGAATAACAACATAAGCTATTTCATGGTATATAATCCATTCCAATATAGGTAACTATACAAGTGAAGTCAATTATTTTTGTTATTAGTTATCTTCATTGAGAAACATAATAAAGAAGTTTTTATTATTTGGTTACAATAAATTAGTTGTTGATAAAATGTAAAAAAATATTTTGATATGTAGATCTCTTGATTTATAAAAAGTAATGACAAATAATTTGACACGTGAATATCCCTTTTATACTAGTAAAATAAAATAGGTGAAATAGTACAATTTCAAAGATAGACCTAGAATATCAATATATGTTTATTCCCACATATTCTAATATAATTATACTCATTTATTCTTTACAAAAAAATATTATTTTTTGAGTTTATTTATTCTACTATATTTCGCATCTAATTCTTCTATGGCTTAATAAACATGATCACGGGGCTATGATAATTTTTAAAAAAAAAAATTAATAGGTTATATCAATTATATAATTATACATAGAGCTATTGCTATTTCAAGAAGTTATTAGTGGATTAGATCATATTTTCTTTTTTATTCTATTGTTTCTCGCCGACATTTGGAAAGATTCATTGACTCAAACACAGATAATTAAACTCTATCAAAATCAATTCAATTTTCATCCAATGGATTTGGCTATTTATCTTCAAGTGAGGAATAAGAGAGTGAAATTATTACTTCATATAAACACGAGACAATTTGAATAAGGGGTCCTTTGATTTGGCTATTTATTGCAATGGATTTGAACCAATACAACAATATAAAAAATAATATAAGATAATTTTTAAAAAAGTTGGAGGTAGGTGTGGTTGGTGGTTATTGGTTTTAGACTTGTTTTTGAAGAAAAAAAAAAGATGTTGAGAGTTGTTGCTGGTTGTATGAGAATGGAAGAGATAAAAGCACACAGTGAGTGTTTGAAATTTGAATTCATAGCCTCTTTCTGAGGTTCCAAATTAAGTTGACACATGGAAGAGATAAAAGCACACAGTGAGTGTTTGAAATTTGAATTCATAGCCTACCTTTCTGAGGTTCCAAATTAAGTCCGTCAACGGGTCAGGTCTGAGTTAGGTCAGGGTGGATCCGAATCTGACTTGTTTGGTTGTCGGGTCCGTAGGGTCGAACCCATATCAGGTCCTTGGGGTCAGATCCATATCGGGTCTCGGGTCGGATCGGGTCGGATCGTGACGGGTCGACCCATTAACAGGTCTATGTCAGACAAAGAAAAGCTAATGAACTTCTTAAAGGCTTACAATGACTTTATTTATTTATTTTTAAGAATCTAATATATTATAAATAGTTCTTCACTCTTTTGATTTTTTAATATTTTGATTTAGAATATAGTTTAGATTATTATGTTTTTATATGAAGTCAAAATATTGTAAAAATATTCAAATGCTTAAAATTTTAAATAATTATTCAATATTTAGTTATAAATATTGGATTAGATCATGGATGTTGGGTTGGATCATAAATAAAAAATTACATAGTAATTGAATTAAGTCAATTGGGTCCATCGGATTCATAGGATCAGGTCGAGTTGGACCCAGACTCGACTTATTTTAATTGTTGGGCCTTTTTGGTTGGGTATTTATGTCTTTTATCGGGTCGGGTGCGGGTTGGGTCTGGGTCAACATTTGACCTGTTGACATGCCTATTCCAAATGCCAACAGATATATTTGGGTGCCCCAAGTTCTATTGATATTTTCCCTTTTTTTTAATTTTATCCCTTAAATATTTTGTGTATTTTATAAAAATGAATCATCCTCTGAAAGTAACTTATATATAAGCTTGTCAAGGATATGTTAACATCATAATCATTTGGATATGAATATTAATTTTAGATTCGGATATCTTTGAATACAAATCGAATACATATAATTTTTGAAAAATTAACATGTTTCATGCTTAATAACACTAATTTAGATAATCGAATGATATATTAGAGAGAGATCAAAATTAAAGCTAAGATTTTCAAGCTTATTTTCTCTTTCAGATATCAAAAGTTAATAGTAATATAATATAGGAGAAAAATTCATATAAGTCTTTGGAAAGTTAGCTAAATTGGTTTTAATTTCTGTAAAATCGAAAAATTGTCATAGGTCCCCAAACAATATGTAGGGTTAACAGATTTAGTCCTTAAGTTATATTGCTCTAATAAATACATTCAAATAAGTCTCTAACATAATATGGGAAATCCGATTTAGTCATTTTGATGGCAAAAATGCCCCTGCCTTTTTCTGAAAAATCTTTTGCTATCCTATACGCACCAATGGAAAAAAAAGGATAAATCGATATAACTCCCTCAAACTTATAAAAATCGAAAAAGGTCCCTGTCGAATCAATAGATCCCCTTAAAACCAACCACCAATCTGGTTAGTATATATTAAAATAATTTATCAACTAAATTTAAAGGGTATTATAGTAATTTATCATGTATGGTTAGAATCACTCACTGATCTGGTTAGTTTCGGTTACAGTTGAGACTAAAATAATAATGATCGGAGGGGATTTACCGATTTCATATGGACCTTTTCGATTTTCATAAATTCCTAGGGAGTTATATTGATTTTTCGACAATAAGGTGTTGGGCATTCTGGTAACTTTTGATGTATAGTTAGGATTAATCATGTATCTGGTTAGTTAGAGTGATAATAGGAATTGATATTTTTCTAATAACATAAGGACCTGTGGCGATTTTTCAATTTTACTGGGACTAAAATCGATTTAGCTAACTTTTCAGGAAGTTATGACGATTTTTTCTAATAATATATTATGATTGTGAATAATCATACATGATAACAAATATGAACAATATATAATACAAATATATATAATTTTAATAATATTTATCAGATTCGGATATTTTTCACATTGGATGCACTTATATCCATATCCTCACTCCGGATATTTGAATATCGGATATTTCTTATTTTTCGGATACAGATGCAGATCGGATCGGATACGGCTCTTTTCCGGATAGTTTACAAGCTTATTTATATAAAATTTTAAATAAATCAATAAGGTGTATATTAATGAACTGTTCACTAGATCAACTATAAATATTAGAAGATTTTTCAATTGCAATGATGATGTTAATGCATTCAAATTATTTTCCACCCAATTTACAGATTTATCAATCATTATTAATCATTACATTCATCTGAATTCAATGAGGCTTTTGAATATTTGCTTACATCCCTTATTCAAACTTTCTGCTCATCATCTTCAATTTCAAAGGAATGATCATATTTCTGGTCACACTGAATTTGTATTCAGGTGACCATTCCTGATCTGCAGATTAAAAGCCTAGTCAGGTTCCCTCTGGAAAATAAAAAGACTTTCAAAATGTAAAGACATTAAAAAAACAGAATTGACTTGTATTATTATCACTCACAAGCAGGCACATCTTTTCCATCTCAAACTTGCAATTCATGTTAAAGGAATGTTAAATTACAGCATTCGCAATTCATGGACAAACACAACAACAGTGAGGAATCAAAGACACCTCAACATGTTGACATTATACCCAACAATGCACTAAGAAGGCTTGTAGTACTTCGTTGGAACGAATGGCATCTTCGTAACAACGCCTTCATTGGACTTTCCCCTGATAACGATCTTCACTTCCGTCCCAGGCTTGTGCAGGCCGGATTTCACATAACCCATTGCGATATTCTTCTTCAAGCACGGGCTGAACCCTCCGCTGGTCACCTCACCAATGTGGTTCCCCGAAGCGTCTACGATCTCGCTGTGGCTCCTTGGAGGGGGGCCTGAAGAGAAGAGCCCGACACGCCTGATCGATGGGCCCTCTGCGAGCTGTTTGAGTATCACATCCGCTCCCAAGAAGCCTCCCTCGGCTCTCCTCCTCTTCCCTATCGCCCATGAAAGTCCGGCCTCCACGGGAGTGATGTGTTGTTCCATGTCGTTCCCGTACAAACACAGGCCCGCTTCGAGACGGAGACTGTCTCGTGCGCCCAAGCCGGTCAGCCTCACCTTCCCTTCTGAGTTTTCTAAGATCGCTTTGGCAAGGTCCACAGCATGTTCGGATGGGACGGAGATTTCAAAACCGTCTTCACCGGTGTACCTGAGAGAGCTCATGCAAAATATCAACAATTGTACAAGGGGACTTAATAGGTTACAAGCCACTAACATAAAGGGATATATCACTACTAATACTTGAAAGATGAGCCCATAACAGACTGTGGACTAAAGCTCACAAGAACCAGTCCAAAGTTCTGTATTTGTAACTGCAAACCAAAAATGAGTTCCCAATGGAGAACTGCCCCCACCACCAGACCATCAGCCATTGTGACGTGATGTAACTAACTTAACTTTTAGATAATGTGTGAAACCAAGTTTAAAAGCTTCTCACACATCATGCATCAAGATATAATTATTTTGTGTATCGTATTTTATGCACATACAGCATACACCTTCTTCCTAGATTTCACATTACATTATTCCACAGTTCTCCAAAGTGTAATTCTGAATATAAGAGTAACATCACAATATTTAGAAAAATAAGATGCACCTATTGTAAAACTTAATACACATTATATTAGTGAATTTGTGCCAGTGAGATGTAAGTTCTGGAATTTCACCAAAGTTCGCCCACTTCCATAATTACCCCCAAGAAAGCCCAAGGATGAATGCCATATATGGAATGAATGACTTCAAAATCTACCATAGAGAACACCTTGAACGCGTTCAGTCTCATAACCATTCACTCTTAACATCCCCCTTGATAGTGCAATCCAATTTCATCAGTCTAAATTCATATTCTTATCATGATTGGAATAATGAATCTAGAACTATTCAAAGCTATGAAAAGTTAAAACAGAGATGCTAGAACAGATATCATAATTGCACCGAGTTTTATCATTCAATTATTCTCTGGACTCCCTAGAAGTATAATCGGTCAGAATTTACATCAATTCAATGAACTATATAACAGGAGAAATGGAGATAATTTTTGCTCCAGCATAATAACACCAGAGAAAATGTTTTATTTGACAGGGTAAACAAGAAAGAAAATAAGAAATTAAAATGGAATTAAAGGGTTTAGGTGGAGAAAGCAAAATCAAGTAGCTAAATATGGAAAACTTAGAAAAGTACAATTTGTTGGTCATTACTTCTTGCTGGCAATAAATTGATAATCAAGAAGACACACAGTCTCATATCATGTAAACAAGGATATAACACTTGAATATTTTCAATATGTAGTCACAAATTCTTTTCCAGATTTACTTGTATACAGTGTTTCATGAAATGCTAAATTGATAAAACGATGATTTTTTATGCTGGTCTGAAATTCTTTCCCTCAATTATACCTGCCTGAAGCTTAAATTCTCCACTACTGCATCTCCTATGCTGAATTGGATGAGTTTTGACTTTTGAATTGTGATTACATAATATTTGCATCCATAACTCAAGGTGACATCATGGAGCCTAAATCTCATAGATGTTTGACTATTCTGATACATATAGCGGCAGCATGAGTAATATGAGACAAATGCAAGTCAACAACAACAATATTTGTCACAGCATACATCAAATGAGGAACTACAGCAATGATTATGCTAAAGATTTACTACGTGACTCAAGCTTGAGAAGAAGACATTCACATTCAATTATTCATGGGCACATTTAAGAAGGCATTTTAAAATGCCACACATATCATGCGACAGATTCTCATGTAATAGCTATTTGAATTGTATTTGCAAGAATTAACAAAAGCATGTCTTCCATGTCAAATGACTTTAATATGCTTCTTTTCTAGGACATTTAATGTGGATGGGTTAATTTATCATGTCTGTGTTAAACCTATCATATAGAACAATAGCATAGCAGGAAAAATAAGATGATATGAAATAACAATAGGAAATGCACTTCACACTCATTGCATAATTAATCATAGCGGTAAAAAAATATTTAGATTTCGACTAAAATAAAAGGCCTTGTTGGCAGAATCAAAATTTCCAGCATTCTACAACCACCATGTCATGGAAGACATATTTGTATGTTTTAATATCATTCATTAATCTTATATGCAGATTAATACATACAATTAAGGATAGATGATACTTTCTTATTCATTCCTTAATATTGATTCTCCTCAACAGAGGAGAGATCTCATTGGGATCAACGAATAACTTGTACGAACTAGAGATCCAATTAACCAAACATGAAACAATGGCTGCATTGCATGCTCTTCAAACTGTATCAATCAGTAACACATCCTGCAATTAGTACTCTCAAACAGAAAAATAAGCAAAGCAATCCACAGGCAAGACCGACTAACGCAAATTCACAACAAAACAGATCAAACACTACACATCTCACACACAACACTGAAATCATAACCAAAGGAGGTGAAATAACCAAAGGACATAAACAAAAAGAAAACGAATCGCATACCCGGTCCTCGTCAGGAAGCAATGCACGCCATTCACATCGAGCATCTTGAACTCGCCGAAGTAAAACTTGCTCAGATCATCCTTCGTCAGCGTCTGCAACACCGCCCCTGCGAGCGGCCCCTACAAAATCACCCAAAACTCTCAATCACCCAAACCCCCAAATCAATCAAAACCCAAAACCCAAATCCCCAAAAACCTGAAGAGCGAGCAGCGACCGCTCGTCGTGGATGTGCCAATCGACGGCCCCTCCCTTCTTCTTAAACGCCTCCATGTGCGCCCCAATGTGGGCGAGGTCCTTGTCGCGGCATCCGGCGTTCACGACAAGGTAGACGTGATCGTCGGCGACCTTGGTAACAACAGAGTCGTCGATGGCACCGCCCTTGTCGTTGGTGAAGACGGTGAGGGTCCCCGTGCCGTTCTTGAGTCCCGCGACGTCGGCGACGACGAGGGACTCGAGGAAGGGGATGGCGCCGGAGCCGCGGAGGCTGAGGCCGCACATGTGGGAGACGTCGAAGAGGGAGCCGTTGGAGCGGCAGTTGAGGGTGGAGTCCATGATGGAGTCCTTGTATTGGATGGGCATGGACCAGCCGGCGAAAGGGACCATCTTTCCGCCGTTTTCGACATGGAAGTCGTGGAGGGCGGTCTTCTTGAGCGGTGGCGCGGGTTCCGAGGCGAGGCCGCGGAGGAGGGTAGTGGTGGCGGGTGGTGGTGCGCGGGTTTCGAGGCGGCGGGCGAGGGAGTGGCCGAGGTGGCAGAGGGAGCCTCTCATGGTGGGTGGGTGGGTGGGGTGGGTGAGAGAAGTGGAAGTTAAAGATGTGTGTTTTGATTTATAAAAGAAGATGTTTTTTTGTATTTGTTTAAATAGAGAAATGAAAATGAATGATAAATGGTGGGGAGAGTGGGCGGAGTGGGTGGTGGAGGAAACCTCCGGGGGAAGAAGAGTGGATATCGCGCATCATCGATAGTGAGTGGCTCTCTTCTCTTACAATTTTTTTTTTTTAATTTGTTAACGGTGGTTTGGTTTGTTTTTAATGATGTATTTGAAAAAACACTTTGAAAAGAAATTTTAAGTTTGATACACGTGTTTTTAGTAAGTAATGATGAATGCTGTTTTTTAATTAATTAAATTAAATAATCATGTTTGTTATTTATAACAAAAAAAAATTTTGTTAGAATAAACACATTTGATGAATTTTTTATGTAATGATAATGGCAGTTTTTTTAACTTTGCTACACATGCTCCATTAAATAGGCCCCTCCCACAGACACCTAGATGTGTAAAAATGTAATTGGTTGTCTAGGCTTTTTTTTACAAAATGACAAAATAGCTAAATACTTTATTACCACTAATTAAAACCCACCATTCGTTTCACGTTTTCCCCTCTTTTTCCGTTTTTTCCCACTAACGTCCGTCTCTCTCACCCATTCAAACACATTCAAACTAATTTAGGGCTTCGAAAATCAAATTTGAATAGAAAATCAGAGCAAAAAAAAAACCCTCTTTTGTTTAAAACGAAGAACAAATCCTAATATTTCCTTCAAGAATCAATTTGAAAACAAAAGAGTTCTTCTGGAGGTTTCAACTAAAAAAAAAGATTATGCAATCTTTTTTTTGGTTTTTCTGAAAATGCCTTCGTGGTTTTTGAAGAACCTATGATTAAATATTTTTTTTCTATTTTTTTTATTTTTAATTTGAATTAATGCAAAATATAACTGATTTTTTTATAGAGAAAACTGTAATGTATGAGAGTTCTTTTGGAGGTTTCAACTACAACAAAAAATGGGTATGCAACCCTTTTTTTGGTATTTTTTAAAACGTCTATGTTGTTTTTAAAGATCCTATGATTAAATGTTTTTTTTTCTAGGCTTTTTTTTTTAAAATCGAATTGATGCAAAATGTAACTGATTATTTTTATAGAGAAAATTGTAATGTATGATTAACTTCTGTTTATGTTTGTTATTTAAATGTAGCTGACAAAAAAAATTATTGTAAACAGATTTCAGTTACATGTATTTTTATTTTGCTTAATAGTTGATATGGGCAATGTCAACATGCAATAAATGTAACTTACTTTAAGTAGTTGTTGGTACATATAAGTGATCAGCAAATGTAACTAACTATGACAATGTATTAGTCAATGTAAATTGTTTATTAGTTTGTTTACTGTTACTACTATGATGAAGGTGACTGTATTTGTAATCTAATTGATTGAGATCAACTCTTCCGCAAATGTAACTAACTATTAGAAAAGAATTATCTGTGTTAAGTTGTTTAGTCACTTTATCATATATGTTTATTTAGTTTTGTGTATATGTACGTCGTGATTTATATTTCCTTAATCATTACATTTTTTGTTGTTGCTGTTATACACAATGTACCTATCATTTGTATTATGTAACTATTTTATGTTAATGAAAATTGTTTTGTATTCATTTGTATCTAACTATTCAAAATTGTAATTGTAAAATGTCAAACATTCAGAGGAAGAGATCACACAATGTAATTCAAATGAATGTAACTAAAACAATTACAAATGCAAATAATATTGAATGTAAATAAACAATCGCACATCTTCTTTTGTATCAAATGTCATTCCAACACTTGGAGTAATTGCTTCTGCACATTGCTGTTCAAGTTCAATAATGAAATCTTTATGCGGACTTCCATCCACATAAAATGTAACTGAGTCCATTGTATTTCCTACATTAAAATGCCAAAAATTATAAAATAAAACGAATGTACTGTTATAATCACTACAAATTAGATAAACATAAAAACTAAAAATGAAAAAATAAGACTCATAGTGCCACTACTGATCATATTAATAGTTGTTGATAGTTTCAAATGACACTTTGTTTTAGAATTATGTTGCTCTAAACAGATAGTTACATTTTTCAATGTAACTATTATTATTTACATAAATATATAATAAGTTAATTACATTTTCATAAGAAGGTAGTCAAATAAAAAATAACCGGAGAGAAAAGACAAAAAAAGGAATACATATATAATTGACATTCAAAAAGTTAAACAACTGATGTATCATATTCAGAACCATGTTTCACATAAAAAAAAAACACTTGGCACAATTGCTTCTTCTGAATCAAATATCATTCTAACTCTTAGCACAATTGTTTCTGAAAATTGCTGCTCAACATCAACAATGAAATCCTTCTCCGGACTACCTTCCAAGGAACATGTACCTGAGTGCCCTATATTTTAAAAAAAATAGCAATGATAATTAATTGATGTTACAAAGGTAGTTACATTTGCAAATGTAACTTGGATTATAATACAAAATTCATATAATAAGTTAGTTACATTCAAAAATCGATGAAGCTAGTTACAAAAAATAATACAAAATATTAATATAAAAGTTAGTTACATTTCTGTAACATGGTATGCATATGTAACTGAGATTCATATGCCAAACAACAGATATGCCGTATTGAAAATCATATTTGACAACATAAACAACCAAATGAACATTAAAAAAATAGAAGAAAAAAAATGAAACAATTGAAAAACATACAATATAAACAAACACCACACCTGATCGACAGACATTTCAATGGCAGTCAAATTATTCATTTTTTTTTTGATAAGATTATACGCTTAAAAAGTCCTCCAAACAATCAAATCAAAGTGCAGTCTCAGGAAAAAAAATTCTGCAAATTTATCACAAAAATGATGAAGTTGATTCAATTATGAGCAATTCAAATGTGAGAAAATCAAAAAAGGAAAAAAAACGCTATTTAATGCCTCAAGATACTATTTAGATTTACATAAATATTTTCAAAAGGTTACATGGGCTTCAGAAAAAATCAAGAGATTAATGGATTATGTGCTGGGATTATTTGAAATTTTCTCTTGGGGTGCGTTTGACAACCCAATTTGCGTTGCTTTTAGCTCCTAACAAGTTACCAAACAAACTCACTTTATTAAAAAAACTGAGAAAATAATTGACAAGCTCCAATTCATAAGCCCAAATAAACCTCATGACATGACATGAGTTGAATTTCTGGTTATACCCTTAATTGTGATTTCTAACCTCTTAAACGAAATTAATGCAATTGGTTATTATTTCCATCATTGGAACTGCACGTAACAAATGAAAAATGATCTACGAATATTCTATTTGGTTAACACTGATTTATAAAATTCATAATATACCAAAAACCTCCTACAATGCATAAAAGAAGTGAAAAATTTTCTATAAATGATGATTTTATCCCTTCAAATAGATTATATAAAATCCTATTGGAAGGGGATAAAATCATTATTTACATAGGGTTTTTCATATTTTTAACACATTTTAGGGGCTTTTGGTATACTGTGTTTGCAACGAAGGTTAACCAAACAGAATATTCGTCATCTTTCAATAAAATTTAATTCAAGGGTTATTTAGATTTGCATAAATGTTTTTAAGGGATTATATGGACTTCAGAAAAAGTTCAGCAGTTATATGAATTTCAGGGAGTATACAGGGGGTTATATGGATTTTCCCTTATTTTTATTTGGAAGAAATGCATTGGTATTTATACTAGTTTTATGTGTGTTATAAAACACATGATACAACTTTTGTATACAAAAAAAAAGAGCATTATTATATATAGTATCAATGACAGTCTATATACCTACGTCATCGAACAATGCGTATCATCTCTTTAGATGAAATAAATACTTTATTAAATATTTTTATATTAGTAAAAATGGGCTCATTCAATTCGTTATAGAGCGACGTACACTTTTTATTAAATTATATATCTCACAAGATGAGTTTCATTATTTAAAAAAAAAGTGCAAACTGTCTGTGGAACTCTCCCTAACATTATTCATAGATAAAATGTTACCGGTGGAGTGGATTTGGTGAAGTAACACAATTTAGGTGAACTTGAAATTTCAATAAAAGCTTATTCTGGTCTATTTTAGTATAGTTACATGTATAGTTATATCATATATTTCTTGTAAATAAACATTTTTTTTGGGCTTTTCATTTCTTTTCCACATGTATTCTTTCATCCAAACAGGAGGTAAGGGTCCATATTTTTAATCAAATCTCCATTAAATTTTTAATAAGCCACTTCAACCAATGAAAACAAGACATATTTCAAGTGACATATCAACTTATCACTTTTTAAGTGGGGTTTTGAAAGTTTTTTTTTATTTTGGTAAGGAGGCCCTTGTAGGGCAAATAGGGACTACAAGCTTTAGTAGGCTGTTACATTCTGGTTTTACAAGGAGTGCTGCTACACTCAGTTTTATTCTCAGTCCAAAATACAAACCCTATATACCTCATTACAGATTTAATTAAGCATATATCTCGTTAGATGATGTATATACCTCATTGAATTTTTTCTTACACTTGTTAAAAATAGGTTCATTCAATTTGAAATTGAGCAATGTGCACTTTTTATCAAAGCATATACCTCATTAGATGAGGTTTACTATTTCTTAAAAAATGAAAATACTTGAGGTCTGAGTTTTGATTGATGAATGTGACTGAGTACATCATTTTCCTTTTACAAGAAGTGACAACAACAGCATGGGCCCGTGGCCCATTAGTGACTTTTTTTTCTCAGGAGAGCCATGATTTGATCCCACGTCCTTTAAAGGATAGGGGTGGTAAACGAGCCGAACGAGCCGAGCTTTGACATGTTCAAGCTCGGCTCGTTTATAAACGAATCGAGCCAAGTCGAGCCGAGCCGAGCTCACGAGCCTCAACGAGCCAAGCGTTCTTCTTCATTTAGGGTTTTTAGGGTTGAAAATAAAATTTTAGCCTAAATGAACCAAGTTCATGACTTAAACGAGCATAACTTTGTATTAATTTAATGTTCTGATTTTATAAAGGAGATTAGTCAAGCTTCAACTAAGTTTTAATAACACAAACGAGTCGAATTTGAACATAAAATAAAACCCGATCTAGGTCTTGAGCCTAACCGAGCTTTAAACTTATTCAAGCTCGCTCATTTATCTAAATGAACGAGCCTGTCCGAGCCCAAACCGAGCCCGAGCGGCTTAGTTCATTTACCAGCCCTATTAAAGAACATGTGGGGGTGTCCATCCACTGCACCAAGGCAGTACGAGACATCTTTTGGTTGGTTGATCATTTTCTGTTCTATAATTTGAAATAATGATTCGAAGATAAAAACAAAAAAATTAACCTCAAGACTTACAAAAGATGGTGGGTCTTTACAAAAGGTTAAAATCTTCAATGGAAGATTTACCAATTAAGTTGGATAGTTGGAATCAATGTAGTAGAATATTTTATTGTGGGACTACTGATTTCTTTTGGTATTTTATCAAATGAAGCATTCTTTATGAATATCTATTTATGCCAAAAATAAACCTCCAACACTCTAACAAATTTCAAGAGGTTGAAGAAGGATATTTAAGAATTTTTTCATTAAGGGAGGGTAAAATAGTCAATATGAGATTAAATATTTGTTGGGAAACAAATACGCGGAAGTCATAGATAAAAGACAAGATCATACACAAGAACGGAACACCATCACACGAAAACACAAAAAATACGTGGTTCGACCTAAGCCTACATCCATGAGGCGAAGATAGAGAATCCACTATAATAGTTGAGATACAAAAAAGCTTACAAACTCTCTTATGGAGTTACCCTCTTTTGAACCCTCTCAACCTCTCTCATATGGATCTCTACATTTTATGTCAAGCCGAGTTTTACCCGAGCTTTACCCTGAAACCCTATGGGGATATTTATATGAATAATAACTTATTCTCTAAGTAATCTCTTAACAAACAAATTTGTTTCCCTGATTTTAGGAGATTCACTTTATATCTTAATTAAGATCAAATCTCAACTAATTAATAATTATGTGTCCACCCTAATTTGATTTCATCATAGCCATCCGATATTGATATACCGGATTGAGACATAATAACAATATTCTCCTAAAATTCTTAGTTTATTGATTGCTGGATTTTTTACAAATTCTAGTAACATTTTAAGAGAGTTTATAATAATATTATGTCTTGGAGGGGTTTTTTTATTAATAATATGCATGTTTTATGATGGGTGAAAACTAAATAATCCTTTCTAAAAGTGTGATTTTATAAAGCGGGTCCATTTATATCATCTTCAATGTTCAAATATTATAATTTATTTTTTATTTTTCATATAAGGTTTGAACATATATATAAGAATATTTTGTAAAAATTGATGCATTTATTTGGATATTTAGCACTAAAAATTATTCCTCGTATGAATGCTTAAAATATTAAAACATCATGGACAAATACTTATTAGATTTTTGGGTTTTTTTATTTTTAAGTCCCCATGAACCATAAATTTAGTGATCGATCCCTCACTTATTCGTATTTTGATTTTAGTCCCTAGATTTAAAGGATATGTTCTTTTTTAGTCCCTGGGAGTAGGGGTGGTAATCAAGCCGAACGAGTCGAGCTTTGACATGTTCAAACTCGGCTCGTTTATAAACGAGTCGAGCCGAGCCGAGCTCATGAGTCTCAACGAGCCTAGCGTTCTTCTTCATTTTAGGGTTTTTAGGGATTGAAAATAAAATTTTAGTATAAATGAGTCAAGTTCATGAGCTTAAACGAGTATAACTTTGTATTAATTTAATGTTCTGATTTTATAAAGGGTTTAATCAAGCTTCAACTAAGTTTTTCTAACACAAACGAGTCGAATTTGAATACAAAATAAAACTCGATCTAGGTCCCGAGCCTAACCGAGCTTTAAAACTTGTTCAAGTTCGCTCATTTGTCTAAATGAACGAGTCTGAACGAGCTCAAACTGAGCCGAACCGAGCGGCTAGGTTCGTTTACCAGCCCTACCTAGGAGGGACTAAAAAGAAAATAAAATAATTTAGGGATAGGTCCCTCCCGGGGACTAAAAATGAACATATCCTTTAAATCTGGGACCAAAACCAATATAAGAATAAGTGATGGATTGATCACTAAATCCTATGATTCATAGGGACTTAAAAAAAGAAAACCCTAGATTTTTATATATGAATATGTACGATGATCTGTTTTATGTTTTGGTGGTATAATAACCAACTCAACTTTTTAATTAATTTTGTCATCACAATTGATGAATATGAACACTTTGTAATAGAAAGGCCCTGCCAATGAAATGGTTAGACAAACTTCGATCCACCTGTCGGTGGATAAACTGTCACATGCATGGAGAGTCCATCCTATTTTTCTCGTCTTCTAATCATCACTTGCTTCAGCCACACGATTGCATCCTCACAAAAGGGGGCGGTTACATCTGTAGATATCTCAATTTTGACCGTCTAGAGAAGAAAAATACTTCAAGTAACACACATAAATATCCCACCTTTGGACATCTAGTGGAGAATCAAAGTTCAGGAAACCGGAAAACCTAACCTGACCTAAGCTTAAATCGGAAACCCTAACCCTGACCTAAGCCTAAACCCTAACCCTAGCCCCGGAACCCTAAACCTAAACCTAAACCTAAAACCAGAAACCCTAACCCTAGCCTTGACCTAAACCTAAACCCTAGTCTTGCCCTAAACCAGACCCCAAACCAGAACCCCACTTAGGAAAAACCCTAAAAACCAAAAAAACCCCTGAGTACCTGGCAAGGGGCGGCTACACCTAACTAGCCGCCCCATACCAGGCGGCTAGTTAGCACTAGCCGCCCCCCCGGCCAACTTTGGACCAGTCCCCTGGATGGGACATAAAGCAGTATTAAATGCTGATCATTGCGGCGGGTCATGACCTTTAGCCGCCCTCGCTTGGCCGGATCAACCCAAGTAACCGACCCAAGCCACCGCTTGTCAGAGATGGGACGTTTGGCAGGTCATGATAGGGGCGGTTACCAGGAAGTAGCCGCCCTATCCTGGGCGGCTAGTTGGAACTAGCCGCCCTTCACCTGGTCTCTGACAGAAGAACCAGAGAATTAATGAGAGGTCTAATCGAAGCCAACCCACTCTATTACCCCCTAGACATTCCCCTGCCCCTCTTTTACTATAAATAGAGGAGGTCCCAAGCCTTTAAACCCATCACCAAAAATCCACAATAATCACCAATCAACATCTTTAATCCACCATCCTCACTTGATCAATCCCTTCCACCACTAGAAATCCCAAGAGAGAGGAAGAGAGAGAGAGCCCCCTTTGTGAGAGAAAAACCTATTCCCTACACAAAAACACCCTCTCATTCCACCCTCCAGAAACCCGGGCTAAACCTAGCTTAGCCTCTGCCCAAAACCAAACTCATTTCCTACCGAAGTTCTGCCCAAACCAAACCAGACCTGGGACGGCTAAACCCTAGTAGCCGCCCCTCACCAGACGGCTAGATCCAACTAGCCGCCCCCCATACACACCCCACTTACACCCCCTATGTCCCATAACTCCTTTAGTCAAGCCCCGGAAGCAGAATAGGATTATCTATTTTTCACCTCTGTGTACGGTATATCCGTGTCTCAGAGCGGAGACCCCACAAACTCCCCACGTAGGCGATCAAATCCGACCCAACCTTTTCCTGCTTTTAAAAAAAACAGGTGGCGATCACACAAACCCCTGAATCCTCTTGAGACGCTATCGGGCGCCTCAACCAGGAACGACACCCCTCACCCTTCCGAGAAGACGATCCGACCGAGCCCGCCAGGGCACGCATCCGATCTGAATCCCCGAAGAACCCCCACACACGCACGCGCACCCGCGCACCGCCGGGACCCCTTCCGAAAGCACCAACACCACGCGGCCCATTCGGAGGCCTTCCCGACGATACTGACAAATCTGGCGATCACGGTGGGACCTCCCTCGTGAAAAACAACAAAAGGTAATACTCTTCTGCCCCCCTTTTACAAGCTTGACTAGAATGCTATCAACCCTCTAGGAAGGTTAGAGTTTCCCACCCATCGAATCAGTTCCTCCTCTACTTCGCATCACATCATCCTTTACTGCTTTGTAAGCCGCACACCGCTGCGCAATCCTTTACTGCTTTGTAAGCCGCACACCGCTGCGCAACCCTTTACTGCTTTGTAAGCCGCACACCGCTGCGCAATCCTTTACTACTTTGTAAGCCGCACACCGCTGCGCAATCCTTTACCGCTTTATTTAATGCTTTATATCTGCATTCATTCCCTTGAATCATTCCACACGCATCATGGAATCCCACCTAGAGGAGGAGATATTAGAGGAAAGAACCCACCAAGAGGGTCAGGCCACGCAATTCCTGACCCACCTAGAGGAAAAGATGGTGAGTCTAGGATACCAATCCGTAGAGGACATGTTTCATGACCTCGCCGACTACCGCCAGGTCAAAACCCTAAGACAGGAGGCCCCTGTCGAAACTCCTAAGACCATTCCCAAGACCCCATTCACGCCCAGTCACTCGGTCAACCGAGCGTCTTTTCATTCACCCCCTTTCCCCCGCAAATCCAATATTCCCAGCCGTTTCCACCCCAGGCCCTTACCAGGCCACCCCAAACCCGGGACCGCTAGGCAGCCCTCCCAGGGGAGAGACGCTGGATGAAACCATCCAGAGAATCCTCTCCGAGACTGGTCCCTCAGCCCCCAAACACATGTCTCTACATAACCTGAGACAAATCCCGTCAGTCCACCTACCGGAGGGATTCAAAATCCCCAAATTCCGCCGGTATAACGGTCGTGGAGAACCAGACATCCATTTAACTGCTTTTTATCTAGACGCTCGCCCATTTCTAGATAATCAACCTCTGCTAGTCTTCCTCTTCCAGAAATCATTGGAAGGAGAAGCACTACAATGGTTCTCCACCCTCCCTATAGATCACTTGTCGAACTTCTCGGCTGTAAGTGAGAAGTTCTTGGGCCGCTACGGTTACCAGAGGACCAGATTCCCCTCTATTTCAGATTTAACCGTAGAGAGAATGAGGCATAGGGAGGAATTCGAACAATACGTGTCTCGGTGGCGCACACTTGTCCACCGGACCGGACTGCAACTCACAGAATGTCAAGAAATTGACATGATGTTACAGAGCCTGAGTCCAGAACATCGTACGAGTCTTTCGTACGGAGACTGTACTACGTATCAGCTTCTAATTGACCGCCACAACAGGATTTTCCGTTGTGCAGCCCCAGTAATCCAAACCCAGTCCCCACCTATCAGCCATAGAGTTGGACAACCGCCTCGTAAGGCACAAACCCCCATAGTAGAGGGGATTATACACAGGTATCGGCACTCTACCGAACGGAGCACGAGTTCCTGATCGAGGAACGGCTCCGAGACAGTACACGTCCGGTTCAACAGGGTATGCCGCGCCTCGGCCAATCGACCAAAACTTCACTACTCGATCAGTACCCATCCCCGTGCCAACACAACAAAACCCGATAATCCAAGTTCCCCGGTCCAAAACCCTGTAATCTCAAGACAAGGCCAGCCTAGGACCCCTTTCTATTCCAGCTTCTTAAGAAGTCAGAACCTAAGTCCTAGGCAGCCCTCCCAAAATACTTATAATGAGGTCTCCCCTCCGACATCCTATGATCAAAGACGAATGGGAAAGAGAGACTCTTACCCTCCCCTCCCAGAAACACTAACTAGAATTTTTAGGGTACTGATGGACACAAATAGTATCTCCCTCCCAGCTGCTAAACCTCCACTCCCCGGGGCCAGCAGACTGCGTTACTGTCAATACCACCAACAACATGGTCATACCGTAGAACAATGCATTATTTTTCAGGATTTTATCTATGATTTAAATGATGACAGGCGCCTTGATTGGGCCATGATCAAAAGCCACTTAAACCAGGGCAATTCTCGAGCCTCCAAGCCACTTGGCATTTTTACTGACCCATTGCCAGGTCACAACCAAGCATCCACATCTGGAGCCCACATAGTAAACATGGTCAGGAGAGGGAGACAACCATCACCACAACCAAGCAGTTCAGAAGATGTCACTGACGACAGTCTGTCCGAAGAATCCGAGGAGGAAGAGCAAAATGAGCCCTTCCAGCTGAACCTCGACAATCATAACCTTGCCATACTCTATGGCGAAGAAGAAGATGCAGTTCTCGCCCTTCCCGCAGTCATCAACATCGAGTCCGACGAAAGCGGACTAGAAAACCCGGGAGGAGACGAAGAAGAAGAGCCATTTGAGGAGATCCCCGAAGGAGCTAGCGAAGGACCCGAAGGAGGGGAATGTACGTCGGATGATCTGCATCCGGACGACAACGGGTCCTCCAAGAGTACCGACACTGTCGACGGCCCCCGCCGCCCAATGACCATTTCGTTCACTGACCAAGACCTCCTGGATCCCAGACTACGAGTCTACCCCCTACACATCCGCGGACGACTTCAAATGTTGTGGCTAAACAACATCTTCGTAGATCCAGGGTCAGAATGAACATAATGACGTGCTCCACCTACCAAAAGATACCCGGACTAGGCCGTCCTCCCGTCCAACCGGCCCACCATACTATTCAAGCTTTCAACCATACCGGGAAGACTCTCCGTGGCCCCGGAACAATCGAGCTGTCCGTCGGCCCTCTTATCTGTGAAGTAGTCTGCTTCGTGGCCGACATCGACACAAGGTACCCATTGATGTTGGGGCGACCATGGTTAGACAGCATCCAAGCAATCTGTTCCCCCAGGCACCAATGCCTTCGACTGCCCTTCTTGAGTCATATTCTGACAATCTGGGGAGAGGCGCGCCTCCAGTATGAGAACGAGAACAATTGGGCGATACATAATATGTTCACACTAGCCCTGCGACCGGGGAACGAGGATGAAAGTGGCAGTCCACCTGGGTCCCCTTACGACAACAACTATCCTGCAGAAGAAGCAACCAGGACCCTGCATCCACCAAGCGATCTTACGAAGCCCAACTCGATCACCTTCCTCCCCCATGAAGTCGCCAAAGCCGGAGCACGCTCCGCACCCCTCGCAATCTCTGCTATACTCGGAGGAAGGGAATTCCGGCACATTCTCATCGACACGGGAGCGGAAACTAACGTTCTTACATATTCCGCCTACCAGAAGCTAGAAGGCAGGGTCACAAGATTGGAGCCCTCGAACGAATACATCTACGCCTTCGACAGCACGCGCAAGAACGCTTGCGGACTGGTCACACTCCTGCTAAAGATCGACCCGGTCTCCACCATCGTTAACTGCATGGTAATGAACATTCAATCACCCCACCCTCTGATTGTTGGAAGGACATGTCTCAATAGCATCGAAGCTGTCTCATCCACCCGACACCAATGTCTTCGCTTCCCATACCGCGGGAAAGTAGTATCCATAGGGGGAGAAGCATGCTTTAACGAGACACGAGCCCGGAATTGGAGCGTCTGTGCCATGCGCATCCGGCTAGAGGTGCTCGCATGTTGGCAGCCAGGCTCCACCGACGAAGAACTGCTCCATCAAGGAAGGCCTTTGAAAAGGCTCAGGGAAGAAGAGTTCGGGAATAGGGGACCCCCACCGGACATCAGTCGGCCAACCAAACGAAGCCGACTCGAGGAAACAATGCGAATCCAAGAACCAGGAACTGATCCCCCCGAGTAAGCCTTCGCTACACCCTGTACATATTTGTTCACAGCTTTTTCTAAAAATCCAAAATCGAAAAATATTTGTTTACCAGCTTTCGCCTTCGTTACACCCTGTACATATTTGTTTACAGCTATTTCTAAAAATGAAAGATCAAAATATTTGTTTACCAACTTTCGTCTTTCGTCACCCTATACGTATTTGTTTACCTGCTTTCCTAAAAGAAACCAAAATCCAAAAAAATACATGCCAATCAGCTTTCATTCCCCAACTCTGAACATACTTGTTTCCAGCTTTATTTCCACTCTTCTTTAAAAACAAAAAAAAAATTTACAAAAATGTTTTCCACGCTCTCCTTCAAAACAAAAGTTTCTTTTTATGAAACCATATTTCCGTGCTTCCAAAGAAATTTTTCCAAACTTTCTTTACTTGTTTACCAAAACAACGAAAATATTTACAAGCCGCGTTTCCAACGAAAACGTTTTCCGAATCTGCGCTTCCACACCTTTCTTTAAAGCAAAATATTTTACAAATCCGTACATCCATGAGTTCCGCCGAAAAACGTTTTACAAACTGTCTTTCCATACTAAAAACAAAATCATTTCCCAAACTTTATCTCCATTCCTTTTTCCAAAAACATATCTATTCACCAACCATAAGTATGCATCTGTCTTCACACTTTCAAAAATACATATGATACTACTAGACGAGAAAAGATTAAGGGTGGCAAGGGCATTTGAAAAGAAGGTAATAAAAAGAAAATTTGAAATCGGGGAATTAGTACTTAAGCAAATAATGCCATCAAGACAGCCTCACCCAAGAGGAAAGTTGCAATTCACATGGGAGGGACCCTATGTGATCCCCATGCCTATTCCGGGAATGCCTACCGCCTGGTAGATGCCGAAGGAGTCGAGATTCCAGGTTCGTGGAATGCACTTTATCTAAAAAAATTCCATGCATGAATAGCTTTCAATACTTAAGAACTATTATTCTTCCTTCCTGCGATTTTCAGCGTTTAGTACTTGATGATAGAATTATAAGACTCTCAAAGATAAACTCGTATCTATTTGAACACATCTCCGCCAAATCATGCCGTTTCCTTCACACACGTATAATTGGACTAGATTCACCTGAAAGAAGAGAAATTGCCTACCCCGTTGACTGGGACAATTTAAAACCCCCAAAGCAAAACAACCCTTATTTCCGCCCCACTCGTATTAACCCTAGGTCAAAATGATGAGTTACCTAGACCTGGCATATGTCCCAAAACTGGCTCTGGCACGATACAAACACTTCTAGAGGGGAAGCATGAAAAGAATCGGGATGAAAAACAGAAGAGCCCCCCCCCCCCTCAAATCAAAAAAACAATGAGAGGCCAACAAAAGAAAAATAACACCCAAGTGAACGGGTTAAACTCTCTATTTTAACAGGCTTTCACGCCTTTACGCACGGTATACGCTAGACAACGGCTATACCAGTACACATCCAAACAACGGACTGTACTTTCCACCCAAAATAAAGAAGTGGTAAAAAGAAGAAAGCCAGAGGGACCTAGAAAGTAAGATATGTGCTAGACTGGGTTATTCTAAAAATTGCCCGAAAGGAAGATATTTCTCTTACCCTATTCCCCCACCCCTTTTTATTTTCGCAATGGGATTCAAAATTGAACTATGTCTGCCGGGAAAGGCGAAATTTCGACCAAAGGTAGATCATTTACAGGTTTACAAATTACACACACTCACATGAGTTCACTTAGAAATTTGCTTGTCCAAGGGAAGCTTATTTGACTCGACTCTTGGTACACTCATGGATTTTTCAGAATGTTTAGAATAATACGATTAAGCATTTGAAAACCATGAACCTTTGCATTTTCCTTTTCCTTTTCCAACTATACTTACGCATAAGCTTGCATTTTTCTTTTCCAAAACAGCTTGGCGTTCGATTTTCTTGGAATATTAAAGTTGACCCCCCGTACCCAGATATTAAAATTGTCCCCACTCATTTCGTACCCTTGCCGCACATGCCTAAGAAGAAATTGTCCCACCTTTACACACACTTGAGAGTTTTTCTCATGCACTTGGAATCCCTTCCTTGCATACTAAAGCATGGTCTCCCGCACTTTACTTTCTCGCATTATCTTTTCCATTTCACCTTAAGATGGGTTGTAGCCCTTGACAATTCAAGCAAGATAAGAGCTTGAAAGTCAGTGCAGGGGCGCAATCTGGACAGATTTAACACTTGGTCCATGGAAAGAATGTTTTTATAGGCCCCGAAGGTTGAAATGGTCACAAAGACTTTCAGCGGCAGCAGCAGACAAGAGCAGCAGAACCAAATTGCCCCAGGCAGGAGGCGGCTAAACTCGATTAGCCGCCCCTGCCCTTTGTTTCAGGTGAGGATGCCCCAGGCAGGGGGCGGCTAAGCACAACTAGCCGCCCCTTGCCTGCACCTCTTTCAGTGTTGTCAGTCCCATTGTAATCAAATCTTCGTGTCTCCAATACCTGTTAAGAACATTTCTTTCCAAAAATTGCATACACACATTTCATACGCATATACATTCATAAAACCAATATAAATACACTTCGAAAAACAACCATATCTCAAAATCATATGTCCATCCATGAATCAAACCTATAAAGCCAAGATTCATCTACACAAACATACATATCCATGAAACATCCATGCTAAACTACTCTAAACCATGCATATAAACGAGAAATTAAATTGTCCCGCCAAAACCACAAACAAAAATTGCTTTTCTAAACCTAAGAGAGTACATAAAAGAAAATCCTTATGAAAGAGTGAGGAAGAGATACGGTCCACCAAGAACTCCAAACTCCAAAGTCTTGAGCTATACTTTACCGAAATGATCACCTGAGTCAAAACAAAAGAAGAAAAGCATGAATTCCTCGCATATATACCATTCTTCTACCTAAAATCAAGACACAAAGAAGCTATACCTCGGCATATCGTCATCCGCTGGAGGCTGAGTAGGAGGAACGTCCTGACTTGGCTGAGAAGGGAGCGGTGGCTGATGAGAAGACTGAACCTCTGGAACGTCAGGAGCGGCAGGAGTCTCTCGAACCGAAGACTCGGCCCTCGCATATATCCCACGACTCCGAGACGCCGAAGGACGAGAAGCACGGCTGAAGGTGGCCCCGGTGGCCAAGGAAGCCGAGAGAGAATGGTCAGGCTCAAGCGGAAGAATGTCGAGGTCCGCCTCGGTCATGGAGCCCCCTCCAACCAATTTCCCCCTCATAGTCGCCTCCCAAAGACGGACTTGCTGCATGTCTCTATCTCTCCTCTCCAATCTCTGTCAGAGGCGACTCTCTGTCCCTCTGGCCCGATCCTCGGCGGCCCTCAACCTCTCCTCCAACTCCCGCGCCCTCACCTCTGATACCCTGAGCGCCTCTCGATCCCTATCCCCGGCCGCCTGAAGAGAACGAACCAAATCCCCCATCAAACCTCCAAGAACGCCCGCTGAAGCCTCTAACTCCGACACCCTCATCTGGAGGGAGTCCCTCTCGCGGCCTAGGGTGATGAACCCCTCCTCTCTCGAAGCCACCATGGACCTCAGCCGGTCCGTCTCCTCCTCAGCCCGAGAAGCCCTACCCCTCGCCTGGCCCAGCTCCATCCGTATGGCCGTCAAATCGCTTCGGGCCGCATCTAGCTCCCTCGTCAGCTCGAGCTCTCACTCGGAAACCATGGAAGGAGGAGGGGCGGAAGAAGAGGAAGCACCGTCGGCCCTCGCTCTCGACAAAGCATCCACCTGAGCCTCGAGGACTCGGACCTGGTCCTGCAAGCGTCCTCTCTGTACCCGCAACACCTCTATCTGCCTGGCCCGCGCTTGGAGGTGCTCATTGGCGGTCTTGAGCCTCTTCTCCATCTCATTCAACTCAACCTACAAAAGCAAATACCATTCAGAAAATATTCAAGCAAGGGAGAACGGGGAAAGGAAAAAGGATTTTTAAGTTACATAAGCGTCCGGGATCTCCTCCTCCATCGTCCCGAGGATACCCGCATACTCCTGACGATACCAAGCTAGGTATTCGTCACTCGAAGTCACCTCAGGACGACGCTCCACCAAGACGCCTCAGCCCATCCATCCCGCCACATACGTAGCGTAATTCCTCAGGAGATTCGTGTCCCGAGGAATCCCAGCCACCGGAATCGAGGGGCGCCGTGGCAGAGGATCGGGCACCCACTGATGATACCCAAGCTGGCGGACGACCTGGCTGATCGCGAACACGACGTCATTGAAATAGATCAACCAGACGTCTCGCGCCAGAGCCTCGGGAACCTCCTCCGAGTAAGGCCTCCATGTCATCTAAGAAGCATCGAAAGAAAGGAAGAGTGCTTAGTCAAAAGAAAACCAAATACAAACCAAAGAAATTCAGAAAAAACTTATACCTCTTCCTCCGACAAGGCTCGGAAGGCCTCTCGGAAATGGACGAGGCGGTGTAAGCGGGAAGATCCCCCGGGTTCCCATCTCATAGCCCAAGGGAGGGCATGATCAAACGGAGCCAAAGTCGGGCGATCAATGGCGAAGTGCTCGTACCCGAAGATCTAGCAAAACAAGAGGAAAATTATCATGATCAAAGTGAGTTAAACTAAAGAAGAAGACACTTACCACTTACACATACCTGAAGAAATGGCGCGAAGCCGCCAAGGTTCTTTCCCCCGGCCCTCTTGACCTTCTTCGAGAGCTCCGCGAATAGATGGGCAAGCATCGCCGCTCCCCAGGCATATCGCCCCATACCCTCTAGGTCCCTCATCAGCAGGAGAGAATGAGAAGAGACCTTGTCGGAGGTCGTCGAGAAGAGGACCCGGCCGAAGAAGTAAAGAAAGAACGCCCTCAACTCCCTCCGTGCCCTCTGTGGGCATGCGGCCGCCTCTCTCGCATCGATCATCACCCGCCTCCTCTCGAAGCTAGCTGCAGCTTCGCCCTTCTGACGCTCCGTAAAGGAACCGAGGCCGTACTGCCCCGAAAGCCTCCCCAAAGGGATCCGGTTCAGCGTCCGCTCCCGCTCCACGAACTCCCATTCCCCGATCAGCTCTCGGAAAAGCCCCCTGTAGTCCGCAAGGGTGGCCGCAATCACTGCCTCCCCCGAGACCGGAAGGCCGGTGATCTGATGGACGTCCTCGAGCGTCGGCATGACAGCGCCGGTAGGGAGGATGAACGTACAACTCTCAGGTCCCATCTCTCGGCCAATGCCTCCACATATGGGCGATGGACGTGGAACGGCTCAATCAAAAAGAAGGAGCGGAAGCCCGCCCCATCCACTAAGCTCCTCTCCTCCTGCCCCAAGGCATCATACCACCTCTTCGTCCCGTGCCATAAAGCCCGGATGCGATTCGGCCGCTACAAAACAAACTAAAATGGGTTAGTCCAAAGCAATCGAGAGGTAAGGATCCAAGTCTAAATGAATTCATTTCCTAGAAACCATGCTTAGCACAATAAAACTCCTACACATTAAAATCTAAAAGGGGCATGAAATATGAGACTTCATACGAAAATCTACTCTCCTTTATTTACAAAACACACCTATAAGATCACATGCTTTACCCTCTTATCCCACTATGGTCATTGCTCGTATGCTTCATCTTACCGCCTATCATGCTTATATACCTTCCCTAAAACACACAAAAAACATATAGGAAGCACTTGAACCTGCGGAATGCATGCATACACTCCCTCATACTCTACCACGATCAAACACATACGGAATCACATACACATAGAAAAGTATCGCATGCAAGCATATTAGCTATATCATTTCTCTCTCCTTTATATGCATATAACAAACATGGATATATATATGTTAATTGCCCCCCTCCCTATAAAAAACAAACCCATATCAGCATGCTTACACATCCCACCGTGATCAACTTATACACGAGCATGCCTATTTTAAAACACACATATACGAGTAATACACATATACAACCTGTTCATACCAACCAAAACACATGCATATACACCAAAATAAAAAAGGCTAAGACTAAAACGTTAGGAACATACCACGGCCCGTGTGGACCCAGGAGCGTCCACCTCGGCCTCGTCGGGATCGTCCATCCCGTCGTCCTCCTCCTCCTCATCCTCCTCGAACACGGCCTCCTCGGCCTCAGCCCCAACACCAACACCGGCCTCTGCAGCCTCGGTGCCCATACCCTCGGCCTCCCCGGCCTCATCCCTAGCCTCTCCTATCCCCTCCACCCTCCCCACACCGGAGATAAACTCCGCAAAGGCCCCCATAGCCCTACTCTCCTCCTCCTCAGCCCTGGCCTCTGTGGCCTCCCTATCCAACATCCCAACGAGGGCATCCAACGACGCCCTCACCTCCTCACTAACTCCCTCGACCCCTACCCCCTCGGTTGCATCCTCAATCGATCCTCCAACCCCCGAAACCACCCCCTCAACCGCCACCGGTCGATCCCCACACCTTCTCTTGCGTGAATAGCCTATCATACTCCCCCCTACCTCCGGGACAGCCCCCGAAGGCAAATCCCCGACCTCACCCACGCCGATGTCCACCGGCGGCACCTCCGTCGTACCCGTACCCTCTCCCACGGCCTCGACCTCCGGCCTATCACTCTCCGATGACGAAGAGCTCGGGCTACGCTCTCCACGAGCCACCCGTGGTCGTTTTCCCCTCGAAACGATCACCTTCGACCTCGTCATCTCCCTCTATTTAAAAAGAAAAAGGAGAACCCAAATCTAGGGTTTCGAAATCAAGAGAAAGAGAAAGATTGAGGTCGAAACGGAGGAAAGAAAGGCAAAGAAATCAGGGTTTTTGAGTTTGAAACAGAAGAGAAGAAGAGAGGAGGGAAGAGAAACCGTTTTGAAACGTATGGAGAGAGAGAGGGTCTTTTCGGTTATAAGGGACCCAGTCCAGGGGCGGCTACCCGTGAGTAGCCGCCCCCTCTCGGGCGGCTAGTTACAACTAGCCGCCCCTCCCAGTATCTCCATTTTCATTAAAAACCCCTTTCCAACCCTAAATTCCAAGGTTCTCCATACCAAACAGCCATGTATTGGTATATTTCCAGACACTACTTGATCAAACACGACTTTCCCGAAGTTTTGCCGCACTTTCAGTAACATTCAAATTCGAATTTCTTCAGTTCTGGTTCTTTTCCAGAGTTCTTATCCTTCGGATGATCCAATTTACCCAACTCAACTGTTACTTGCTTTCTGTCGGCGATATCCCCTCCTTGCTGAGTTTTATCCCCTCCTTACTGAGTTTTCCCAAGCACGGGAACGGTAGGCACGAGGAAACTGACGCTAGGCTGCTCTGCGCACGATAGCTAAGAACCCTGACCGCGGGTTGGATCACTCACCATTTACTTTTCTCCGCCTTCCACCTGGATCATCCTTTCGGCTAAAAATTCTAAGTCAAGACCTAGCCTCTGACAGTCTAAATCAACTCCCCGAATAGTACTGTTCGTATCGGCATAACTTCTTGAAGGTCGGGCCGGCCAAAATAGGGGTCTCTTTCCTTATCATCGGTCGAAGTCTTTCCTGCTTCGCACAAAGACTCCGTCCGATGAGGGACAATTGTAGATACCCCAATTTTGACCGTCCAGAGAGAGAAAAATACTTCAAGTAACACACGGAAATATCCCACCTTTGGACATCTAGTGGAGAACCAAAGTTCAGGAAACCGGAAACCCTAATCCTGACCTAAGCCTAAACCGGAAACCCTAACCCTGACCTAAGCCTAAACCCTAACCTAGCCCCGGAACCCTAAACCTAAACCTAAAACCAGAAACCCTAACCCTAGCCTTGACCTAAACCTAAACCCTAGTCTTGCCCTAAACCAGACCCCAAACCAGAACCCCACCTAAGAAAAACCCTAAAAACCAAAAAAACCCCTAAGTACCTGGCAAGGGGCGGCTAGACCTAACTAGCCGCCCCCCGGCCGACTTTGGACCAGTCCCCTGGATGGGACATAAAGCAGTATTAAATGCTGATCATTGCGGCGGGTCATGACCTTTAGCCGCCCTCTCTTGGCCGGATCAACCCAAGTAACCGACCTAAGCCACCGCTTGTCAGAGATGGGACGTTGGCAGGTCATGATAGGGGCGGCTACCAGGAAGTAGCCGCCCTATCCTGGGCGGCTAGTTGGAACTAGCCGCCCTTCACCTGGTCTCTAACAGAAGAACCAGAGAATTAATGAGGGGTCTAATCGAAGCCAACCCACTCTATTACCCCCTGGACATTCCCCTGCCCCTCTTTTACTATAAATAGAGGAGGTCCCAAGCCTTTAAACCCATCATCAAAAATCCACAACAATCACCAATCAACATCTTCAATCCACCATCCTCACTTGATCAATCCCTTCCACCACTAGAAATCCCAAGAGAGAGGAAGAGAGAGAGAGCCCCCTTTTGTGAGAGAAAAACCTATTCCCTACACAAAAACACCCTCTCATTCCACCCTCCAGAAACCCGAGCTAAACCTAGCTTAGCCTCTGCCCAAAACCAAACCCATTTCCTACCGAAGTTCTGCCCAAACCAAACCAGACCTGGGACGGCTAAACCCTAGTAGCCGCCCCTCACCAGACGGTTAGATCCAACTAGCCGCCCCCCATACACACCCCACTTATACCCCCTATGTCCCATAACTCCTTTAGTCAAGCCCGGAAGCTGAATAAAATTATCTATTTTTCACCTCTGTGTACGGTATATCCGTGTCTCAGAGCGGAGACCCCACAAACTCCCCACGTAGGCGATCAAATCTGACACAACCTTTTCCTGCTTTTAGAAAAAGCAGGTGGTGATCACACAAACCCCTGAATCCTCTTGAGACGCTATCGGGCGTCTCAACCAGGAACGACACCCCTCACCCTTCCGAGAAGACGATCCGACCGAGCCCGCCAAGGCACGCATCCGATCTGAATCCCCGAAGAACCCCCACACACGCACGCGCACCCGCGCACCGCCGGGACCCCTTCCGAAAGCACCAACACCACGCGGCTCATTCGGAGGCCTTCCCGACGATACCGACAACACCCACACCGCATATCAAGAAACCCACACCATTATTCGCCCCACCCCAATTTTTTTTACAAATCTCTAAACTCACACCTCAATATATATGTGAAACATCGCAATGGAAACCCACCCCCAACCATTTATCAAACACACTCACCTCTCTCTCTCTCTCTCTCTCTCTCTCTCTCTCTCTCTCCTACCCCCTCCGCCGTCGATGCTCTTTAAATTTCCTCCTCTCCTACCCCCTCCCCTGCCTCCGCCATTGCCGAGCGAAGTTTCATGTCTCTCGATGCCTCCCTCTCATTTGCAGCAGCCGCTGTCAATGATCATCTCCAAACCCTAGCTCCCTGTGTCATTGCTTCTTCTGAATCAGGGTCCCTTCGGACAAGATGAGTGATGAGGAGGTTCATGTTTTTAAAAGTGTTTATTTTTAGTCGAAATTGTGATTTGAAATTAAGTTTTTTCATGCCCGGGTAAATTTTTGGGTTTTCGTACTGAAAAGGAGGGGTTTTTAAGATGATCAGGATGGCTCGTGTTGTTGGAAGCTCTGATCGGATGATCAGGGATGAAATATATGGTATTTTTGGTTTGGAAGCTTGAGAAGTCTTTGGGGATGGTTATGAAGTGTTCAGGGAATGCATTGGGTCTCTTCTTATGATTTTTAAATTGAAAAGTTTTGAACTTTATCTATACTATTATGAATACAAACCCTTGACTTATGTGCATCTTTTTCATGGATGTTTATTGTACATCTTGTTAAAAATTTCCCCTTTTTATTAATTCACATCCATTTTGGTGAATTGGAAGGAATCTCTGTTTCATTGCTGGATGTCTGGATTTCTCGTAAAAGTGGTTTTTGCTTCTGTGTACACATGTTTTATGTCATTGATTATCCTTGAATCATGTAGGTTTTGATATTTGGATCATTCAATGAAGATGAGATTAGGTCTTTACGGATGCATCCGGTTGAGAATGGTGCATGTCCTGCATCAACTATACAATTTCAATTTGGCACTTTGGATTTTGAAGCAGTAAGTTCCTCGATAAAACAGGGGGGTGAACTCAGGCAGAGTGATCCTTCCATAAAAGCAAAGGCTATTCAAGCAAGAAAACCTGTTAAAGATGACAAGGTCGGTGATGAAATAAATAATCGACTGGAATGGAATGGGTTTTGGTCATTAACTTAATGACTGGCAGGTTTTGGACCCCATTCGATAGCTCATAGTAGAACCAGTTGTCCAGGGATCGACTGGAAGGGGTCGACCTGGGACTTCATATGCACATGTTTCTGGTCGAACATAGGTTAGTAGGGACCAGTAGGTTCTGGACCTTGTTCGACAGGTTTCAGTTGAAATAGTGTCTTCGTGGTCGACTGGAATTCGTCGACCTGGAAGTTTACACACGACATGTGCTGGTCAAACATCGATCAGAGGGGACCTCCCAGGTTTTGGACAGGTTCGACAGGTTTAAGTCGAACTAGTGCTGCTACAATCGACTGAAATGGGTCGACCTAGATATTTACGCACGATAGGTGCTGGTCGAACAACGGACAGTGGGGACCAGTGGCTTCTGGACAGGTTCGACAAGTTCGACAGGTTTAAGTCGAATTGGTGCTGCTACAGTCGACTGAAATGAGTCGACCTGGATATTTACGCACGACTGAAATGGGTTGATCTGTATCCCTACTATCAATATAAGCACTACCAAAATGAGAATAGCCACCACAACACATTGAAGACCACAAGAACAAAAAAAGTGATCCAAACAAGAAGAAAGTATTACCTATTTTGAAATTGTTCTCCAAAACGATTTAGGGTTTCATACTTCAAATGCAAACATCTATGTGGCCGCCGCCAGAGAGATCGCCAGTGAAGGAAGGTAGATGGAAGGGATGATCGATGAATGTCGACAGAGAAGTGGCCGTTCGACCGAGGGCCCTCAACAGAGACCACGCGAGAGAGAGAATGCGCGAGAGAGGCGCAAAGGGGTTATGTTTTTGGTATTTAAGTTTGGGGTGGATAGTGTTCATTTGTGAAAACTTAGGGGGTGCAAAATACAAGGGGTGGGGTCTGTTTAAGTAGGGTAGGATAGGTCGGGGTTTTCATCTTTCTCATTAATAAATTGAGTAATTTTATTTCACTATATTTGGTGTGGGGATCCAAAGTTGGTGGGTGGGTATATCCGCACCCCTCACAAAATCATTGTCACTTTTACATTTGCAATGCAAGTAACATTTAGGAGTCCATCTATGATGAGTACAGGTTCAATTAAAACTAATTTCAATCAATCCGGTCAGTATCAAATTGATAGCTTATGTAGCAAAATATACAATTTATGAATCACACTGCAAAACCAATTGTTGGATACATGTGTAACAATCTCATTACATCAAGTCAAGTATGGGTTTGGTCAACACTATCGGTATCCAATAGGACAGAAACACTTACACCCAACAATTGAATGTATAATTCGATTCATAGATTGTATAATTCGATATTGACCGGACTAATCAAAGCCAGTCCTGATTGGATCCGAACTACATTTTATAGCAAGAACATTGCAACAGCCTCGTCCCAATGTGGTTAGAAAATGACTAGTTCATTTAATTTGCATATGTGTTGATTTTTTGTGCCCCCAGTTCTTAAAAAAAATGCCAAGTGTTGAGGTAAATGTAAATAGTAATGGCATTTTGCATAAAATCTCAATTTGACATTACCATTTTCATGCAGCAAATACATAATACGCCAATGTCATTAATGTTTATAGGCCAATCATCAAGGTTTTTTTTTGGTGGAAATCATCAAGTTGAAAGATGCCAATACCATTGGAGGCTTCACCCACCATCAAAAAGACCAAAAAAAAAAAACTACCCAAACATTCAGTACATTTCATCTTATTCCAACACATTTCATCAAAAAGACTGTATTCATTGAACAGTTCACATGGAATAATCTGAAGCCCCTGGGAATGGTGGAGGTGAATTTTTAGACCCACATCGGCAAATCAAAAAAGAATGGGAGAAGCAGCTGATTATAAAATGAGAGGGACCTGAGTCTTTAAACCATACTTACCTGGACGGGGTGCATGGGTGATCAAGAAGGCCCATGGCCTAGAGTAGGGACTTTCATTGCACTTTGAAAGGGCCCTGTTCTAACATCTGCCCAAGTGGCAGAGTGTACGTCATAATTTGTGGCAGCGGGGGCCTGCGTTCGCGCGGCCCCTTCCCAATAATCAATTCAAATGTTGTTCATTTGGGGACCTATTAAGGGTCTTTTGCCTATTATGTGGATCCAGTATATTATTTTTTTGCTTTGATAAAATGAAATTTGTCTTACATTATATATCAACCCCACGCATAATATAGTTGCAGACTGCGTGTACAGTGCTCTTGTTTAAATGAAGAGCTTTGTTAGTGTTTAAATTCTATGTAACTCACTGGTCCTAACAACATATATATTTAAAATATTATTTAATTTATTAGAGTATATTGTACATATCTATCAGCTTTGCACGATCAATTGGGATTACAAGGAACGTTACGGTATTTATGGGCACTAGTTTTTATCTCAAAAAACTTTAGGAGATGGTTCATTGAATATTTCCGAGTCGGGGACTGGATTGGTGGGAGTAGGGCGAGTTTTGGTGGACGAGAACGCATTGCGGGTAATGGAGTAGAGGCTTTCTCTATCAGGTGCTCGTGCGTGTGCTGTGTTCTATGTTTTTTTTCTATTTCTCTCATCCCCCATTCGAACATGATCAGTTTCGTTAATATTTCAAAATAAATACGCCCACATTCCGTTTTTTTATAAATAAATAAAAAACATATCTATCGAACTTATAATAGTGAGGAGACTTGAGTTTGAGTATCCGTTGCCTGATCGACAAAAAAAAAACATTCAATAAAAAAAATGCATACCTCATTAGATGAGGCATATGATTTTAAACAAATACAACATGGACATACTATATGGGAGACTTCAAATGTGATTTGAGTGTGACATATTTCTGCGGGACTGGGAATAATGGTTTGAGATTGCAAGTGAGAACAGTAAACATTATCAGTCTTTTTCAAGCTCTTACCAATATTATTTTGCCTGATAAGTTGGAAGACCAACAAAATACGTGAAAGGAACATATGAAACAAGTAGACCAACAAACTACGTGGAATGAACACATGAAACAAGTGATAGCCCTTGATTCACACAAGCCACCCATTATTACAAGGATGTAATCTAGGGTAGGATATAAATGATTTCGTCAATCTCTAACAAAGAACTAACATATGTCATCTTATATATCTAACATGTGAGATTTATGATATATTTAATCACATGATCATTATTATTTAGATACTGACAAAACATGATACTTCCAACCCCAAGGGGATTCCATGCCATCAACACACACACACACTACACCACACCGTGCGCACTCGCACACACAAAAGCAAGTTGGTTCTCATGGCCACCCACCACCATAGCCACCACCAGCACCACCACCATAGCCACCACCGGCACCACCACCGTAGCCACCACCAATCCCGCCGCCACTCCCTCCACCAAATCCTTCACCACCTCCACCACCGAATCCCGACCCACCTCCGAAACCTCCTCCAGAACCACCACCATAGCCTCCACCACCCCCACCTCCATATCCACCACCCCCACCAAGTCCTCCTCCGTATCCGCCGCCTAGCCCACCACCTCCACCATACCCCCCTCCACCGCCTAATCCGCCTCCCCCACCATACCCACCGCCACTGCCAAGGCCACCTCCACCGCCATACGGGTACCACTTAGACTCCTCCACGCCTCCGCCGCCTAACAGCTTCCTCGCGCTTGCCGAGCAAGCGAAAGCGCAGAGGATTGCAAGGATCAGAAGCTTAGACATGTTTGCTACAAAGAGGGTTTCTTGTGTTTGTGTGTGTATGAAAGGGGGGATGCATGAATTTGTAGGGAGTTTGCATGGTGAGGCATAGAGAATGATATGAGAAAAGTTCATTCAATGCATCTTCTCATCTGTAATCTGTATTGGGATGGGTTAATGAAGCCCCAACTGTTAGCATTTGACATTTCATTTGATTAAGGGGTCCCATTATCATTAAGGGAAGACTTTTTCATCAATCATGGTCCACTAGCAATTCCAAAATCTGTTTTTAAGTGTTTGGTCTTGATATATGTGGTCACTCTTAAGCTCCGCGTGACTTGATTTAATGGTCACATTGATGCGTGATCCAAAATCTTCTAAAGTCAAAATGGCATTGTATGTATATATATCATATATATCAATACATCAAACCTGAGCGGCTGAGTTGAGCATAGAAAAGATGAGTTGAGGTCCTATGGGACAGTTGTAACCACGAAGACAATGACCTAATCCTTTATTGCTATGATCGTCCCGTCGCGGTCCATGACACTGTCCACTAGACTTTGGGGCGTTTGGAAATACGCTTATGCAAAAAGGGTTTGATTAAGGCTTTGTTTGAACATGAGGTATGAATTCCTCGCATTTCAAAAATCCAGAGGTTGAAATCCCGCATTGAAGAATCATTGTTTTGAGAGCTTTCTACAAACATGTAAAGATAGTTTTTGAATGATCATAATTCATTCACACGTACGTAATACATAATTATGATATCATATTCACTGTACAGAATCTTTTTCAGGGATTTGCTGCCCCAGCTAACCGTATATAGCTCAACCTGCGTTTTCACTCATAGGAGCAAACTATATTCAATCATCCAAAAACCATGCTGCTGCAATTCTTTTCTTGTGATTGACATAACCCAACACTTAACACACATTTTCTGTTTTTTTTTTTTTTAATTTCTTTGGGTTCTCCAACTTTGACTAGTTTCCTTAACATATATCTATTGGACATGAATTTCCGATGGGTTCTGCAATTCTTCGTATCTATTAATTGGAATAGTTACGAAGTCCATCACGTTTAGATTTATCACATGCATCACAATTAATTAATGAGGAAGGTACGTGTGAAACTGCTATCTTTTGACGTCCTAACAAGAGTATTATTGCGTAGAACAACATCCAATTAATGTTGGATCTCGGTCTTTCTCAATTTCTAATATATATATATATAGTCGAGTGATTGGGTGCGGTGAAACAGTAGGTGCGGATGCGACGTGGATCGTCCGATTCGCATCCGATGGTGATGCATTCGCATCCGACGATGAACTCGACCGGGTGCATCACCGTCGAATGCGAATCAGACAGTCCACGTCGCGTTCGCACCTGCCGTTCCGTCGCACCCAATCACCCCTTTATATATATATATATATATATGAAAATTATTAGGTGCGGCGAACGGCAGGTGCGGCCGCGACGTGGGCCGTCCGATCGCGGGTCCATCGCATCCAACGGTCGACGTGAATCGCACCCGACCGTCCGATGTGATGGACCCGTGATCGCTGCCGCACCCGCCGTTCGCCGCACGTAATCATGTCCCTATATATATATATATATATATATAGATATATATAGGGAGCCGATTAGGTGCGGTTTACGGTCGGTGCGGTGCGCGATCACGGGCCGTCGATCACGGGTCCATCGCATCGGACGGTCGGGTGCGATTCACGTCGACCGTTGGATGCGATGGACCCGCGATCGGACGGCCCACGTCGTAAACCGCACCGACCGCATACCGCACGTAATCGCGACCATATATATATATATATATATATAGGGAGCCGATTAGGTGCGGTTTACGGTCGGTGCGGTGCGCGATCACGGGCCGTCGATCACGGGTCCATCGCATCGGACGGTCGGGTGCGATTCACGTCGACCGTTGGATGCGATGGACCCGCGATCGGACGGCCCACGTCGTAAACCGCACCGACCGCATACCGCACGTAATCGCGACCATATATATATATATATATATATATATATATATATATATATATATATATATATATATATATATATATATATATACGACCGCGATGAGGTGTGGCGACCGCACCGTGCGGCAGCCGTCCGATCGCGGGTCCATCGCATCCAACGGTCGACGTGAATCGCATCCGACCGTCCAATGCGATGGATCCGTGATCGACTGCCCGTGGTCGACGCAGCACGATCACGGGTCCATCGCACCGGATGGTCGGGTGCGATTCACGTCGACCGTTGGACGCGATGGACCCGCGATCGAACGGCTGCCGCACCGTGCGGCCGCCGCACCTAATCGCGAGCGTAGGTGCGGCGAACGGCAGGTGCGGCCGCGACATGGGCCGTTCGATCGCGGGTCCATCGCATCCAACGGTCGACGTGAATCGCACCCGACCGTTCGATGCGATGGACCCGTGATCGCTGCCGCACCCGCCGTTAGCCGCACCTAATCGGTTCCCTATATATATATATATATATATATATATATATATATATATATATATATATATATATAGTCGTGATATTATACGGTCGTGCGGTCGGTGCGGTCGCGATCACGGGCCGTCGATCACGGGTCCATCGCATCGGACGGTCGGGTGCGAATCACGTCGACCGTTGGATGCGATGGACCAGCGATCGAACGGCCCGCGATCGCGACCGCACGACCGCATATTATCGTAAATATATATATATATATATATATATATATATATATATATATATATATATATATATATATATATAGCGAAATGATAATATGCGGTTTGTGCGGTTCGTGCGAACCACGCATATACATCCTTTTAAAGTGTATATGCATCGATAAATGATGCATATAGCCCAGTGAGGTATATGTTTCAATGAACTGATATGCTTTCTTTATCGACGCATATATCTTAATAAATGATGTATATACGTGATTCGCACGGACCGTATAGACCGCACCTATAATATGTGACATCTCACATATTTAACTTGTGAGATATTATGATTAATATTTACGTCACGAAGGAGTACAGAAAACTCATATCATCTATTTTCACCAATTCAAATTATCTCAGCAACAATATTTAAGGTTAAATTTATGTGTGTGTGTGTGACATCTCACATATTTAACATGTAAGATATTGTGATTAATATTTACGTCACGAAAGAGCACAGAAAACTCAAATCATCTATTATCACCAATTCAAATTATCTTAGCAACAGTCTTTGAGGTTAAATTAATCTCAACATATACTAATTAATAAAGAGAATAAAACTAAACAATTCGGATTATTGTGGTTTAACAAAATTAGAAATGATTTACTAGTATCAAATAATTTGATTACGATAATATCTCTTAGCCTCTCTCCTCAACTCCGCCCTTTTTTCTTAAAGAAAACTTTATACATGGCTGTCTCTCACATTATTGTAGATTAAATAAATAAGATAAAAATGAAAAAAATGAAAATACCTTTACAAAAATTCAGATCAAACCTAAACGATTGTCATATCCTAGACCTTCGTGAACAGAAAATGCGCGAATATTGCTAGGCATCTCACCACGCAAACAAATGAAATCCAATATATAAGAGAGCCAATATTCAAATATATGCTTATTCAATAGAGACAGTACCATTAATCTACATCAAATTATTCCTTACAACAATGTAATCGACGACCGGAAGACATGAAGAAACATCACAAATTCAAGCTATTACACCTTATGAAACACACACACTTTAGGCCTTCTCAAGGATACCCACTCCCAACTCCACCACCAGCACTTCCACCAAACCCACCAACGGCACCTCCACCAAACCCACCACCACCTCCACCTCCACCTCCGCCCCCACCAATCCCAGACCCACCTCCAAAACCTCCACCACCCCCCGAACCACCTCCGAAGCCACCACCCAGTCCGCCACCACCGCCTCCACCGAACCCACCACCCCCACCTCCACCGAGCCCACCACCGCCTCCATATCCACCCCCTCCACCAAAACCCCCGCCGCCTAACCCCCCGCCATGGAGGAACCACTTCTGGTCCTCCAAGTTAGCATTTTCAAGGAGTTTGCGAGCACTGGCATTGCAAACAATGACACCAAGGACCATAAAGAAGAGAAGCCTAGACATGGTGGGAACAAAGATTAAGGTTTGTGTGATGGTGAGGGTTTGTAAGTGGTGGTGGTGTGATTTATATAGGAAGTGAGAGTAGGTTCTGTGGGAGACATGGGAGGTTGGAGGTTGGGAGAGGTGCATTAATGGTGGTGGTGGGTACGTCTCATTGCATGGGTTGTCTTGCCTTTTCTTTTCATTTTTTCATGTTGGCTTAGTTTAACTATAGGGAATGACACGTGCTGGTTTTTGTGCAGTCTTATTTGCCGTCCATCACAGTTTTTTTTATTTAAGTTATACACTCTCTTATTAAAATTCATATTGTTATATAAAATAAAGTATATAAAAAATGTAATAGTGTTTTTTTCATTTTAAAAATATGAAAAAATTTATTTCATACACTATGATAGCACGTATGTGCTATTATTGTATGGGGTTACAAAACAGGCTGCAAAATGGATTGTATGTATCATTGCTCTTTGACAATGTCATAAAAGATGAGTGGTCTTAGTTTTGCAAGATAAGAAATCCATTACAATTGTCAAAATCGAAACAAATGTGAAGGATAAATGTTATTCTAGCTTTTAGATAAAATAAAAATTCTTATTTTCATTTAAAAATCTGTATGGATTTTATTTTAATTATATTTTATAACAAACAAGATAAATTATTCAATCGCCTGTTATTCTATTATTTTAATACTTACCTCTTGTCAAACTGGCCCTCTAGAAACTATGGGGGAGTTGATGAGGCCCAACAGTTAGGTTTGAAATGTATAGCAAAAAAAAAAAAAGGTAGGTTAGGTTTGAAATGGAAGTCTTGCTGTGGGGGAAGCACATGAGAGAGAGAGAGAGAGAGAGGGGCGGCGGAGGTTTGCCTTGGAATATTAAGGTCACGTCTCCGAACACCTCTCTCATCAGATCCACAGTTTTATTTATTATTTTGACTTAGCTTTTTGGTCTTTACAGTGAGGGTCTGACTGGCAACCTTAATGAGAGGTTGGTCTTCTGCCCGTACTGATATTTGAAGTGATCACTAGACAGACATGTTTGTGAATGTGATTGTGATGCTGGAAGTGGAACTTTCTTATGATCAATGGATTTAATGTAGCTGATCGTTTATTATACATCAGTTGGAAATGCTTTTTTTAGATGGCATTTGAAAACTCAACTAAGGCACCATTTGGGACGTTATACTCGCGGTTGCAACTTGGACGCGTATAAACACATAAACCCGTTTCCAAATATCAATCGGCGTCGGCAACACAGCCATGAGTATCCAGCGTTTATAGTGTAATCAAACTGCGTTGTTCATCGCCTCAAAATAACGATTCGAGCAATGCAGATCACTCGTTGGGGAGCATTAATTTATGAGCGTATATGTTAATGAGGGGTGTTACGGTAATGTAGACACCCTGCATCCACAACGCCAACAATGTGTTTTTTTTTTGTTTTTTTGATATCGCAACGACCAACAATGTTGCCAAACGAGGGGTGTGATGTGTTGGCGAGCATCCATATCGCGCCCATATCCCTGACCCCATCTCAATCAGCGCGTCCTACAAACACAGCTTATGCTAGCCCACATCTAAATGGACACTTAACCAAAGCATTTCATGTAAAGTTATTTTTTGACATCTGAATAAGAGCTCAAGAAGAAATATATTTTGTTAATTAAATTCCTGAGAAACTCATTTTCATAACTAAATATTGTTTTAGCTTTATTTAGAAATTAGAGTTGGGTATATTTATAAATGAATTTAGTCGTATACGTATGATTCCCACAAATGCATGATCTATTGAAGTTGTTCAAACTCATCTTTAAATGCTATCTTAGTATACATTCTAATGGGAGTTTCTTAAAAATCAATTCATAGATCTTTGAAAAGAGAACGGCTTTATATATAATCTTTAATGTGATTTCCCCTTAAAACAATTAATGAAATAGAAAACATATGTTATTTGATATGATGCCCTATATATTATATCACACGACGCATTACCATTGCATCAATTGTGTCATTTAATTACCAACTTTATTATTGGTTTTATTTTTATTTTATTTTTATTATTTTTTGAGAAACATGCAGCCAAAATGCCTTATATTAGTTTTAACTAGTTAGAAATTTATATACAAATATGATGTTATGAAAACATCTCCATTGTATTACTGTTCCTCCCGTTGATGTATGTATTAAAACTAAGTGTTGTCAATATTTTGATTAGGATTGTAAATAATTAGACCAGGACTCTAATCCAATGAGACCTAGGCATACATTTATATCCTCAAATGCCACCTGAAACAAAGGTAAACCTGCCTTCGGAGTTCGTTAAAAAAATGATTGTGCCCTTCTTGTGAGTTTTAGTTAAGCCTGTCAATTATCCGAAAAAATATCTGCATCCGATCCGAATTCGTATCCGAAAATGCAGAAAATATCCGATATCCGAAAAATCCATATCTGTATCTGAAAATTTTCGGATCAGATACGGATATACCCCTATCCGATCCGAAAAATATCCGTATCCGATGGCATTAAAAAAATGTTAATATTAGTATATAATATCTACCATTGGATTTGGATCAAGTGGCTCACATTCTTTCTAATAGTTGTAAAGTTAGGACTTGTGTTTGTGAATTTTTAATTTTAAGTCAATTTTTGAATTTTAAATGAAAATTTGTATGTTTAATTATTTATTTATTCTTTCTAATAGTTTAAAATTAGGACTTGTGTTTGTGAATTTTTAATTTTAAGTCAATTTTTAAACTTTAAATGAAAATTTGTTATATTTAATTATTTATTTATTTATTTCGGATATTTCGGATAATTATTCGAATCCGTATCCGAAATTTCGGATCGGATACGGATACACTTTTTAAATATCCGTCAGATACGGATACGGATACGGATATATAAAAAAATTTCAGATACAGATATGACCATATCCGCTCCGAATCCGGTCCGTTGACAGACTTAGTTTTAGTGAACAACTCAGTGTGGTGAAGATCAATAGAGAGACATGAGAAATTCAGCATGTCATCTTGATGCAATGATGCCTCATAGAATCAGTCACAAAGTAGGTACTCTGAATTCTTTGAATATTCAGCATTTTGATTAAATATCTTCTTCCTTATCGACTAAATACAGTGACTGGCTTTAAGAATTTTTATAGATGAGGATCATTTAAAAAAATAAATTTCATAAAATTTTTTTAAAAAAATCTATTTTTACTATATATGTTTATCAAAAACATAAATTTTTGTTTTAAAAATAGAACAATAATTTACATTTATAAAAAAAAATAAGGAAAATGTTATGTCGAGCCCCATTGCAACCCTAATTGCAGTCCACAACGGTTTTTTTTTTAAATCATACTCTCTCCCATTGAAATATATGCAATTATATGAAATGAAGTATATATTGAGTACATTAGGGTATTTTTCGCATTGAAAAAATGACAATTTTTGTGTCATACACTATGATAGACCATCATAAACTATTATAGCGCAGTATATATATACTATGTTATCATAGTGTATGAGACTATAAAACGGTCTGAGTGTATCGACGCTTTTAAAAATAAACCATCAAAGAATCAAGAAAAGGTGGTGGGCTGGTGGAGTGATGAGGTCACTGGTGGGTTTGGTTGTCGTGCTGACATAAATAGTTTAGATTTTTTTATAAAAAAAAATGATGGGCATATGTATTATGATGGGGTCAATACATGTGACGCCGCCCATGACTGAATATACTTATGTTCATCAAATTGTGCACTTATACATGTAAGATGCAGATAACCATTTAGTTTGGATGATTTATATATCACATTCTTCATAATTAAAAAATTAATCCTAATTATTACCATTATTTAGTCAGTATTTTATGTACTTATCATGTATTATTTATGAATATATACATATAGTACTGAATGGAATACTTAAAAAATATATATGTTATACATGAAATTTATCATTCACAAGCAAAATATATGTTTATTGTACTCGTGCCATAATATATCTGGAAAATCATTTAATTATCTTAATATTTTTATTGGTATCATTTACTAATATACTCATACATAATCAAATGGAACACATCAAGTCTCTGCCAAGCGAAATATGTTTATTACACCATATTTTATTTTATTTTTTTATGGAAAAGGTAGGCTACCTTTGTATTAAGAAAGACAAAAGCCCAAATTGAGAGTTACATAACATTTTAAAGAGAAATCGAAAAGGAAGAGGATTAGAGAGCTAGAATCAGTCCCCGCCCCAGTGCCTCCCCATACTGGACCTACTTAATGACCACGTTGTCATCCACGACCCTCACCTCCGCTGCCCCCGCGCAAAATCTCTCCCATTCCTGAGTTAGGGTGACTACCAACTCCAAGATGTTTTCTACATAAGGCGTCTGCCCCCGGAAGACCGAGAGGTTCCTTGTCAACCAAACAGCCCATAACAATGCTAGAATGTAGGATTGAGAAACCTTAGCTCGCAACGATCAGTCTCCTGGTGATCTCAAGCTCCTTCCTGCCTCCCACATCCCTTCCATGTCGACGAACCCATCCTGAATCCCCGTGGCCCCCCTTAGCCAACTCCAAACTCGGCGCACCACTGGACATGCTATGAACAAATGATCAACCGTTTCATCCTCAGAGCTGCATAGACCGGATGTCCTGTCTATCCCCGGGGACCTGCGTGCTATGGAAGTCCTAGTGAGGGTCTTCCGAAGGTATACCATCCATAGGAAAGCCTTAACCTTCAAAGGGATTTTACACCCCCATATTTCCTTGTGCTTGACCGCCGTTGCATGGACTATCGGCCTTTCTCTACGCAACCACTCATAGCAGCTCTTTATTGAGAAGCCCATCGTTGGAGATGGATACCACACCGGGGAGTCTTCCCTATCTTGAACCAACCTCATCGTTTGTAGCAATTCAAGTAGAGTTAAGTAGCCCTCAACCTCCGAATCGTTTAAATTTCGCTGCACCTCTACTTCCCAATATCCGGTGTCCCCTCGCCAACGCCAAATTGCCTCCAACATTCCAATTTGATCTCTCGCTATCTGGAAAATGCGTGGGAATTGGACTCTTAGTGAGGCCTCCCCTAGTCAAACGTCATCCCAGAAGCGGACTGTCGTACCCGATCCAATAGCCCACCTGCTCGCCCCTAGCATTTCCTCTTGACCCTACAGTATATCTCCCCACATTCTTGACCCCCGGGCAGCCCCTCGAGGTGTATTGCCAGCTATGCGTCCCATGCAACCATACCATTCGCGAACCACCCTACTGCACATCAAATGCGGAGAAACATGTATCTCCACAGCTATTTGAACAGTAGAGCATTGTTCATGTCCACAAGATTAAGCACACCTGCTCCGTCCTGTCTTTTCCCTGTGCAGACCGTCTCCCATTTCACCCGATGCACTTGTCCACGAGCCTCCTTTGTGCCGCACCAGAAGAACCGCCTACGAATCTTCTCTATTTTTTCAAGAACTCTTTTCGGGATCCTGAAGATTGAGAGGAAGAATATAGGCAGGTTGGATAGAACGGCCTGAAGCAATGTAAGCCAACCTCCTAAGCTTAAGAACCTGCTCTTCCACCCTTGGAGTCTATTTTCAAACCTCTTGACCAAAGGATCCCAACCCCCCTTATGAATCCTCCCCAGATGGAGAGCCCCACGTGCTTGCACGGAAAGGACCGAACCTCGCATGAGAGTATCCTCGCAAGTCTAAATAGAACCTGTTCCTCCACATTAATTCATAATATGGAACTCTTCTGGAAGTTTACCTTCAAACCCGAAACAAGCTCAAAGCATCGGCAAATAAACTTCACTCCTCTCACCGCATCGTCCTCCGCATTGTCCCACCCGCACCGCACCACATCCCCTTAACCCATCCATCCGCTTGCGCCATCCTCATCATCTTGTTAAAGGCGTTTGTAACAATCACAAATAGGAGAGGGGAGAGCAGATCACCTTGGCGGAGACCCTTATGAATATGAAAGAAGCCACTCGGTCTTCCATTCACGAGCACGGAGGCCTTTGCCATAGATATACATACATTGACCATCCTTAACCAGTTGGGTTCAAAGCCATGACAGCTCATGACATGCAACAAGAACTCCCAATGAACATTATCAAATGCCTTTGCAAAATCTAGCTTGATCACAACCCCTTGATGCCCCGCACTGTGTACAGCCAAAATACACTCCTACACCACCATGAAACCATCTTGTAGAAGACGGTCCAAAAAAAACATTGTTTTGTTCTCATTAACCAATGACCCTATAACCTCTTTGAGTCTGTTAGCCAGGACTTTGGTGATGATCTTGAAGCACCCATTCAAAAGACAAATAGGTCTGAAATCTCCAACACCAACTACTCCCTCATGTTTTGGAATCAGTGCGATGAATGTGGAATTCAGGCAACCAATCCCCTTAGATGATTGATAGAACTCCTCAAACATTTCAAGATGTCCTCCTTCACCACCCCCCATTACTCCTGAAAGAAACGCACCCCAAAACCGTCCAGCCCAGGAGCCTTATCCGCATCAACCCCAAATACCGCCGCCTGTATTTCAGCCTCTGCAAAACGACCCTCCAGCTTATGTAACCCCTCTGCAGGGAGTCTCCCTAAGTCTTCGTCAAACCACAGCGGTCTCCAACATTTATTCCTTCTGAATGCGTCTGTGAAATGAGCCACCAAAGCCTCCTGCACTGCCCAATCCCCCTCCATGACCTGCCCATCCACCTAAATCTTACTGATTCTATTCATCCGACGTCTTGCACTTGCCGCCTTATGAAAAACTTTTGAGTTATTATCCCCCTCCTTCAACCAAATCTCCCTCGATCTCTATCTCCAAGACATCTCTTCTATCTTAGCAATTTGCATCCACTCCTCCCCCCCCCCTGCCCACCACAACACTCTATCCTCTTCTGTAAGCAAGCCCGCCTCCTCCTATCTTTCAAATTTGAACATTTGATCAGCCAGCCCCTGTTTTTTCTCCCTTCTCTCCCGCATGCATTCCTTGCTCCAACTCTTCAGAGATCACCTTAGCCTTTTAATCTTGAAAGCCATCTTCCTTGCCCCCGAAAGATCCATTGTGCCAATACCCCAATTCTGTCGCACCCGTCCTTCAAAATCCGAGCACAAAAGCCACCAGTTCTCAAACTGGAACATGTGGTGTCTGTCTACCCCCCCCCCCCCCCCTCAAGGACTAGAGGATTGCGATCTGACCAGATCCGAGGAAGTCCTCCCAGTGAACATAAAAGGAAGGCACCCTCCCACTCCGGGTCTAACAAAACCATGTTTAGTCTAGCAAGAGCCGACGTCTCTCTCATGTTACTCCATGTATAACACGGTTGCTGAATTGATAAGTCAAGTAACCCCTCCTCGTCGATCCAATCAAAGAACGACTCCATCACCGGAGTGACCGATCCCTCCTGATTTCGATCTTCTGTATATCGGGTGACGTTAAAATCCCCCAAAACACAGCAAGGAAGATCCCAATCCTGCTTCACCGAACTCAATTCATCCCACATCCCCTGTCTACTAGAATCCTCCTGAGGACCATAAACCATGGAGCAAACCCAACGCAAATGGCATTCCCTCTCTTCAAACAGCACTGAAAGCGAGTAGTCACATCTCCTCTCCTCTACTATGTCTCGAAGCCTCCCATCCCAGCACACCAAGATGCCGCCAGAAGTTCCCGCTGCTGGTTTGTATGCAAAACTTTGAAGGAAATCTCCACCAATAGCCCAGATGTCTGCTTGAGAGAATTCTTGCAGCTTCGTTTCCTGAATGCAACAGACCGATATCTTCTCCGAGGTGATATGTTCCCGTATTGCCGCCTTCTTCATTTGGTCATTAAGACCCTCGCACATTCCAACATAAGATATTCAACATAAAAAACCGAAGAGTACCCTATCCCTCCCCCAAACCTCAACCTTTAGACCTCCCTATCTGACTCTTTTGTCCCGGGAACCTCCACCATATAGTTGTTGATGAATTCTTTGAACCTTCTTCGAACCTAGGAGTTGAACTGTCCACCGCAACTACAACCCCCTTTGAGCACCCCGGGGAGTTAGCATAGGCGCCCCACGGAGTGACTATGACATCCTCTGCAGTCGAATCCCTCCCCCTCTCCCCTTGCTCTAGGAATGGAACCACCTGTCTATCGGCATTCAATCCATCACCCTCTCCCTTGCCGATCTCAACACCTACTTTAACGTTATCCTATCTTTAGCTATGGTCATCACAATGACAAGGATCATAGTGGGAATTTAAACCACCCACATACATATTACTTTTCATATAAGCTGAGATTTTTAATATGAGTTAATAACTCATATGTGTTGTCAAACGCACTCTTAATAAAAAGGAATGACAGCTCAAATAATTTGATATATTTTTTGAAAAATAATTTGATATATTACTGAGAGATTGGATTGGATAGATTAATCAGGGCCACAACAAAAATTTGGATTATGAGACTGGGTAGGGGCCGCGTGTACGCAGGCCCCCACTACCACAACTTATGACGTACACACTGCCACTTAGACAAAGAAAAAGATACACAGCCTCCATTACAGCTCTAATTGCAATCCATTCCGTTTTTTATTTTTTAAAAATCATACACTCACCTTTTGAAGTGCATGTTGTTATATGAAATGAAGTATATACTGAAATACATTAGTGTATTTTTTTCATAGCGAAAAAATGAAAAAAAAAATTTAACTCATATACCATAGCGTATGAGACTGCAAAACAGACTGTGTGTATCAGCACTCGATGTTAGAGAAAGAGCCCCATCGAAGTGCAATGACTCTAGGCGATGGGCCTTCTTGATCACTCATAGACCCCGTCCAGGTAAGTATGGCTTAAAGTCTAGGGTCCCTCTCATTTTATGACCTGCCTCTCCAATTCTTTTTTGATGTGCCGATGTGGGACTAAACACTCGCTACAACAACCATTGATGAAGCACAACCGTTAATATAGGCCGTCCCTTAAGACGATTTAAGTGATAAAAAACTTCCAACTACACAACCGCATCTAGTGATGCCAACAATGAAACAACTATCCTGAATAATAAAAATTTAGAGCCTCTCTTCGTCCACAAGATTTTGTGTAGACATTATTAGCCCCTGTTTGGTTGTGATGTAAGTTATTTTGAGATACATAACTATTTTCATATAGATAAAGAATATGTCATTTTTTATTTTTAGTTATTCTCATTCAAAAATGTAATAATAAAATTTTTGTTGTTTAGTTGATAATGAATAAATTGTTGATAAAAAGTAAATAAATATGAGTTAAAAAATTAATTTGATATGTGGATCCATTGATTTAATAGAAGTGATGACATATAATTTGATATGTGTGAGCCCCTTTTAGACTGGTGGAATAACACAATTCCAAGAGGGACTTAAAATATCAATATCAGTTTATTCTCACATATTCTGGCATAGCTATACACCCTATTCCTTGCAAATAAACAACATTTTAATCTTATTTCTATCTATTTCTTCTCATTCCTCTCTAATTCCAATTCAAATAGAGGTGGCTTTTTAAGATTTTTTTTTTTTTTTAAAAGTAAACATACACTACCAATCACTTTCACTAAAGAAAATATTAATACAAGTCTGAATGAGGGATTTTAAGATGTTCTTTATCAATTTTTATCATAAAAGTCCTTATTTCAATTAATGGATGAGGAATTTTTCTCTACACTTGATCTTGAATTGTAGTTTACTTAAGGAAAAATTTTGCATTTTATTTAAAAGAATGGATTTGTAAGCTATAAGTTAGACAGTTAAGGCCCTGATTGGCAACCCATTTTGAGTTATTTTTAGCTTCTTTAAAAGCTAAAAGCTTCAAACATGTTACCAAACAAGTTTACTTAATTGAAAAGTTGTCATCATGATTATAACAAAAAGGTGCATCAAAAACTGTATTTATTCCAACAAATGCAGCTTAAGTTATCAGCAACAAACGTGATACCTTAATTAATTAAAAAATAACTCTCATTATAACATCCTAAAAAACCGTATATATAGTTTAAAGTTGTATTTCAAACTGTGTTTTCAAACACATCCTAAAACTGCAGCACTTCATCAAATGATATTTAAATTTGTAGATGTAAGTCCACATAAGTACCTGACAAACACAAATAATATGTGCCTGAGTCAAATAGTGCCACAAGCATCCATGCAAAGATTGGTGTTATTAATGAAAATTCCTTTATTTCAATTAAAATTTACGAGACATTAGGCTTCATTTGGATTTGCATATGAGCAGAATTTACATTTAAAAAATTGAACTCTGATTCAAATACATTTTTCAACTTTTGTGATCCCACCACACATATTAATTTTTTAAGTATAAATTTATCGGCATTTGAAAAGCTATAAAAGTGTGTCTTTTAAAAAACCGAGTTTGAAAGCTAGATTACGAGAATCTCTACTTTCTAATCTCAAATTCAAACGCAACTTTAGATAATTTTGTGTCACCTATGTGCGCATCATCATTAATTAAACCTAAGGGAAATTCTGTCTTTCATATAGAAGTTCTCATCCTAAACTGTTCAAAGTTCAAACAGGGAGCAAAATTACAAGGAATACATTTGTGAAAAAGTCTAAAAATAAATGAATAAATAAATAAGTCCTCTAACCTTTTGATAATGAAATATTTTCATTATATGCTGCAAGGCTTCCTCGACTTTATTTAGGGAGTTGTTAATTATCTACCAGTATTTAGCCTACTTTAAATATTTATCATCTTTAACTTCTCATCAACTTCATGCTTTTCAAGCCTAACCCATTATCAAATATTTAATTGTGCCAACAATAAGGTAATTAAGTTTTCCTAATCGACTTCATTATAAATCCCCTATTCAACTACTGGCCTTCTATTACAAGACTGTTAAATTTGAGAAGATTAATAAATCACAACTAACCTGTGACCCAATCTGTTACGACCAATGTTCTAAAAATCCCGCCTAGTTCCTGATTAATCCCCCGCTTAGGATCTAGGCAGATCCATCCCACAACGCTTAGCGTATAATTTTTTTTTATTAATCCTAAGTTAACTGATAAGCTATTAAGTTACATTATATATTATATATCTATTAATTAATTTTTTATGTTATCCCTATTATACTTATGTTATTAATTTTGTTTTGATGTTACTTTGTTATTATTTGGTAGGATAAAATTATTATATATATATAATGTATATGTACTATATTTATTATTTTAAAAATGATTGATTAATCCCCGATTAATCCCTTTTCAACCGCCAACTAATGCCTAGTGTTTTTTACAACAGTGGTTATGACTTTTACACCTTATATTAAAAGCGTTGATATACAATCATTTTTTCAACTCGTTTTGTAATCTTATATACTACATTATCATAATGTATACATAATTTCATAATATGTATTTCAATAAAAATGTGATTTAAAAAATAAAAAAAAGTGTAAAGCAAAAATAGGACATCATTTTTCTCCTCATATCAAAGTCATATTTAAGTGGCAATAATACCTTTTATTTGATTGATGGGCAAATCATAAATCGCATGAGCGTTTATACACTCGATCCGTTTTGCAACCTCATACGCTATGATAATATAATATATACTACGCTATTGTGGAGTTATCATAATGTATGATGTAATTTTTAAAAAAATACACTTATGTCTTAATATATACTCATTTTATATAACATATCATTTTCCAAAAAAATTGTTACACGATGTTTACCATTTTAATAAAAAAAAGGTCTTTCAAGTATTAGTTGGTAAATGTGACATTTTCCTTCCCCCCATTTCAAAGTGTAATGAAAATCCCTACTCTAGGCCATGGGCCTTCTTGATCACCCATACACCCCGTCCAGGTAAGTATGGTTTAATGACCCAGCTCCCTCTCATTTTATAATCAGCTGCTTCTCCCATTCTTTTTTGATTTGCCGATGTGGGTCTAAAAATTCACCTCCACCATTCCCAGGGGCTTCAGATTATTCCATGTGAACTGTTCAATGAATACAGTCTTTTTGATGAAATGTGTTGGAATAAGATGAAATGTACTGAATGTTTGGGTAGTGTTTTTTTTTTTTTTTTGATGGTAGGTGAAGCCTCCAATGGTATTGGCATCTTTCAAAGTATTTTTGAACAACATCCAGGTGGAAAGAACCTAAAGATAATTTTTAACGTCTTAGGGACCCAAAAATAACTTAAAAATTTACAGGGACTTAAAATAATAGATGAGTGATCACAGAGACCCTAATTAGTTTTACCAAAAATAATTAAAAAAAAACTCAAAGACAAAGAATTAGCAATTATTTTCCTTTTCATTTGGATACATTATGTCCATTTTACAGTTTAAGTAATTTGCAATGGCGATATCCTGCACAATATATATATTCCACTTTGATAGTATATGCTATATTATGGAAAATATAAAAGTATATACATTCAATTCACATAAATATATATTTTATTGCTTTTATAAAATAATGTAAGTCATTAGTCAAATATATTTTAAAAAAATTGTGTGAATAATGGATTGGAGAAAGGATCTGTTTGGACCATTGATACAAGGATCCAACAAAAATTGATAGCAAAAAATTGTTTAGTAATGTTTGAATAGAATATATAAGCTCCAATGGTAATTGCAAGGGGAATTTATGCTTTTACATTCTAATTCAAAACTAAAAAACAATAATATTACTGATCGCTTGACAAGAAATATGTAACCAAATAGAAGTAATTATATATCCGGGAAAGCAATTTATCCCATAACACCAATTCATGCTAGATAAGATTTTGTTGGTACCAAGCAGGGACTAAAATTATGTAAAACTGAGATAAAAATGAAATAATGAAGAAATTAAAATTTCAGTCACTGACCATGCAACCTGTTCATAGTGATGCAGAGAATGAAACAACAATCATGAATTATTCAATTTTTTAACCCACCTGCATAGATTTTACATGACAGATCATAAGGGCTACTAACGAAAATTCACTGATTAAGGTGCACTATATTTCATGTGCAACTGAAATCACTTTCCATTTCTTGATAAATTATTAGAACTTGTTCAAACAATTACATGTCATTTATACAAAATGCAGTCTCAAAAGCAATGTATTTACAGAAGGTTTAAACAATGGTCCATTCACTGTCATCCAGACATGGGGTTGCAGAATTCTGCACCACATTTGGCTTCGGTGGCTTCTTGGTGAATAGAGATGTCTTCCCATCAAATATTTGGGAGAATACATGTGTTTGTTTCTCATTGGATTTCTTCGGATCCTTTGAGGCTGACTTGCCTGAGGGAGGTTTGTCTTTGCCAACAAAATTTAGGCTGATTTTCTTAAACCGACTCCTCAAATCCGCCATCGTTGATGATTCCTGCTGCTTCACCATTGCGAGGGCTTTCTCTGGATTGACTACCATCGTCTCTACAGTTTCGTACACCTAAATGTGTCCAATTTAAAGTATTTGTATATCTGATGGTGCTCAACATGTCCTTTTTCTACGGAAATAGATTTTAATCTAAACATAGTGGATTTACATACCTTGCAAAGATCTTCGATCTTATCGCTTGATAGGTCACCCTGACATGTTGCAATCACATAGTCTTTACACTCATAGAACAATTTTGAAAAGTCACTGTTCTGATGCAGTTCAGCCTCTGCAGTTGTGAAGCCAGAGCCCAGCTGAAATTTCAAATTTCAAATTGTAATGATTCCACATGGATCATTTTAAAATTCAATTTAAATTTCCTAAATTTTAGAATTCTTTACCCTGTTTTTGAAGAATATGTATGTGATGTATATTCAAACAAAACTATTCATAAGCCATATCAATCACTCTACATCATAGTCCAATGAGGGAGTTTACAACTTACGTATCTTTTAGATGATGTGGAGATTAATTTGTGGTATTATCCTTCAGCAAGGCTTCTTATCTCCCTTTAACAAATTTTTTAGATGCACTGACAAATTGTTGGCTCACATCTTTGTGATGGTGTGTTTCATAGAATCAGTGTTATTGATGAAGAATGTTAGAAACTAAATGTTGACTAACTATTGAATGTATGAATCCTGTACCCTCTACATAGAAATGTGCAGAAAGAGAACATAGTTCATGACATGACTACTTACAGAAAAGTGAGAATGAGACCCTTCTCCAATAACAAGGCATTGGGGAAAAAAATGGGGTAGCATATGATAGGTAGTCATTTAATTCACAAAATGATGCATTCCAAGACACGTGTTTGAGGTAGGGAAGTAATAATTTTCTCCACAAGATATGAACAAACAAAGTTCTATAAGATTCAACTAAAACTACTTACTATGGAAATAAATAGTTGTTCAAATAGCTCAGAAGGCATGATGTCCTCTAAGGCGTTCAGGATGCCTTCCCTACAAAAGGAGATCATATAGAAGCAGGTAAGGTGGAGTTAGAAGGTATACATGATTTCAATGACACAAACTTATGTCATCCAACTCACACTGCTAAATCCTCATCATATAGTGGCGTCTGTTTAACAGCAGGCAGAGGTTTGGCAGTTTCCCACAGCTCACGCCACAAATTACCTGTACACAAATAAGTAGACAACAATTACGAAAGGTAGTCCACAAGCCACTCAAATTATGTTAATTTGCAGATCCCCATAATAATTTAATATAAAAGTTTATACTGATTATAATGATCTAAGAAGTTCCAGAAAATGAATGCTGTAAAAAATCTAAAATGATTTTAAGATTGATTCTCAGAATATGTAATAAACTCCAAAAATTGATAAAACCAAGGCTAAGTAAGACTAATTACCAAGAAGATGAGAAAATATGCAGTAGCAAAGACTGAATATATGGAATGTAAGTATTACCAAGAAGATGAGAAAAATAATGGAGAAATCAGCATTGATGGATGTGCATTGGCATAACCAGGATTTCATTAAAGCAGAGGATTGAAATAATCGACAATCATCATTACTTCCTTATTTTTTACCATTCCTTTACTTTATTTATTTCAATATAATCGTTTCTGCAATCAATTTTTTTCTCACACAATTTTTTTAGTTTGGCTTGGATAAAGAATTAAGGAACTATCGAAACTAGAAAATGCATAAAGAATGCAAGAGCTATCTAAAGGTAAGATGAAAAATAAAAGAATTTATTTATACTACACTCATATAACTCAACCCTGATTTTTAGTCCAAAAATCCATTGAGGGGCTTGAACCCCTCGTCCCCAAGTGGCTTTACCCCTATGGATGAGAGATATCTAAGAGTGAGTGCTTTCGTTATCTGGGATCCATCATCCACGAGAAAGGTGAAATTAAAGAGAACGTTAATAACATTAAAGCAGAATGGTTAGCTAGAGAAATGGAGCTGGAGTACTATGCATAGTTTAAAAAACATGTGCGGACCCCATATGCGATGGGGTGCGCATACAGTATATGCGGCCGCATGTTCGATACATGCGGCAACACATTGTATATTTTATTTTATTTTTAAAAAAAATTTAGTATATGGGCGTTTGAACCTCGTTCGATCGAATTCGAACGCCTAAGGACCGTTTGAATTCCGTTCGAACTCAGGGCCGTTTGAATCCCGTTCGAACTAAATTCGAACGCCTAAAGGCCGTTTGAATCCCGTTCGAACTGGGTTCGAACGCTTGAAGGACTGTTTGATTTCCCGTTCAAACTAGATTTGAACGCTTGAGGGCCGTTTGATTCCCGCTCAAACTGGCTTCGAATGGCTGGCCGCACATGGCCGCATATGCCCACACATGACCGCACATGGCTGCACTTGGACAGCACTTGGGTGCTAATGTGCGCCGAGGGGGGCACATCAGCACGTGCGACCGCACTTTGACCTATGGTACTATGTGACTATCAAATACCTATAAATCTGAAAGGAAAATTTAATAAGATAGCTACAAAGCCAACAATACTTCATTTGATCAAAGTGAAGGACAACTAAGAAACAATATGTTCAGGAAAGGAGTGAAACTGAATTGAGAACGTTCAGATTGGAGCAACATCTAATTTTTCACGAATACCAATTATGATGAGCAATGTGGTTGTCATTAAATAGGGTTTATGGAAATGGGTAGGCTAAAACAAACTTGGGTGACGAAATAAAGAAAGGACATGTTGATTGCACATTGTTTCAAAAGACATGACCCATTCAAGTAATCGACCCTAAATTTTTTATATAAAGGGTTCGTTTCTGTTGTTATTGTCCTTGTAGTAATTACACACTAACATGGTGAATTCTCAAAGTCAAGATATTGCAATTTATACTAATGTCATTTTCTCCTCGCCTGCACACTAGAAAGAGGTGCATGTATGGTGGGTGCAAGAAATCGAACGTAGCTGGATCCCAAGGTAGTCTTCTCATTCATGGAGAGACTAGAACGGTAATAATAATTGAACTTAGAAATATTCATCAATTTTCAAACACCCAAAGACATTTTGAATCAGGAAATAAAGTGGTATTTGTAAATTGTAATGAGTAAGTAAGTTCTCCTCTGATCATCAAATATTAATATATGGACACAACTCATCATCCTCTCACTCATTCTAACTGCCACATGCCAACCAACTATTGGTCAGTAAATGCTTGATCTGACCACAACAGTGTAGCGAGTCAGCAGCCTGTACTTTCTAGTAATGAGGCCCCGCCCTCAAGTTGAATATAAAATTCTATAACATAATGGACAGATAAAATGCATGCCATCAAATGGAAACGAAAATGGAGCTATAACCTTCTTTCTGCATTCGCTCACTTAGTTGACCTCTTCTGGAAGATGAATTGCCATCAAAAGTGGCACTTGTATCAATATCTGACTCCATTTCTCTCCAATCTGGTGGAGAGTGCCATCTTATGAAATCTTCCAAAATACACCCAGGATTTGCGGCCTGTTGATGAGTTTTGATGAAAGACAAATACAGCCCAGACAACTTATATGATTTCTATTGAGGAGCACAAGAATCGAAACTACAGAATATTTAAATAAAATTTAGGAAAGGAACACTTATACCTTAAATGCTTGCATGTCCGAAAGAAGTTGAGAACAACCAGCACCAACACTGAGGAGTAGAAAAAGGTGACCCATAAAAAATGTTTAGTTTTTTCATTGGCCTCCAAAAAGGAAGATAAAACACACACGTTCATATATCTCAAAGTACTATTCAAATCTCACAGTAAATAAAAAACTATTGAACCTTACATTCTGTAATATAAAAATATAGGAACCAATGAGTATACTATATAACCACCCCATCAAATAGGCCATCACTTAGAGCAGTCCCGCATATTGCAGAGTGCTAGGAGGGGAGAGACAATAGGGTAGTCCTAATGTTTGGCTTTATTTCACAAACTCAAATCCAAAACTTTGTCTTGTTAGCCTGAGCACTTTACCATTGCTCCAAGCAATGGCCGTTATAGCCACCCTCAACTGAATTTTATAGAAGGTAAAGGAAAAATAAACCACATATCAGCACATTTATTAGGAACACCTTCAGGTGAAATAAATTCCAGGATTTCAAAAAATTTACTGCTAGGGTATGTTTAAATTATAAAACCACAAGCATCCTTAACGAACTATAAGCATCAATCACATGCACATGATGTTTATCAATTCCTCAGTCCTCACTAAGAAGAGTCAACTCTACATCAAAAAACAGAGCAACTATATAAAAAAGTAAATTTATCGGGATTGCAATTGAACAGAATCACAGACTGAAAGCTATGGAAAAGGTTTACATGCACTTTGGTGGATGCTTCCAACATAAATAGCTAAAAGAAACAGAAAATTAGAAGAGAACCTAATTCTATAAAAAAAAAAAACCAGACGCACCAACACCATGAAATTAAGACACTACAAGTCCTTGGGAACAGTAATGATGCATTGATTTTTGAAAGGTAGGTGCAATACTGAATAAATGCATCAAAATACTGTGCCAGATACAATGAAGATGCTGTATGCCTGAATTCCAAAACAAAAGAATGAGAAAGAATTTTATTTCCAACAATATTATGACAACTGCAGACCTTATGCAAAATTGTCATTATTCTATCAAATAGACTACCTTCCTGTTCGCAACACAAATTCCTCTGTTTCCCGAATAAGCTCCTCTGTAAGAATTGGTCCTTCCTACATTAATAAATGCACACCAATAAGAATATAAGAAAGAGTTAACAAAATCCACACCACCTTGTTTAGATAATATTTCCAACCTGAGTAACTGGGGAGTATATAGGTTCACCCGTTTCTAACATTGTTAAACTATCTGAAGGATGATCAGCACCAAGCCGGATACCATGCTGTCCAGTGTCAATTTTAGCATAAATTGCAGGGTTGAGAGATAACTTCGCAGCAGCAACTGAATCCTCCTCCTTTAAAGCAACCTCTCTTATTACAGAATCCAAAGACTGAATGGCAATATTATGACGTCTCTTCCTGGCAATACAACAATTGATGACCTGTAATCTCTGATACAAAAGACAAGAATCTAAATCTGGACTCCCATCGAGTGGCACACGAGGTATAGGTTGCCCTCCAAACCACATTCTCCTTAGCTGCAAATAAAAATTCACTCATGAGTCAATGAACTGAAAAAATTAATGATGAGTAAACGCATTTGCCTTGTAGGCAACTGTTGGAAATGACAACGATTCAACTTTAGTATAGTAGTTTAAGTTTTTGTTGTCATCAGATGGCTAACATGGTAGGTAATTGAAACCAGGTCATGTTTGCATTGCAAAAAAAATTAGTATCTGGAATATAAGTTCCTCTTTGTATCTCAGTTAAGCAATTGATTTTAAGATTAACAAAGGAAAAGATAAAGAATCTTTCTTTATTTCTTTCAAAATACGTACTTCAGAAATAACATGATGCCAAAAAGATGCCATTTTGCGCTGAGTTTTGAAGCTTCCAACTATTTCGGAAAGTCGAATAACAAAGCTATTTGGAGGGGCACCATGAATATCCCTTGGCAAATATGACATTGATAATCCTTCCAAGGTAGGGTCATTCTTCCTTTCATCAAATTGATCCACTGCGAATATCTTGCAGATATTACAATGGAAGTAAAGAAAATCACCAAGAAGTACTACATAACTGAGGAGGAACACATTCCATGCCAAACCACAGCTTTATAACACAATTTATCATTGGTACCTTCACTGAACAAAGAACTGATCAAGTGGTCCTCATCTCCACCAGACCCAAAAGTAGATTTCTCCTCCTTGTCACGTAGGACAAGAGATTTCACTGCAGACAAGCTCAAGCCCGCCCTATCTTTGATAGGTGAAGAATCTCTGGCTGATGTCAACAGTTCCTTTATAGATTTAAAATTCTTTGCATTCCTAAAAAGAAGGAATTTTTTTTATTATAAATCATCAACAGGATGAAGATACCAAAGTGTGGTTGCATTTGAATGTGAATAACAAAATGAAAGGAACAATTCAAGAAAAACTAAATCATTTTGGCAGAATATAGTGGATGACCTTCCTCAAAAAAAAATGTAGTGGATGACCAACATCACAAAGTTAATCTATGAATTAATAACTTGTACTGATTTTGTAAATATCATTTAAACAATGATCTTCCATACCTGCCAAAACTAAACAATAAGCAATGTATAAAGAACCTTGATACACATAAAACATACACATCAAGCCTTTCACAATGAAAGTCTACTCATATAAGATCGAGGTACAAGATTAAGCTGGATGACTATAAGACATTCAAAAGTACCAGCTGTCAGCAAGACATCAACCTTCTCTCTTAAATTTATATGAAGGACCTTGATATGAACCTGTATAACACTAATAAGTGCATCTCCATGTCGAAAGTCACAAGAAATGATCAAGTGTGTAGGTAAATAAACAAAAATATTTAATAACAGAGATGCTTCAACATTTATGTTCGATAATACAAGTCGAGGCTCAGGCAGAACATCATCAACACCCAAACATTCATTTGACTAATAACATGATCTGATAATGGTCTCATAACAGCTTTATGAATAATAACATGAATCAACATAAAAAGAGCAACCATGAAAGTAATTCAAAAACACAAGCAACAAGATAAAAGAACAGTTGAAGTTATGCCAATATCTCTTCATAATTATCCATAAAGTAAGTCTTGTATCGTATTCCTTTGTAGTTATATTAAGGTATTTAAAAAAGATCCAATATATATGTTTATGTTAAGAACAGCTTATTCATACTGTACAGGTGTTCTGATTTCCTATTTATTTTGGTAAGAATACATACTCAACAGCCATTGCCAATTGCTTAACAATGATTGTTGGAGGAATAACAACCATACAGGAAGCATTTGGACCATCCTCCTTGTCAACACTGGAAATTGCCCCTTCAGAATCCTGAAAGGTAAAATGCTACATTTCAGAAGCAGGAACCAAGAAAAATCAGTAAATTATGCTAATGGGCATATAATAAGATATATCAACATAAATCAAACATCTCCTTCACAGTTCCTAACACTAAAATTGATGACAACAGAAAAGCATATCCACTATATAAATCCTTAGTTCAACCTACTTGACTGTCTATATGTTACTATTTAAAGGATATATTCAGAAAACTCAGTAGGGTTCTGTAGTGTAATCTGATGTTGAACAGAAAGATGAAAACACATCCCGAAATTTTCAACCTATAACACTATAAAAGTATACCTTGGTTGTAGGGTGAAAATTTTGATCTGGGGCAATCTCCCTTAGCCCCCCGTTTGGATACAGAATATGATTTATTCTTGGGTATATATTTATCCGAGCATAAGTAAAGTATAAATAAGGATAAAATGATTTTGTGTTTGGTTGCGTTTTGAATTATTCTCGTTGTCCCCGTTTGGATAGCGGAATTGAGTTATTCTGGATAGATAACTATGCCAATATAGATAACAAATCTACAAGAATAAAAGATTTTCTGTTTGGTTGTATTTTTTTTATTCTCATTGGAAAACGTAAGAATAAAGGTTGAGTTGTTTGTTTGATAAATAATAAAATATAAATAAAGTGTAAAAAAGTTGATTTGACATTTGATGTATAAGAGGTGTTGATAGGTGATTTGATGTGATGATGTGTAAAAAGTTGATTTGACATGTGGGCCCACGGGAATAGATAAGGTGAGTATAGCTTATCCTAGGGGTTGTTTAGAATTGTTATACTCTCTTATACTCGTTTAAACTGGCTTAGTAATACCAAGTTATACTCTGCAAACAAACAACAATTTTCCTTATCCATTCTTATACCATCCTTATACTACCATTATTCCCGTCTATTCCGCTTCCCAAACAGTGACGTTGGGAATCGTAAGAATAAATGTTTTGTTGTTTGGGTAAAATGTGAATAAAGTATGGATAAAGTTTATAAAAGATAAAAAAGTAATGATAGTTGATTTAACAGGTGATTTATAAGAGGTGATGACAATTGAGGACCCACATATTCTTTAGGTGGAACAACCTATGATGACTTTTATCCTAGGGGTTGATTGGAATCCATATACCACTTTATACCAGTTTATTCTGGCATACTTTATCTGGGGTTATCCGGGCTTTCCAAACACAACAAAATTTCTATCCGGGGTTATCCGGGGTTTATTCTCATTCCAAACATGGGGGTCTTGTTGTTTCCTTTAACACACACACACATGAAAATGCCACATTTTCCTTTTTTTTGTTTAGGGTATTTTTCATATAAAGATACTTGTTGGACAACCCACCCTTCTCTCAAGACAGGACAAGAAAAGTGTAAAAAAGCATTCCACCTTTGAAGAATGTAACCTTTATGTAATCTAGCAATCAAGAAATTCAATGACGCAGATGGGAAGCACGCATATTGAGAAAAGTAAGAGAGAAGAATTAGACATAAGCTATTCCTATGAAACATGTTCCATTACCTTCATTTCATCAATACTTTCATGATCTGAATGATGTAAATACTCATCGGGAGAACAAGCATTTGTATCATCAGTTTCCTCCTCTTCCAAGCCTCCTTTTTCTTTCTCAACCTTCTTGATGTGGCTCTTTTCATCATGTTTCCTGATTAGGTATGTGGGATTCCATCTTGAATGCTTGAATCGATAACCGTTCAGAAAATCCTGCAACAAATTAGATATCACAACTCCCCATAAAATAATCGCGCGATTCAATAGACATATTTTAGAACAATGAACAGTCATGCATTTCAACATAACATGTCATTAAAAAGTTTAAAACCACACAAAACTTTAGAGGCTTGCAAAACCATATACAAATTTTCATATACAGCTCTAATCAGATTTTCATACTTATAGATGGTAGTGTTCATCGCCAGAATTTTAGTGTTGGGGCAGCATTTTAGTGTTCGTCGCCATTTAATTTTCTTCACAAAACAATGAATTTCTTGACATTCCATAGAAATAATTGGAGGATAACAGATGAATAATTACAGTAAGCCATGATCGTACTAAATGATACCAACAACATAATTCGGTCAATTGTCACTCATTAATTTCATGAGACATTAATATGCTACAATGATTAGAATTTCCAACCCATTTTATCCATGCTAAGAAAACTATACAACTAAACTAACAATCAATCCACATTGATCTCTACCAAACTAAGCCACAAATTATCCTTACAATGCTCAATCCAGAACCAAAACCCTCTTAAAATTTAAACACCGATTCCACATCAAAGTAATTATCGTACAAATTTTTTAAAAAAAAAAAAAACACTAGAAACGTCATAACAAATACAAATACAAATTCACAATAACAACCAATTTCAAAACATAACACAAAAATCAATTCAAAATGCCACCTTTTCAGATCCTTCATGTAATAACACACAATTCTCCATAAAAACAATGATTACCCCTTCTCGATTCGTGACAGAGCCATCGCCGGGTGAGCCCGAGGCCTTCGGCGGGGCCTTCAGTGATTGCTGACCGTCGCTTCCTTAGAGAATTGAAAAAGAAAAAACACATAAAGGTTTCAAATTTCAAACCGACAGGATCAAAATTCAACTCAATTTGATTCGTATGAGAGAGACGGAGAGGGAGAGACCTCGATCGTTGTTCTTGAGATCGTCTTTGATGTCGGTGAAGACCTTCTCCGCCTTGGCCGCGGCGGAGTGGAAGGCCGTCCTCGCCTTGGACACTATAGACGACGACGACGTCGGAGGCGGCGGCGGCGATGGCGATGGCGTCTCCATGGAATCCGGACTGAAAAACGTGTTCTCCGAGAGATTTGAAGACGTTTTTTAAGTGAACCTGGTGAAGTTTTTGTTCAAATAGGTCCTCAAAGGAGAGTTTTATTGATAGAGGTCCCTGGAAAGTGAAAATCGTTAATTGGACGGGATGCCAAAACATTTTGGGGGGCTTGTAAATAAAGATTTGTCAAACCTTGACGTGCTCATAAAATTTTATATGGATTTTAAAATAGCAAGATTGTTTCAAAGGTAGGTTAATTTGACTTTAGGGAATGAACATAATTATTATAAATTGTTAAAAGCCCCTTCATTGTTTTGAAATGAAATCCACCTGCCATCCTAGACCTTTTCTCCATGGAAATCTCTCTTGACCCTGTTTGGAAATCTCTCTTCTTTCTGTTTGAATGCCAGAAAATAAATCTGTTGTGTAGGAGCATTTTGGTGCATCTGAGAATAAAAGAGGAATATATGAGAATAAGATTAAAAAGTTGTTTGTTTGTAAAGAATAGGGGGATATAGCTATGGCAGAATAGGTGAGAACAAGCTCGTATTGGTATTTCAAGTCTCCGTGAAATTGTGTTATTCCACTCAATTTATTCCATTAGTATAAAAGGGCTCACATATCAAATTACATGCTATCACCTCTATTAAATCAAATGACACACGTGTCAAATCAATTTTTTATCTTTTATGAATCCTTGTTCACATCTTATTCACTTTTTATCCATTTACTTATTCATTATCAATCAAACAACAAAAATCTTATTATTACATTTTCCCCCAATGAGAATAACTGAAAACACAATCAAACAAAAAATTAAAAAAAAATTTACCTATACTATAATAGTTATTAATCCCAGAATAGCTTATGTGAGAGAAAAAAAATATTTTTTTATTTTGAAATTTAATTTCTAGAAAACATATTTTTTATTTTCTCTGTGAAAAACTACTTTAATACATCATTTATACCTAAAAAGGTTGAATTCATCAAAGTTTTGGGCGTTTGGAAATCTTTTCGGAACTTTTGGATGTAGAATAGTGAAACACCACAAAGAAAAGACTATTGTATAGTATGAGTGGGATTGTATAGGTATCAATCTCTCCCACCTTCTTTAATGTTGTATTTTAAAATCTTTAATGAAATCGTGATAGTAACATCTATTTAAGTTTCAAAAAAAAAATCAGAATTTTATATTAAACATGTTAGGCGAGAATGATACAGGTGACCTCCTCGTAAGTTTTCTTATGGTACATCTAAAATTACTTTTTAGTAAATCAGATCTTCAAAGGTTGATAGTGGTAACTGGTAAGTGTTATTTGGAGCTTGGCTAGAGTTTGATTTGATTTCTCTTGGTTATTTGGATTAGAAAAAAATAGATAAAATTTGACTGTTTTTGAGAAATGTAGGTATTGTCATTAAGTCGAGATAAAATTTAACTTGTTATTTTTTTCTAACAAAAAAAATAAAAAATAAACCCAAGGTACAGAATGAGATGCTCGACAATAAGGCTCGAATATTTCCATTTGAATTTCTTCTGCAAATGTCATCATCAAAATTCAGTGTCAAACACATGCCAAAGATGCACTTTTTATATAAATAAATAATGAGGATCCATATCTACACCAGAATATGAAATTTTATTTTTCTGATGTTCCACAAAATATGTATAAATGAATATTCTGGGGATTGATATCTGATCTTCCTCCATTGGGCCAAATCATAGGAGTGATCCGGGCTTTGATTGTGGAATCCGGAAAGCAATGGATGCAACTTCCCTTTGAGGTCGTAAAGATTTCACTGATGAGTCTCTTGGTTCCGTCTTCTACTCCAGTCACCTGTAACTCACACCATTGTGATGCCGACTAACGCCCCTCCGACTCTCAAGTCAATCATCACAATCAGTTAAAGTCTATTTGAGTCTAGGAAATTTTTGCAGGAGTGAGTGTGTATTCCTGCATACCTCTTGGTCTTCCATTTTATATTCAAAGAGGGCATGCCGACCTCGCTCCTGGGAGTGAGGTTATCATGAGTGCGGACGTCCAAATGGTATCGGGATCGACTACTATGTACAACGTACAATCTTGGGGTGTAACCTTCTCCTTATAGTCGCCCGCCGCTACGATGTCAGATGATATTCTATGCAGTTTTCATTATCTTAGTGAAGTGGACGTATAGGCACACTTCTTCAGTCAGGCCAGGCTCTGTGGTCGGGTTGTGTAGGGACAGTCGAAATCACTATATCTGTCGTCATACTCTGGTCAGTTGAAATGTGGGTCTCCCTTGGTCTGGTCGGGCAAGCATCTTACTTGATGTCCAACCAGCCTTACGTGGGCCCATTAATTGATCAGTCTTTATGGATCAACGAGATTCCATGGACAGGTCCATCTAACAGACTATTCATATCTACCTCCAATATTCGCATATAACTTTATTCTCAATTTGTGTGCAAATTTGGTCTTCTACATATACTTTTTTGGATTTTAAGCAGAATTTCTCCATCACTTTTTACTGTATGGTTGGTTACATTTTTTTTTCTTTCATTTTTTTTGTTACATGGTGACTTAAAACTAATACCTCATGGTAGTGATTGTTACAAAGGTTGTTACAATTTTATCAATCTTGTAACTTTAAATACAACATGAAAGACTATTCTAGTATAAACATAAGAACTAAAAAAATATGAATCACTAATCTCATAAGCAGAATTGATTGCTTAATCGTAACTTATAAGCATGCCAGTCAAGTGTGGCATCAACTATAACACCTGTTGAAAACCAGTACAAACTCTCTCTACTTGAATACAACCTGAACTCTGAAACACAGTTGAGAAGAAACTAATCATTCATAGAGAACCTTTGACATACAAAGAATATGAAGTCTGCAAGAAATCAGTCTATAATGGCGTTAGCTCAAGTCGAGCTCTACTAATAAATTCTGATCCATTACCATTCATGAATCCACCATGCACGAATCTGTCACCCTTTCGTGACAGAAACAGTGCTCACTGAATTTCAGAGAGGCCTGGTGCGACGACCAGAGGCACGGCCACAGAGAAGCGCGTTCCTTGGGATTGGATATTCGTCCCTCCACGAATTCGCCGGAGAGTAGACGCGGAGGTAAAACTGCTGTCCTAAATACTGCTTGGCCCAGTTTTCTGATCTTACATTCCACATGCCCACATTGTCAAGAGGCATGTATAGCGCAGTCCATGACTTTGGGTACACCTGAAGAAGGAAAAATCTATTGCTGTTAAACTTATGCATCAATGACATGAAAATGTGTTATATGTGGACATAATATGGTGACAAATCATGATGAAAAGTATATATAGTTTGTCTGATCAGCCAATGTAGCAACAGCAGAATATGCATCTATACTTCACAATATCAGGAAATTGGTATTTCATCAATATCACCAGGAATTCGATATTGCGAAAAAAAATAGAAAATGTCACGCTCATTTGCATACACGATTTTTTTTTGAATGTTTACTTCACTAATGAATTACATGCCCATATAAATTGAATGCATATAGTTTTTATTTTTCCATAAGAGTATATTGACAAACGATATCATATACTGCGTTAATGACATGACATCTGTAAAATTGACTGCAAAAAGGATTGAGTGTACCAGTGCCCGAAAATAAATACCTGAACAGTGCACCGAGCGACTGTGTCTCTGAGATTATAGCTCTGTCTACTTGCTTGAGTCCATTGACCGCCATCCATCCTGCCCATATAAAACACCTTACCATTTTTAGATTATCATCCTCCAAAAAAGATGTGAAGTATCTAGTTGGGGGCAAGTATCAATCATCATATATATATATACAATAAAACGCCAAACTACTTCAACAATGTTGCCATATGCCAACATTTAATGGATCAATGTTAAGCGGGGTGTCAAAATGGATGCAACGACTCAAATCAGTTGTTGCTTGACATAATTCAAAAGGTTGTGATCTTACCCAACAACAAAGAAGGAGTATCCATCAATGTGCCATGACTCCACCGTATCTTCATTGTTCTCAAAGACGATCTCAATGTAGTCTCTAAAATTGGCAGCCATAACTGACGTTTGGAGATAAGCGCCCGAACCGGTGGGGTAATCAGGGATGCTTCCAGGGGAGAAGACACCCGGGATCTGGTAGAAGTCTGCTACTTTCAATGGAGTGTCGGCAGGAATGAAAGACACGCTGTTGACTGCGTATCTCTGCTTGCCATTGATGACAGGAGCAGAGTTCGCAAGCCTGATTGTTCGCGTGGTGTTCACCAATCCATAGTGATATGATCCCTGTGGATTTGGGCGTGGTCCACTCGCAGTGAGGTTCCATCTGATTTTTCAAGTAACATTAGTAACAATTTTAATTCTATGTGACTAGAAACTGTACATTTCAAAACAACAAAAGTGAAGTATCTGTCACTGGTTGAGAAACACTTCTTATGATGGTCTAGAATACAAGACTCAAGGTTTATCTTTTTCAGAACTTTTTATGGTATTTGATATTGTAATCACAAGACAGTGATGTTGTTGTTGATGATGGTGTTGGATCTTTCAATCTTCACCCATAGTAACATAATTCATCAAATTTAAATTCATGATCCTTGTCACCAATTCTGAATTCGGAAATGATCCAGCAATGACTATAATATGCAATTCGATATAATTCAAGTTTAAGACAGGGAAAATAACAAAATTGCAAAAATACAAAATTACTTATACCACACAAAATCAACAATATAAATAAAATTTATAATCTCTCATTGATGTTGTAACATCAAAATATTACAAAGAATCCTCAGTTCAAGTTATGATATATGAATTTAGACAATGAGCTCAATCAAGCAATTTTTTCCCTTTTGGTTTTAAACATGTTGCATAAGTAAAATATAGGTTATGCATTTATTACACATTTAATTTGTTTAATATAAAACTTATAGAAAACATGCATTGTTAATGAGACACGATTTAAACAGGAATTCATATTTTAACAAAAAGTGTGTAAGTTTAGGTAACAAGGTTCATAATGCATTCATGAATAATGAGACAATTAAATTAATACAAAAATATGAAATTTGTGAAATAGGGGCTTAATTCGCCAAACCATTGAACTCACTGATATTAATTAACTATCCACAAACTCTTCAAATAATTCAAAATAAATTGTTATCAAGGTGTTTTTCCAGTCACAGGAAAGACTCATTCCATTTAAATCAAGCAAATTTAAGACTTTGTTGTGTTGATTACAAAAAGATAAACATACAAGCTAGTTTATGTTTCCTGATTAATTGACTAAACATCAAATTCTAAATGAGCTAAAACACACAAATTTTAGAGTACCTGATAGACCTGGCCTGGTTGAGAGACCAATCAATCTGAATGGTTGGACCACCAGGAGTTGGACCTGAAACAGCCCCAGCAGAGTTGCTGTAATGCAGTATGGCTGTGGTGCTCAAGATTGGGGTGGTGAAGCGGGTCGAAACAGCAATGTAGTAGTCCCTTCCGGGCTGATCAGCAGTGACCAACACTGAGTAGGACTGTCCCAGATGGATGTCAAGGGAGTCGTAACTGTTCTGCAGCGTGTGAGATCCTTCGACCTCCACGAGCTTCATCGTGTGTCCTTCGATTCTGAAGTTGATGGATGTCGTCAGACCAACGTTGGAGATCCGGAATCTGTATGTTTGGCCTGAAAAAGTTTGAATTTTTTTCATTTAGAAACAGAATTCATTATGGATTGTTTGTAGATACGACTAATGATTGTAACCTTGATTGACTGTGAATGTGTTTCCATTCCATCCCCTTCCATTGATGAGAAGTCCATCTGGGAAAGGAAGGTTTTGTCCACCATCTAAAATTGCTTTCAGGTCCTGAGGAGGATGCATATAAAAAAAATCAAATAAAAATGTAGACATATTTGAAAGCAAATAGGCTAATGTAATCATTTTGGATGGATTCTCTTTACCCATAATCATTTTCTTACCAAATTCAGATTCCATTATATTGTTTGGTTCATCAATGGATTCCTCAAGAAGGGATTGTTTCTTATGTGATTTTTTTAGTTATGTCATGATCTGAGGTTCATAATAGCCATTAAAAAGACAATCCATCAGGATTCTAAGTATCCCATGGTCTATTTAAGTTTCATAGCAATAATTTTAGATTTTCATGATTGTCGCGTATAATATGAAATCCAAATTCTTGTAATCTTACAGTGTGATTTGCCTTGAACCAGTCACCGGTGAGTATGGTGTAGTCACCGGCCGGAGGAGGGAAGGGAACCGGAATCATCGGGCGGCTCGCAATGGTGATCCCTCCAAATCCACCTGCAGCCTTGTGGAAGCCAAGTGATGGGAAATAGAAGTAGCTGCCTATTTGATCCTTCACTTGCAGAACATAAGTGAAGTTCTTTCCTGGCGGAATCGGGCAATTTGTGCCCCAAACTCCATCTTGCCATGAATTTCTCCTCTGTTGTATGCCATTCCTGCATCAAGAATAGATATCACCATTGGAGCCGTATTTAATTAGGCTTCATTTGGAATTGATTTTCAAAAACATTTTTTTCATGAAAGCTGATGCCAAAATCTTGAACTGTTTAGAATTGATTATTTGAAAACTGATTTTGTAAAACAAAATCAGTTTGACAGTTGGTTCCAGATGGACCTTAATGTAGAAATTCAAAGATCAAATTGTTGCTTGATGTCATATCAGGTGCCTGCAAATTTGGAAAATTAAACTACAACATCATCAAAACAATTCCACTCCTATATTTGCCAGGGATGACCAGTCTGGGCAAGGCATTATATAAACTCCATAATCAATTGAGATTTTCATGGAAAAATTGCTATACGAGTTTCACATGACAATGCAATTCTACTTTTCTACTTCAATGTTGTAAAAAGTGTTGGACGCTAATCTTCCTAATCGATTAGACAGGAATAATCAACAGTTTAAAAAAATTTATATATAAATAATATATAATAGTACAAAATACAAAAAATCAAATCAAATCAAATAAATACAATAAAATCAGAAAGAAAAATAAACAAAATCAAATTAATCATGTTAAAATTAGTTTCATCAGTGCCTAACCACTGTCTAGCCACTTAAACCCCCCTTAATCCCCTGGGCGAGGTGAGCCCTATTCTGCCTAGATTTCCACTTAATCCTCACTTAATCACTTTTTCCAGAATACTGTTACGCTTAAATCACATTTGGAACTTAAATATCAGCTCAAAAAGAGCAGTTAATATTCAGTCACTAACATGGAAACCAGGAGACTTCATCACCACTTGTTCCAACACTGCCTTGAAATATCAACATGAAAAGAGGTCCATTGAATTTCCTCATCATCTTGGCCAACCATAAAATCAATCTTAAGAATACTAATACCAAAAAAAAAAGTGTTAGGTCCTGTGTACAGTCCCACACATGTCTTGATTGTTTTAAAAAATAATAAACCGCCATAACTCTTATGAAAAATGCGCAAACCTTCGTAATGAATTAAATGAATCCATTTATACAAATGCAATTTTTTTTATTGGATAGCTATCGATATATAAACGAGAGTTTGGATCCAGTCAAGATTTCAGTCCCATAAATATCAAATTACACAGCCTATAAATCAAATTACACAATCAATTATTAAGTACATGTCTCACTCTCATGTTAGATTAAGTTAGACCCGAGTTTAGTCAGTACTATCAGTATCCAATAAAAGAGAGACATATATCCAACAATTTGCTGTGTAGTTCGATTTTTAATTCGATTCATAGGATTGTACAGTTCAATACTAAAGGAACTAATTGAAGCCAGTCCTGACTGGATCCATACTTCTATCCCAGTACCGTGTAACAGGGCTCATAAAAAAATGTTTTCCAAAGACGTCATCACATCTGGCACGAACCCTAGCCCTTTCAGAGTCCTAATACAAAACCGTGCCAACACGTCACGATTGTTTATATCAAGAATCTAGATTTAAAAAGTTAGAAAATTTTAGTGTTTTTTTTTTGTTTAAAAAAATTTTAAATTTTTTTTAAATTTTAGTTGATGAGAGAAGAAACCAGTATGACAGGTCAAAAGGATCACATTAATGAAAAGTTGGGTAACCCTATGAAAGCAATAAAAATAATATAAAATAATAACCATACAGACTTCATTGGATCCGGCCAATCAAACAGAGAATCCAACATGTGCAAAAGAGCAGTTTTTTGTTTGCTTCTGAAACACCTGTCTGGCTCAAGCACAATCAATGGCGCACAGTGTAAAATTAAAAAGATATGTTTTTAAAAAAGCATACTCCATATAAAAAAAAATTATATATATTTCAATTGATTATATAAAAATTACGTGACTACATGTATAGCATTATAAACTAATAACGGAACATGTGGAAAATACGATTGAATAAGGATGAATAAACTCAAAAACTTGTTTGTTTCTAAAAAATACGTGGATATAACTATACCAGAATAGATGAGAATAAACTGGTATTGATATTCTAAACCCCCCTAAAACTTTGTCATTCTACCCAATTTATTCTATCTGTATGATAGGAATTCAAATGTCAAACCATCTGTTATCATCTCTTATAAATGAGAGACCTACATGTCATGTCATTATTGCACCTTTTATAATTTATTATCCACATTTTATTCATAACACATTTTATTCATAAATTATTCATATTCAACCAAACAATAAAAAAATTATTATTATATTTTTTAACAAAAATAATTAAAAACAAAAACAAATTGACTTATTCATTGTTTAAAATTGTTATCTATACGTCACTATCCAAAAATACTCTAAAAATTTAAATAAAAAATAAAATAAAATAAGCATAGATTCCTGACCCACTTTTACGAAAATGACGATCATGCCCCCAATCTTAATAAAAAAGTTGTAATTCCCAATTTCGAAAGCACACAGACATTAATGTCACACCTCCCCAAAAAGAAAGCCATTATTTTCTCCTATAATTTCTAACTCAAATTATTCACTTCCTTTCTTAAAAACAAAACCATTTTTTTCTCCAGATCTAAACACAAATCATGCCAAAAATAAATAAAATAAACACAAACCAATAAAAAAACAAAAAAAAAATTATTTCAAGAAGACAAACCAGGAGAGGAGGAAAGGCTCATCAAGGCTGTTGAAGACATTGATGATCAGATTATCATTCGTCACAGACTGTATCTGTGGCCCTGGAAACTGCCCATTGATCAAGATCCCCTGTAAATGACATCAAAACCCAAACTTTTCAGAGACCCAGTTTCAAAAACCACACAAAAACATCAGATTTGCAACTTTTTCAGACACCCATTGAAAAAAAAACAACCCAAAAAAGACTACATTGTTGAAAAGATTGGATTTTTAAACATGGGGTACCTGTTGTTGGACTCCGAGAGGGTATATGAAGCCATAAGTGACATTCCAAGTGAAGAACCTGTAAGGGTCCTCTCCATTGATGCATAGAAGAGAAGAAGAAGTGGTGACCAACAAGAGGAGAAACAAGAGAGAAGCCCCCATTGTCTTCCTCCTCTTCTCAAAATGTTTTGAGTGGTTTCTAAGATCTGGGTCTCTGTTTTTGTTTATTTTTTTCCCCTTCTCTGTGTGTTTTTTTTTTCCCGCTCTAAAGTCGGAGAGGACGATTTGGGGATTTAAAACTGGCAGTGGTTTTTAATAGTAGGATTTGATTTGAATGGAGAGAGAGACAGAGAGTCATGTGAGCTGTCAATGCTTGGACTGTCAGACCCATGTAACATGGATTCTCTGTTTCCTTTTTTTTATTTTCTTTTGTGACTAATGTCAAAGAGATTACATTTTTTTCCGCTATATGTTTTTGCTGTGTTGAATAGGCATAATTCGGGAATAAAAGATTATAAAGGAGGTGCTAGAATTTTATTTTATTTTATTTTTTATTTTTTATTTTTTTTGGAGATAAGGGGGTACTAGAATTGCTGGGGAGGATTTATCTATGTTTATTATGTGTCATTTAAATAAATTTTATTATCTAATAGTATCACACGTATCTCAAAAACATATTACATTTATCATATCACACGCGCATTTCTTATACTTATTTTTAAATGCAGATAATTTATGGAGGAGTAAAATTATCATTTAAAAAGTAATTCAACTTATCATCATTTTATCAAAGGTGAACTAAACAACAAAAATGTCACTTTTATTTTTTCACAATAAAAATAACACAAAAAGTCAACAAACAAAAAATTATTTATTATGCATGGATCATTATCTAATTATGTATAATTATTAGAGTAAATAACTCTATGTAACATTCCATACGGGAGGTTAGAAATGTTGGAATTTGGTGACCAAAAAATACATAATTGTGTGTTATAATCAGCCAGCCCATTTAATTATAAACTTTTTAGGTGTTTGCCATTGAACCGGTTTTCACATATTATTAATGCATGCGTTTAATTTCTTTAAAATGAAACTGTCGGCTACTTTGTGAGTATTTAGTGTTCAATTAGTATGACATTTATTCATAACCTCCTGTATATATATGTGTGTCTCACTCCGTGTGAAATATATAGAATAGAAAGAGTGTGATAATCAACAATACATTTTCAGTGCATTCAACCCGTGAGCAATGTGATCTGTTTAATAATTTTCTTCAACACTATTTTCCTTCTCAATTGGTCTATCTATTTGGGCGTCTGAAAGGATCGTAGTCTGTTCACCGTGGTTCCGTAGCTCGCACCTCGGAAGAACAAAACCTATTGTGGTCGTATCTCTCAGTGGTAGGAGTCATTCAACCTTGTGCGTGAGAGGGCCTTATTCACCGAGGACAGAGTGTCTTCACTCGCTTCCATATTTCTGGATACATTTTTCTAATCCCTATCTCATTTTATTTCATGCTTTTATAATATATTTTAGAGTATGCATGATTTAATATATATTTGATGTTATAATTTTATGTGGTAATTATAAGAATTTGTGTTTAGCCTAATATTTGATTGTCACACACAACAAGAAATAGGCTAGGGTACTAGAATTGTTTATCATAATTTATTTTATGTCAATGAATAAAAATATCCTGATATGACATTTAAAAAAATTCTCTCACCTAACATTTTCACACGCATTCCAAAAGCATCTCACGTCTATCATATTACATACGCATCTCTCACATTTATTACGAACATAAACAATTTATGCAAGAATATAATAATTATCCTTTATCAATTATTTATCTTTATTTTATCATGATGAACCAGAAGACAATCAAATAAAAATTTATTTATTTGACATAAATTATTATTAATTCTGATATAGCTAAGGGGGGGGGGGGGGGGGGGGTGGGTGTGAATAGCTTTATTATCACATGTCAAATGGGGGTTAAATCATGTGCCTTATATTTTTGCTATGTTGAGTGATTGCATTGCACTCCCTGTAGTAAAATCAATGAGAATAAGTTCATAGATATTGTTTTGTTTGTCTTGGAAAAATATAGGGGTCTTGTACTCTTGTTGGAAGTGTGGGGACATGAATCATGATGATGGGGGGGGGGGGGGGGGGCGCCTTACAAATTCAGAACTAGTACTTTTATAGAAGTTACATGTTGTTATATAAAATAAAATATATACTGAAATACAATAATATTTTTTTATTTTAAAAAAATTAAAAAAAATTATTATACACTTAATAGAATTTCATAAGATTGCTACAAAATAGACTAATTGTATCAGCGCTCTTTCTATAATCTTGACTCAGCATATAAAATCTCTAATATGTCATATATTCTATTGTACGAGTATATGATACATTTGAAAAAATATAAATAGATATCAATTTAGTCACATATATATTATATGTTTCTATGGAAGTGCATACTAAAATTGTACTTAAAAAAAAAAAAACTTTGTGATTACAAGAATCACCGAGTGATATTATCCATATAAGTAGCCTCATACATTTGCTATCCATCATTGTTACATAAGTTATTTTTATGAGTCCGGATCCAATCACTTCAGCCAATCAAGTTAGTACTGAATTGTATACTCTATTAATTGAACTAAACAGCTTATGAATCAAATTGCACAATCAATTACTGGGTATATATTTCATTCTCTTATTGGATTCAGTCATGGATTCCTAAGTATCATTAGTATCAAATAGGAGAGTGAACATATATTCAACAATTAGTTGTGCAGCTCGATTCATAAATTGTGTAATTTGATTATGAGTATACAGTTCGATTAATAAGTTGTACAGTTCAATACTAACAGGAGTGATCGAAGTCAGTCCTGACTAGATCCGGACTCTATTTTGATGGTGTGGTCAAATCACAAAAGGATATAAAGTTCACCAATAAACACAACAGTCTTCAAGTGTATTTATTAAACAAGATCAATGAATTAGTTAATGAACTCGACAGGTTCATTCCACCTAAACATGGGTCATGTGTGACACAAAAGACACAAAAGCGGTCCCCAAGCAAGCAAACACTAAAAACGAAATCAGATCACAAACCCCACATCCATATGGTTTGCATGTGAAAAACAGCCGTCGCATTTCATGTGTTTAGGGTTACTTATTATTATTTTTAAATGAAAAAAAAGCAAGCTTGGTTATGTCGGTGCTTAATGAACCTTATAATATATAATATATATAATAATTTAAAGGATACTAGCTAGTGGTTGCACTTGTGTTTACACAACGAATATGCTTTTCAAAATTCAGTGTTCGATGTGTTTTTAATGTGATAATAACAATGTGAAGTCTCTTACTCATTAAAAAAAAAATTGGGTCCCCAATGCAATGCTAATGACTGAAGCTTCTGTGAACCATCCATTCAATAAAGTGTGTGTTTTTTGGTTGGTGAGTAGCATCATTTAATATGATTTTGCTTACCATAGAATGATAGAATCTATCTATAATGGCTAGGTCCTGTAGAATCTGTTGGTACTACATTTTGATAATTAGTTTAAAATTGATAACATAGCATTTCATTATAAATCTTATAATTGTGCCAAATATATTTGAAACTAATTATAGTGAGATGTTTTGTTCTCCTACTTCATTTATCTATATCTATATTTCTATATAAAAGTCTCTTAACCCAAAAAATTATCATTTGACCATTTTATCCCTACAATTCTATTCAATTCTCATGAAAATACATTCACATAATTTTAATCTCATTCATAATTTATTGCAATATATGCATGTCATCATTTCTTTTATATATACATATATATATATCATAAAATCATATTAATGATTTACATAAATTATAAGCATTTGAATATTTTATATATATCAACTAAAATTCTATTAATAAATTTAATAACTTATAATTAAATTCAAAATTCATAATATTATTAGGACAAGGGGATGCTTATAAAATGAAAAGATATTCAAAATATAATTCACTGTTCCAATATATTTTGTACTACATACATTTCATCATATCTTTTATATATATACAGTAAAATCATACTAAAATTAGATTAAAATATTTATTAACTTATAATTCAATTTAAATATCATAATATTATTAGGATAAGAGGATGCTTATAATAAAATGAAATATATTCAAAATATAATTTACTGTTACCAACTGAAATTAGATTAGTATATTTATTAACTTATAATTAAAATCGGATATCATAATATTTATCAGGTTAAGGGAATGCTTATAAAATGAAAGGATATTCAAAATATGATTCATTGTTAGAATATAATTTATACTCTATTTTGATTGTGAAAATTATGTTATAACATATCTATATCTATTCATTCTGTGATAATCCATTAACACCATTTTATAAAAAAAACATAATGGATATATAAATAGTTTTCATATATACGATTAAATTAAATGACATCTAATCTATCTTATATTATTTCTAAATTACTTACTTTGAAAAAAGTTCATTTTCTTTTGTGTTAGTCAGATTATCATTGGTTCTCATTAACATTTTTTTTTGGTGTTATCAGCCGAGAGAGAGGATTATCTTCTTCTGTTTTTTATGATAAAAAAATGAATTTAAAGGTTTTTTTATTAATTTTTTCTACGTTTTCTTACCATTATAACTTTGTAAATATTAAAGCAAGGGCTTCAATTTGAATATTTAACTATCATACCATTTTTTAAAACCAATGTAATCATTTATTGTCATGAAAACCCTTTCACTACCCGACGCAACGCTTCACCTTCATCATTACCTATTCATCTTCTTCTTCACCTCTTCCACTGTTCCCTCTGCAGCTCCCCCACTCGCATACCCCCCTAAAAAATCCCAACCTATTCCACTAGAGACACAGAAGAAGCCATATCTGAAGCAGTGGTGCAAACCACGGCGATCCCTCCTTTTCCTCCTGCGTTGCACTTTCCGACTTTCTATCCCTCGGGAGAACCCCTAACTTTTCTGTCACAACTGAAGAGAAAACAATCATGGATACTTCACCTTAGACACCAAGATGAGCGTCCTCCGCCAGGTCGAGACGATCCCCAAATTCGGATCCTTCAATTCAATTTTGGCTGGCTTGTTTTTTCTTCACATGCATTGACAAATAGTTCAGCTTCATATACCTGCTATCAAGTATCACCAACTATTATTTTTTTGTGCTCCAAAATGTGAATCATTGACCAAATATTTAATTCATTTTTCGTTGTTCTTTGGGGACACATTATTTTTTCCCGTTTCAAGGTACTATTTTAATATTCAATAAGTATGTTTTAAAGGCCAATTTCAGACCAACATCTATCTTTGGATAGTTCTTTATCAGCCTTTTTGGTGTAAGTTGAATATTATGTCACTGCGATAATTTTTAGTACGAAAATCATTTTCTCCTTTTCTCAATTAGTCTTTTAATCATCTTCGTTTTTTTTCCCTTCTCGATGGAAAGTCCAATCTTTTGGGCCTCAACTATGATATTTTTGCTATTAAATGACCATGGTGAGTCCATTTTCCTCTTTAAAATTTCTTTTAAAAATACATACATACATATATATGTACACACACACATGTTCAATCTATTCATGATGTTAAAAGAATATAATTTTTTCTAGGATGGCAAACGTTGTTCATAGTGGCCTTAATTCCACTAATTCTAAGAAATTATTTATGTGAAATGAATAGAATAATATGATTCATTATTACAAATTTATTCACACACTTGAGCATGCATGTCTACAGACATTTCTAGCTGTTGGGATAAAGCTGCAAGCCATTGTGATGAAGATGGCGCTTGAAATTTATCATAGGTACATTGTGGTTCAAGGAATTTCTCTCGTGCAACTCAGGGACTGTCATTTTTGGTTTGATAGTCCTCATTTTTTTGTCATTACAAGCTATTTCAAGTATTAAATGTTTAAATATAAATTCATATATTAAATTAAACGGGAAAATTATGTAAGCTTTGGTTTTATGTTTCAAATAGTGTCATCTGAATGTTTTTGACACTTTTTGTGTATGCCACTTGCAACATTCTGTATAAATGAGTTATATGTCACTTGCAACATTCTATATAAATATATTATATCCAATGTTGATAAATATCTTTTTCCATCCCTGATTGTTAATTTTGGCACCACAAGTTCGGGTTAAAGTCATGCTTTCCTAAAAATTATGAAGTTTATAATCATAGGAGTTTGTCTTGATGTATTTTTTTATGTGTGTGTGTCTAAATCTTCATGTATTTATATATTAATGTCAATTTAGTAAAGCTAATGTTGCATGTGGTTGGCTTTATCTTTTGTAATTAAAATTTTCCCTCCATCTAAGGTTGTATTTGAGGATTTGGGGGTTGTATGTGTTTCTTGCAGAAGAAGAAATTTCAGACTTCTTTGGTCCTCAATGGAGCAAAGGAGGAGATCGAGCGTTTTATATGGTGCCTATTATAAGTTTGGGAAGGACTGAAAAAAGGCATATTCCCTAATTTGATTTACTTCTTTTCTTATTCCTTTTTGTATCCCCAGGATATGTATTTACTGGCTGTCTCTACTCTGCAGTTTATCTTTGCTAACTTAGTAACTTGTATGTTTCATATCTGCTCCGACAATATGTATGAGCCTTTGGTTAGATGATCTTGCAATCATTTTTATACATAAGTTTTTTTTTCCTGTGGAGTGGACCGGGCAGGGAGCAGCGTAAACTGCATTTGGTCCGATGGGACATGGCCTGCCTTCCGTGGGACAAGGGCGGATTGGGAATTCATAGATTGGAGGAGATGAATAAGGCGTTACTTGCCAAATGGTGCTGGAAGTGGTTGACCGCCCCGAGTAGTGGATGGGGTAGCATCGTTCATGAGCGGTATGGCAGGCCACCGGGGTCGCATTAGATTGACACGCAGCACTTGAGTATGGTGAAAGGATGGCTCCAGATTGCACAGGAAATGGAACCTTCGCTCCAATGGGAGGTGGGGGACGGGCACTCGACCCTATTTTGGAAGGATAGCTGGTGCGGTGAGGGTTCGTTCATGGAGAGATTCCTGGAGATGTTCAATATCGCGTTGGAAAAGGATTGTTTGGTGCAGCACTACTGGCGGAATATCAGGGGATCCGAGGGATGGAGCATCCGACTATCTCGTGGGCCGTTGGCAGAGGAGGAAGGTCAGGTGCAGGTGCTTTCAGGGATCTTGCGCACGGTAGTTCTCGGAAGTTCCCCGAACCAGGTTCGATGGCAAGCGGACTCCTCACGTTGCTATAAAGCCCGACATGGCTATGGCTGGTTCATTCAGCATGCACCGATAAACCTGCAGGTAGCCAGCAAACGATGGGAGATTTGGCGCCCGAAGCTGCCTAACAAGATCAAGACGTTCCTATGGCTAGTATACCAAGGAAGAGTGTTAACCATGTGCCATAGAGCGAAATGGGCACCGACGATGTCTACTACCTGCATCCTGTGCTCAGATGGGGAGGAAACAGCAGACCACTTGTTCGGTGCATGCTCGGTAGCTCGGATGTTGTGGACTATGGTGGCTCGAATCACGTCAATTGACATGGACGGGCAGACCGTGGAGGAGGCGTGTAGTGCAGCTGCGAAGGTGGCCAACCGGCATGATAGGTCGGTGGCTGCTGAGGTCCGCCGATGCCTCATTCCTGCCGGGCTCTTCGCTATTTGGAAAACAAGAAATTCAATTATTTTTGGTGGCCAGCAGTTTTACTTTGACAATCTATGGGACACGTTCTCATATTTTGCGTGTGAATGGGGATAGGATCTCCGGGGAGCTTCGCGAGTGGAAATTACTATGCATGGCGTAATCATTTTGGGTTGAGGCTCCCGTCTTGAGCTCCGAGGTTCGGGACGCCGAGGAGGCGGGGAGGTGTCGGTACCGAATGAACTAGACAACTCGTCTTCTTCATCCGGCATTGCGAGGCCATCTTCCTCTCTTTCCCTATCTTTATTTCTCTTAGGTCTTCACTCTTCTGTATCTCTTTCGGCCCAAGGCTATTCGATCAATACAAATCGGGTAGCTTTGGTCTACCAGTTTCAAAAAAAAAAAAATACATAAGTTTTTTTTGGTCTACATGATTTATATCTAATTGGAGGAAGAGACTACAAACCTTTCGTGGAGCAACTCCAACCATCCAGACTATAAAATTTGGATGACCCACTTTTTTTTAAATATATTTTCTTAAAATAACATAAATTTTATTGCATAAATTCAATTCTTACAAAGTAGGTATTGTTGAAAATAAGTAGTTGACACATTTAAAACGAAAATTTTCAATTGAAAATTTTACATTCACATGAATTATTGTTGATCTTTTGTGCCAGTTCAAAATGTATTTCCCTTTTGTATTGTTTTTCTTTTATTTTTTTTTAAATATGAGATAAGCGTCTCTGAAACAAAATGGAGGCGGAGGGATTTTCGACCAAATTAAAAGAAATGAAAACAAAAAAATTGGAAAAAATGACCTTTGTGAAGACCCCTGTGATCCAAAAATAGGTGAAATGATTTAATGGTTTTATTTTTTTCTTTATACTTTCTTTCTTTGCATATGCTAATTTATTGTTTCATGTTCTGTAATCTTTTTGTTGTGCTTTCTCTTAGCCCATGTTTGGATTGGGTATAAGACCCCGAATAAACCTGGATAACTCCAGATAAAAAATTTCACCCGTTTATTTACCCCGGATAACCCCGGATAATGTATGCTAGAATAAACCCAGATAAAGTGGTATATGGATTCCAATCAACCCCTGTAATTAAAGTTATCTAAGGTTATTCCACCCAAAGAATATGTGGGCCCACTATCAAATCAACTGTCATCACCTCATATAAATCACATGTCAAATCAACTATCATTACTTTTTCTGTCATCACCTCTTATAAATCACCTGTCAAATCAACTATCATTACTTTTTTACCTTTTATAAATCCTTATCCACACTTTATTCACATTTTACCCAAACAACAAAACATTTATTCTTACATTTACCAATGAGAATAATTCAAAACACAACCAAACACAAAATCACTTTATCTTTATTTATACTCACTTATACTTGAATAAATTTATGCCATATAATAAAATTTATCCCCGTTCCAAACAGGGGCTTAGTCCCCGTTTGGATAGCGGAATTGAGTTATTCTGAATAAATAACTATGCCAATATAGATAACAAATCTACAGGAATAAGAGATTTTATGGTTGGTTGTGTTTTTTTTATTTTCATTGGAAAACGTAAGAATAAATGTTGAGTTATTTGGTTGATAAAAAATAAAATATAAATAAAATATAAAAAAATTGATTTGACATGTGAGCCCGTTGATGTATAAGAGGTGTTGATAGGTGATTTGATGTGATAAGGTGTAAAAAGTTGATTTGACATGTGGACCCATGAGAATAGATAAAGTGAATATAGCTTATCCTAGGGGTTACTTAGACTTGTTATACTCTCTTATACTCGTTCAAACTGGCTTAGTAATACCAAGTTATACCATGCAAACAAATAAATATTTTCTCTATCCATTCTTATACCACCCTTATACTACCCTTATACTCGTTTATTTCGTTTACCAAACGGGGGGTTAGAGAAAACATATTAACATACACTTCAGTTTACATCCAAGTATCCAACAAAGCTTGTCAAACCAGACAATGTTCTCTGTATGAAGAGGATCATAGGTTAGTTCTACTAGAAAAGATAATGAATTAATATTACAGATAATAATCTTTTAGTTTCGTCATTTGATGTATTCAAATACAATACCTCTTTGAATTTTTTCATTCATGAACTTGTTTTCCTTCCGTATTTTTCCTTGCAACATTCTAAAAAAATAGTTGGATAAAAAATTTTGATTTTTTTTATTCTTATTGGATCAACTGGAAGAGCATCAATAAATATAATGACAAGAAAATAAATATAATTTTGAAAACCTTCAGAGTGAACTATCAACCTTTTATATTGGAATGTTGTTTTTGTTATAGTTCCTTTATCATATGGGATGGATGTCATCATATTTTTTAGGATGCTTGGTAGAAGATCAGCCATCTCTTTATCCTGTCACCCGGACATAATTCATGAGACTTATTATTCAGAATTTTAAGCATTGACTTTTTAATTTTATTATCACATTAGTACTTGTGATGCATTAAAACATCAGTGGAATACAAAATCAAAGTCTTTCAAAACAAGTCTATGTGGTTAGCATTTATTCATTTTATCAAATCGATTTTGACATACATTAATGAAATGCACATAAATTGTACTTTTGTCAAATAAAATGCCATAAGTTGAAATATTTAACTTGCAATTATGTTTCATTAGGAAGATATATACTTGTAATTATAGAGCAGGTGCTCTACTCACCATACTCAATTCCATGAACACTTACCTTTATTGCTTGAATAGATTGATCTATTTATTGCTTGAATAGAATACATTTATTAAATAATCATGAAACAAAAGATACACTATTTTCTGATTAATCTTGGGGCTCGGATTCGCTGTTTCCTTGGGGAACAGGAAACAGGAAAACCACCCAATAACACTATGCCACATTTGCATTTAAACGGGGCATCAAACAGTGGAAAAAAAGTGTGTTAAAATTGCTTTGAAGTCCCGACACACCATTAAAAAAAAAGAGTAAAAATTACATTGAAGTCCTTGCGCACTAATGTGAAGGTATCAATCCCTTGTTATTGGTTTAAGTTTTGAATTTTAAGTATAAATTTTTTTTCATCTTTGCATTAAGGATATCATGAACTAGAAGGCTAGAACTAATAAATTTATGATAAAGGTGTTAATCTATTTCATTAGTTTTATTTCATCTATAGAGATCTTGGAGACTCTTGTGAAGATGTTAAGATTTGAGCTTTTTTCTTTAAATCATTTAAAAAATATCTGATCCTAATCCATATTCAAAAATTTAAAAAATTATCTGACATTTAATTTCCAAAAATCTGCATTCGTATATGAAATAAAACATTCGTATCTAAATTATTTTTGGATAAGGAATCTTCATATATTTTGAATTTATCTGTATCCTTTTAGATATTTCAAACATTTCATATAATTATGTGAATCTGAATCCTGATTTTTTAATCGGATACTGATACTTGTTTTGAATAACGTTGAGTATCATAAATATATATATATATTTTCAAATATTTAGTTCATATATGGATATGAGCATATCGAATCCATATGCTAATGTTGATAGGATTACTTTGATGTTATTAATCAAATGGTGGTTTTTTGTGGTTAAATTTCATTTGTAAATCCACCATTTATATATGGATAGTGTTTGAAGCTCATATAATTCTTTATACTATTTTTTTAGAAAAGAATCTATTTTTTATTCAATAAATGGTGTGTTGGGTGAATCTGCATGTCCAACAATAATTATGTTTTTATAAAATGTTTTTGTGTTATTTTTTATTCAATAAATGGTGTTATTTTTTGTTTTTGATTCCACCAGATCTTGTTAGATGTTGTTTGAGAATTGACATAGGACTTGTGGTTGTTTTTTATAGTGTGCAAGGACTTCAAAGCAATTTTTACTCTTTTTTTTTGTTAGTGTGCAAGGACTTCAAAGCAATTTTTACTCTTTTTTTTTGTTAGTGTGCAAGGACTTCAAAGCAATTTTAACGGACTTGTTTTGACGCTGTTTGGTGCCCCGTTTAAATGCAAACGTGGCACTTTATTATTGTGTGGTTTCCCTGTTTCCTGTTACCCAAGGAAACAGCGGATCCGAGCCCTTAATCTTGTACTTGTTAAAGAATCAATGTTTTAGGCTAATAATCTTTAAAGGAAATTGTTAGACTTAGTCACATTCACCAACCAAAATTCAGACCTTACATGTTTTCATTTTTTTTTAAATAGTAAACATCATTTAATAAGGTATATGCTTTGATAAAAAAATATATATCGCTTCATTTCGAATTGAATGAACTCGTTTTTTGTAAGTGTAATAAAATATTTAATGTGGTATATACAACATCTAACTAAGTATATGCTTCACTGAATTTCTAAAGTGGTATATAGGATTGTGTTTTGGACTGAGAAAAAAACTGAGTGTAACAACACTCAATCTTTAAAACAATTAATAGAAAGCCTGTCAATTTATATACACAATAATATGAAATGCATGTCCTATTCTGATGTCTTTCCATAGAATAAGTAGATGACCACATTATTTTTTAAGATAAGATTTAATGTTGAATCTAAGTTTTGAAAAGCATTACCCAGTAAACCTCACATTTGCATGATTCTAACTTCCAAAAATTTGTCATTCAGCTTGTATTCTTTTGGAGAGGAAATGGAATTTCATATATTTATTCATTATGCTATTTTGAATAGTTTTCATTAGTTTCCTTTTTTTTTAATTGGAAATGAAACATGGGGTTACTTTAGGTCGTTGAATCATTGGAGTTTCTTCTCAATAATGCTCCTCTGCTCTATGGTGCTGTATCTTTCCGAGGTATGGTTGCTAAAATTACAATCATTATGCTACGGTTATGCATTTTTATTTTAATCTCTCTACTGGATATTGTTGTAGGACATTATGTCTATTGTTTTTTTAGGTGATAATATATTTGGTAGTAATGTTCTGCTACCTTTATGTCATTTAGTGTGTCATTCCCAGCATGAGAGGGAGTAAAATCTGATATCTTGCTATATGTTGTCCATATAAAAGTAATTTAGAAATAGTCAATGCCTATCATGAAAGAATAATTCAATCTCATAGATGATTGAGAGACTTGAAACATATATATATCCACTGTACACTTACTCCAAGTAGCTCATTTATATAAAAAAAATTATAACATGCCCAAAAGGGAGTCTGGGATAAGTATCATCAAAGTTAGTGAGGGTCTATTAGATGTAAATTAAATAGAAAAAAATTAAAACATTTTACAAATTAGGCCATGCAACAGTACATATCTACATGTAAATAGACTCTTTACAGAAGCTTCACTTTGATGGGAATTCTTTTATTTTGGGCTTACAGCAGATACAAGCATCAATTTAGGTTCTACTACCCCTTTTATCAAACCTCCATGTGAATTCCTTCTATAAAGATTCCTCTACATGCCGGAATATAACTGAAAATTAGCCTGCAAATTAAACAGTCAGATTAACATAGAGGCTTACTCTATATATTAGTGGGTAATGACTAGAATGAATAAAGGTAGACTACTTTAATGGGAGAGACTAGCAGAAGTTCTATTAATTTTTATCTGGGGCCGTTTAGATCCTATTAAGGCAATTTCTGTAATATTTCAGATTTTTCAGGCTATCAACTTTTTGGGAATCCATAGCAGAAGTTCTATTAATTTTTATCTGGGGCCGTTTAGATCCTATTAAGGCAATTTCTGTAATATTTCAGATTTTTCAGGCTATCAACTTTTTGGGAATCCATGGGCTTGAAAGTATATTTGAGGGCTAGATACATAATCAAAGCTTGAAAAATGAAGCTTTTGATGAAAGCTTACATAGAGACTAAAAAATTGTTTCAAAGTCAGCAAGTGTAAGATTGATTAGTGACCTTGATTAAACTCCATTGATGTGTAAGATTACATTGAAATTATAATGGAGATTCGAAGCCGTTGATGGTGTCTTTTCATGGTTTCTTTTATGTTGATGCTCCATCCAAAATAATGATACATGAACATGTTTTGCGGATCGTAATAAAACAAATTCATATATTTTATTTCTTCATTTTCTTTTTATTTTTAGGTGATTAGTGTTTTTTATTATTATATTAATGTTGGTATTATTTTATGATCTAAGTTTCATTTTAGTGATATCCTGCATCTGATGAGTATTGACGGTAATGACCTCATCTGTTATTTTAAGCTATTTTAGTTTCAAATAAACAATTGTTGTCTGCATGAGTATGAGGATCAGCATTGTTGTAAGACATGCAGAATAAGAGATAATGGTGTGTTTGTGCATGATGAAAAATGAAAAAAAGTGAGAGAAAGCTAAATTTTTTCCTTTGACTATTAAAAAATCTGATTTTTGTGTCAAATAAGGAAAAGAAAAAAATTTCATTACTTTTCCTTCCCTATTTTGTCTTATTAAGAAATGTGAAAAAATGATATTATCATTTTCATAATTAGTCAAAATGAAATTTTTTGCATTTCCATCACTCTCCCTTTAAATTTTGATATTCTGCATAAACACACCCTAAATATGGAGGTATTCAGAGTATGAAATCAGTAGTTACTCCAAACAACAATTTTTATTTCTTCTCTGGCTGTTGTTGAGATTATGTCCTTTGATTACACTTTGATGATAACTTTCGCTCTCTGAAAATACAGTGTCTACTTTGGAACAACAGTTGGTGGACGAGAGGCATTCTTATATGATGTACTATCATTAGCTCTATCATACAACTGGTCAGCTTTAACACTTGTAATATATTTGTTTTCATTTTTACTTTTGGATTTCTTTGGATATGAAATCAGATAGAGAACAAAGAAAAAAAATTGAGTTGGATAACTTTTGCTGTGATTTCTTGTTATATTATTCATTTATTTATCTTTTTTACCTCGAATATTTGCAATGATTTTTCCTTAATTTATCTGATGCATGTCTTTTACTTTCTTTGCTGAATGGAACTTCAAACATTAATTATAAGTGTAATTTATAATGTGTAATTAAGATTAAACACGTACCTGGTTAGAAGTGATGGTAGGAACTTAAACGATACATTTTTAATAAAATAAGGATTAAAATCGATTTAGCTAATTTTATAAGGATTTATATTGATTTTTCCCAATACTAGAAAGGATAATATAAGCCATGTATGTGTATGGTAGTGTGTTCCATCAAATTCGTTTTGTGTTGTATGTTTTTCAAGTCAAATGATATCTAATATATCCTGTATTATCTCTAACAAAAAAAAATTAAAAAATATTCTTACTTGTGTCAAGCAGATTATAATTAGCATATTTACTTCTATTTTAGTGGATATATTTTTAACCATTTGTTATTATCTTTTTGTTCGTGTGTTTTTCAAAATAAAGTCATATCTGTTTAAAAATAAATTCATTACATTATCTAATATATCATGTGTTATCTCTAATGAAAATGATTTTGTTTTTTTTTTAAATCTTGCTTGTGTGTGGGCGCTAAATTTTCTAACTACACATAACGGGCCGGATAATGAAGCCCATCCGATCCGAACCGACCGAACGGCGGTCCACCGGGCCCAAATCCGACTCGACAAACCGGCTAGTTAAGTTTGTCCCGACAACACGACGGCCCACTTGCCCCTAATACAAACAGGTCTGACCCGGAAAACCCACAACCGACCAAGTCAATATCTAATCCATCTAATAATTGCATTGATTTATATGAATCTACAGCACTAAATGATCATTATCAACATTTAATCTCCACCAATATCAAATGAATCATAGAATCAGGTCATTGTGGACTTTGTCTACAACATCCCATTAAATATGGATTTATATAATTCACCATATCTGACAATTTTATCTATTGTCCCCTCATCAATGGCTAGCGAAATCCCAGCCGTCCGTTGTAGTAAGGACAATTAGGAACCCTAAACTCACTTCCCCCTCTATAAATAGGGGGCAATGCAGACATAAGAGGTATGCACAATTTCTTTTTGCTAAACCCTTTTTTACTATTTTACTGACTTGAGCGTCGGAGGGTCTTCTGCAGGACCCCCATCTCCCAGTGTTGAAAGCGCTCGGAAGCTGCTGACTGGTGCAACAAGACTAGTTCGGGCGGAGGAGAACGAGAGAGGCCGAATCCGATTACCCGAATCCGGTGATGAAAAATTTTGCCCCTCCACTGTGTTAATCAGATTCTCATGAGCATATTTACTTGTATTTTTGTGACGTATTTGCAATCATTTGTTATTATCTTTTTTGGGAATTTTCCCTTCCTATACTTTATGTTTCGTACTTTTTTAAATTTTTTTATGGTTAACTTTTTTCTTTCAATTTTCTTATTATCTCAAATGGTAATCCTCCAAATCGATTCATTTTTGAGGTGAGACATTCATTTTAATTTAGTTTGAATATCTCCTACCAAAAAGTTTTGGATTATTTGGTTCTTTTGAATTGATTAATTTTTTTATAAACATTGACTTCATTTGTTAGATCTTTTTTTGGGGGGGACTAATGTACTTAACAAGGGTGGCTTGCCTTTTGTGTATTTTTTTTTCTTAAACTTTTTAATATTTTTCTTTATGCTTTTTAGAAAAAATGCATATGAGACATAACCCACTATGAATCTATGATTGCTTTTTTTATGTGCTATTATTTTTATCATTTGATTGCGTAAACCATAAACAATAGATTTCTTGCATTTGGATTTTGGAGTCATTATTATGAAGATGTTATTGTAACTAAATTGTTTAATATTAATATTAATCAAAACATATATTAGACTTTATTTATGTGCATTCGCACATACACAATAAGTGCCAATGATGGTTTACCATTATCCACATGGGGTTGGCTATTCAGTTAAAGTGATGAGTTTGTTCTCTATAGATAGTCAAATTGAATCCCCTAGATTTAGATGAGCGATAGACTTAGGAGGTGATTTTGTATAGCCAAGGTTTTTCTATTAATGTTTATGAGTTATATTTCCAGTTGAGCATATTATAACGCTATGATCCTCACTTGAATATCTTCCAACTGCAACTTTTCACAAACCTAGTTATTTGATCCGAAGTTTGAAAATGAGAGGGAGTTGTCATTGTGAATGACACTCTGATGCTTCTCTCTCTCTCTCTCTATCAATTCCCTGTGTCCTCCGCTTGCCTCTCTCTCTCTCTCTCTCTCTCTCTCCTTATAGTCCCCACCGTCTAAAAAATTTGTGCAGTGGGTGGTGGGGTAGGAGATTTGAGCAGTGAAACTGTAAAAGTATTATACGAATCATATATGAGTTTGTCAAGAAAATAGATCGTGTAACTTTTAAAAACTATTAACTCTTTTGTTATAAATATTTAAAGAAAACTAGAATGATTTTAAAAAAACTAAAATTATGTATTTTTATAGAATTATTAATTGCAATAGTTGCATTCAATTGAAAACTTGTTCTACAAAACAATGTCTAGTTTGAAAACCAAATAAATGAAAACAAATATTACATTGTTTATAAAAAATAAAAGATGGATAAATGTCCAGGTAAAAAAAAAATATTTTCTTGGTTTTTATCTAAATGTTAGGGTCCGTTTGGCATGGTGTTTTGGTTGCGGTGGAGTTGGTGGTAGCCGACAGACACAAACTCGGATGCAAGATGTTATATTCGTATTTTTGTTGTTTTGACTAGCATTCGCCGCCTCGCAAAAACGCCCACCACTCCAAACCCAAATTGACCCAGTTTGACAACCACACGGAATGGAAACAATTATTATTATATTTTTTATATAAAAAAAACACGGAATGCTTGGAAAAAAATTTAGTTTTTATCTAAATGCTATTAGAAGTGTCGCAGTACATGTCTGAAGGAAGAGTAAAGCAAAGATACATCGAGGAAAATAAGAAGGAACAACATAAGGTCGAGAGCCATCCACCCTTACTGCCAATATCGGGGATTCCCTTGTTTGCTTGCTGGCTATCCACACGTGCTTTCTTTTTCTTTATTTTGTCTTAGTGCTAATTATCCTTTTTATTTGGACCATTATGTACCATTCTTGTTGACATAACGGACTACTTTCTTTCAAAAAGAAAAAAAAAAAAAAACACAAGGGGAGAGAGAAGAGAGGGGGGAATAGAGGGTCTAGACAGAAGAGTATCTACCCGATCCGAAAGGATACAATATCACCCCATCACTCAATACACAAGAGACCCCCTCTGAAATCCACGATTGTAGCTCTCTTTAGGAGTTTGATGAACTCTCCTAAACGTTGTCCAAATAAGTTGTTGCCTAGCTAGGGGTGGTAAATGAGTCGAACGAGCCGAGCTTTGACATGTTCAAGCTCGGCTCATTTATAAACGAGTCGAGTCGAGCTGAGTCGAGCTCACGAGCTTTCAACGAGCCTAGCGTTCTTCTTCATTTTAAGGTTTTTAGGGATTGAAAACAAAATTTTAGCCTAAATGAGCCAAATTCATGATCTTAAACGAGCATAATTTTGTATTAATTTAATATTCTGATTTTATAAAAGAGTTTAGTCAAGCTTCAACTAAGTTTTAATAACACAAACATGTCGAATTTGAACATAAAATGAAGCCTGATACAGGTCCCGAAGCCTAACCGAGCTTTAAAACTTGTTCAAACTCGTTCATTTATCTAAATAAACGAGCCTGAATGAGCTTAGCTTGAGTCGAACCTGAGCGACTTGATTCGTTTACCAGCTCTATGTCTACCCTCAAAAAATTAGGGCGTTGCGAGTACTGCCATCGCCACCCTGCCTCCAAAACCCGCTCCATTCTATCTGATGCTTCAGCTTAACTCCAGCGGACCACAGCCCCTCCAAGGAACCAGTTCCTCGTGCATCGGATGTGATGCGACTCATCGAGATTCGTGCAGTCCATCCGGTCTCATTAAAGGCCCCTCTTAACGCGTTACAACTGGCGAATATTATCCTTGGTATTAATTAATAATTATTGGCCTGTGAAATCGGGATGGATTTATATATATTTAATTAAAAAAATCATGTGTTTTCATCAAATCAATAAATAATAAGTAAATAAATGTGGCCGACACTGTCTTTGTTTCACTGGTTTTACTGATGTTGCGTGTCAAATAATTCCGGGAGACTGTTTTTGAACCGTCCGATTTTACTGAGTCCATGTGTTTTGATCAATATGTTTTAATATAAAAAAACACATATTAAAAGAAAAATAATGTTACGTACAATCTCGAATGCAATCATCACATGTTTTATTTTAAAAAAATAGTAAACACCATCTGATGATTAGATGAAGTATATGTTTTAATGAAAAATGTATATCATTTCATTTTAAATTGAATAGACTTCATTTTCAAGAGCCGAGACAAAGGGGTCAGCTGGGGCCGGGCCCCCCAAGGCCCACGCCATGGAGTTTGATATATGTGGTTAATGAGTACAATAGAAAAGGATTTTTGCATATAACCCCTCAAAAATTATTATATTGTTGAATACTCCATTTTAAATTTTATTCCCAGCAATGCATCAAAATATTTAAATTTTGCATCATTCCCATTTAAAGGGTATTTTTGCACAATATAAATTTTTAAATTTTTGTAGGAATAGCTTCTAGAAGAATATTCATGAATAATTTAAACTCTTTAAGAGGCATTGTTGAAAATAATAATTTACTAGGGTAATTTTGATAAAATGAGATTTTTAAAGGGTATTTGCAAAAATCCTAATTGAAATGTGTGAGTTTGAAGTTGAAAGATGTTATGTGCAGACTTGTTTGTATACTAATTTATATTTTTTTTATAGAAGTAAAATACATGTGTTCATATGAAATAAATGTATATATTTTATTTACATTTCTTGTAATAGTGTATAAAGAGATAGTAGAATTTATAATGTGTTAATCAAATAAAATACTGCATTAGACGTGATAAATGAAAATAGACTAACTGAGTATATTAGAGCCCATTGAGATTTGGAATCATGGGTCTTCTTTAAAAAAAAACTTTGAAAAACTTTATTTTCACGTGAATATTGGTATCAGATTTTGAGGGGTTGAAAGTTACTGATTTGGATGCTTTTTTATTTTTTGTTTATTTTGATTTTTTATAATTACTATATTGAGTCTCTTAAAATATTTAGAAGTAAGGTTTTAAAATCTCTTTCTAAAATATAAGCGTGAATGATATCCTTGTATATTTTTGTGATAAATTATTTCTTCATATTTATTTTTGTTAATTTTTTAAGCTTCATTTTTTTTCCCTTTTTTGTGATGGGAATAGTGAGTTTTCACGAATTTTTTCTAGATCTTCTATAGATTATTACGGATATTTAAATCCAGAAAAATAAGTAAAAAAAACATTTCCAATTTTCTTTATTTCGTATTAATGTATCATATATATATAATTATTCTTTTTATCTTACTCATTCTCTTAACTTTCTGGCCTCTCTTGTTTTAATTCCTGACTCCGCCCCTGCTCATTTTTAACAAATGTAAAATAAATTAATGAAATACATACCTCATCTAAGAAGGTATATACATCGTTTGATGACCTATTTGCTAGAAGGTTAAAGAAGTATATAAGATTGCATTTAGAGCTATAAAAAAAAGTTATGTAATAGGGCCCTTAAAATGGATATGATGTAACATATTTTGCATTCCGGTGGTGAATAGAGAGTTTGAAAAAATATTATATCTTGAATGCTTGTTAATAGTACATATAATTTATGTACCTACAAAAATTAAAAAATGTGGTATGAGTTTCAATTCAATATGGGTACTTGAGCAACTTTTGTTTGTCTTAATGCAGTAGCTCAAAGTGACACTTCCTACACCGTACTCCTACAAGAACTATACATTTCATATGAAGACCACATTATACACATAAACAAACAATGCCCTATCTTCTTCCACATAGCAAGATTTAAAAAAAAACTAACCTGCTTAACTTAAAGATAACACACAAACCAAATTGTAAATATAGGGCCATGAACCTCTTATGTGCACCACAAAATGAAACCATAAAATCTACTGCATTTGCAAGAATTCAGGTGTTGCTTACCAACAGATCCAGTAATGCCACTACTTTTACACACATGAAAAAAAAATCAAAATGCTATGTCCACATGCAACATTCAAAATTTGGGGGTCGATCTCCAGCTTGACATGATTGCGGGAGATGTATCTGTGTTTATTCCAGTGTTTAACACCACTGCTTTTAATTAACACATTACAATCCAGACAAAACTATAGATAAGTGGGTATGGATTGGAAGCTATTTATAACAATGTTGACCTCACTTTTACATTTTTGAGGTGTGTAGTAAATCCATTAGGAGATGAGATGGAATTAGGGAATGCCAATGCACAAGAGATGGGCCAATATTTTAACAACAAAACACACATGAATATATGTACCAATCAAGATCATAAATGTCTAATGCTTGTTGTTTGTTTTAGTATTGATGTTTGTTACCTCAACCACTGAAAAAAAAATCATTTTTACTTGCTAACCTCAAATTCTTATTATTCTACATTAACATATCAGATAACAAATCAAAGAATAGATAAACACACAGGTTTCACATTAACACATCCCAAAAAGAATTGTTCTCCCGGGCTATGTAATACTTTATCTTGTTTAAGCATTCTATAAAGATAATTTTCCTTTCAATTCACTTTGAAAACAAAAAATTTAACCAAATTGACATGTTCCAAAAGAAAATGCACCAAAATGCCAAAACAATTATTAATTTAAAAACAATTCATAAACCATGATTAGCTTGAAGAACAGATAGAACAAAAAAATATTAACGACAGAACACCACAAACATATTGGCCACCAATACATAGGTTGTTTTGGCCTGTAATTGTTCTTCTTTTTTTTCTTATATGAAGTCATTTTCTTATATCAAATGCTGTGCAAACCTAAAAATGTAATAATCAATGCATCACTATGATTATCAATCAAATAAAATACATGAAACATCCCCAAAACGGCTAACCCAAACCCCTAATTTTGGCCGTGATTTTTTTTAATAAGGTTGGTGTCAATCATCAAAATTCTATTAATTAAATCCCCAAATTCACATATCAGATATAAAACCAACCGACCAGGGAGAAATCACGTTCGACTACATTATACATGAAGTCCTTTGTAAGATATCCATCACATGATCCACATCCGTATTATTGAAAAATAAAGCATACAAGCGAAATCAGGAATGATGTGCATAAACATAAACCTATTTTTTGTTAAATACACATAATGTAATATATAATTTTATTGAGAAGGATTGCTTAGTAGCCCATGAACAAACAACAACACTTATCAATGAGAAATCAAGTCCTCACATAGAGCCTCAGAATACTTAGGGCATATTAGGCCCCCTGTCATTCATCCCTAAAGCGTAGGTCACCTTAGTATTTGAAATTTCCTTAACTTATTTGTAAATGTACCATAAAAGTGAATAGATACATGACCCGTGCATCAACATGAGAAAAATCAGGCCATACCAGAAATTTTAATAGTAGCTTGTGTTAGCACCAAACAATGGTTATCAATGAGCAATCCCTAAACATGTCTATCAAGCTAGTGCAGGAAAAAAATATATACATATTTTAAAGCAGATTAACAACAAAACCACAGTGAAAATGGATTTTAACATTCCTTTAAGAATGAAATCCTAGCACACAAACAGTATGTATTACCTAGATAGTTGGATTTGGAGGAAATGTGAAGAGGATGCACGAGCTTGGACTGTCGGAGACGGAGACGGAGACGGAGATGGAGATGTTGTTCCACGATGGTGGTGGACATCCGGCGATCATGGGTGGCCAGAACAAAGAGGATCTGTGGTCTTCACGTCGTGGCACAGAGAGAGGAAAAGGATCTTCGATTAGGGTTTGCATTTTGGGGTTGTTTGGCACTAAGAGATGGATGAGGTATGGCGATTTGGCTGATTAGTGTTTGGGAGAGCCGATCCCCTTTTTTTATTCTTCGAAGGAGTCAACGAGAGAGAGGGGTGAGGAGAGAGAGGGCTGGTCGATTTCGACCTTATATACCACATGTAATGTAGTTAAGTTCCTGGGGTACATGGGTCAATTTACATCGGTGTAAAAATGGCGATTGGTGACTGCGGATTAATAAGTGCTGGGATTTAGCTGAAAAAAATTGAGAGTATTTATCTGATAGAGGAAAGATAAGCTCTTATATTGGGCTATCAACCAAACACATTTTATACTCAATAAACTCTGATAATCCGGTTTTAGCTGAATAAGCTCTTATATTTGGATGAACCAAACGACGCCTTAATGAAATATATTAGCAAAATAAAAATGAAATCTCACGTGTTAGGATCTGAGATGACTTTTCAGAACTTTTGTAGATGTCTAACATAATATATGAAATATTTAATAAAATATATAAATATTATGACAATATATATTATATTACAAAAAATATAAAAATATATTTGGGTAAAAATAAACACTTATTTGACTTATCACTTAAAATAAACACTTATTTCTTATTTGGGTGTTTGTTTTAAGTTCTTATTATAAGTAATTATTGATGAATAAATATTTTTTAATAAGTAAACAGTTTGATGCTTATTTAAAAAGTACTTTACTTATTGATTGTTGGAAGATCATTTTACCCCCAATTTTTCTATTTGATAAAAACTGGTAAACTAAATATCAATAAAAAAAATTCTTCATAAAATGGACATAAATATTTTTCTATAAGCACCACAAATAAGAATTTATTTTTCTTGTCGAATCAAATAGTTTTTTCATTTAAAATATCTGCACTTATAAATCAACACTTAAAATCAGCAATCCGCTAAACTAAACGCCCCGTTAATGTAAACCACAAAAAATATAGAAACACATTCAAATAGTTGAGTCCATCATTAATTTAAACCTGCCAAAATATGTCATGCTGTACTAACCATTTACAAAAGAAGACTTAACAATGGCCCAGAGCCCAGATCCAAAATGACATCTGCAGTTCTGCACCAACCCTGTTTGCGGCCCAACCCGAGTTCAACAGAACCCGACCCGTCTTGGTGTGCGTGCGGGGTTGTTGGGGTCAGGGTGGGGGTATTTGCACCCTTCTTTTTTTTTTACCAAACACACCCCTGTCTTTATACACCCACCCAAATAAGTTGAGTGCTTTAAACACCCCCAAGAAAATGGATCTTATAAAGATCCATTTATGCAAGAGGAGGAGGAGGAGAAGGAAGGCTGGGCAGAAGGCGGGGCTGGGCCAGGTGGGAAGAGTGCCTCCTAGAAGATACGTCTGACAGCCCTCGATGTTTGTGGAGATCCGAGAAGGCGGAGAGGCGGTGAGGAGAGTCACCCGATCAAAATCAACGTTGGGCCGGTGTGCGGTTTTCGAGGTGAGTGTGTGGAAGCAATGGTCATGGAGGGAGTGGTGGGCGTAGGCGAATACGAGACAGACTAGAAGACGAGGTTGGGGGGGATGAAATCGAAGATGTGGACAAGTTGTCATTCTTTGCACGCATAGACACTACCAATGTCGACGATTTCACATTTTATAGACACCCCATGTGTCGATCCTTTCAGAAAAAATATTCTTAACATTTCATTTGTCCCTCCAAATCTCCACAAAAAAATAACAAATTGGTTATCTCCCTCACCTCCCTTTATGGTAATAGCTCATGTCCCCTCCAAAAATCATTTGGCTTTGTTTCTAAGACCTCGTCAACAGATCTAGTGTCTACAAAAGCTAACTCTGTCGACAGTTCTAGTGTCTACAAAGTTCATAACCATTTGGCTTTGTTTATCGAACCTCATCGATAGATCCAGTGTATATAAAATCGGATTAGGTCGACAGTTTCAGTGTCTCTGGGTCCAGAAACTACTTGGCTTTGTTTGTGGGAGCTTGTCGAAGATACAGTGTCTACAAAATCTGACTTTGTCGACAATTTCAGTGTCTATGAATACATAAGACAATAAAATACATATTAAACACATAAAATATTTTCAAAAACACAAAAATCCAACAAGAAGCTGTCCCCCGCCGACGTAAACCATACCAACAATGACGGTGGAGAATCGGTCCACGCAAAGTCCGCCGACCCGCCTCCTCCATCACCCTCACCGAAAACCCTACCTCCACCAATGATCCCACCCCCTTTGCCGCACTCCTCATCACTGCCTCCCGTTCTCCACCCCACCCTGCCCTCTCCCGACTCAGCCCCAGCCCCACACTTTGCGGCTCTACCCACCTAGCACTCCTCCCTCTCCTTACCTAAGCACACCCAACACATACCCAACACATATCCAACATAATGGATCTTGTAAAGATCCATTTATGTTGGGTGTGTATGAGAAAAAAAGGAGTGCAAATAGTCCCACCCTAGGATCCTTGGGGAGATATGCGCCCGATTAAGTCGGCCCATAGTATGGGCCACACCAACAGGAGGGTTAAGGGTGCCTAAACACATCCCAAATATTTAGCCCATGTGGGGTATATAATTATACCAACATAAGTGGATATAGCAATGAAATAAGTGATTTTGTATTTGGTTGTGTTTTGAATTATTCTCATTAGAAAACGTAAAAATAAAGTTTTTGTTATTTTGATAAAATGTGAATAAAGTATAGATAATGATTTATAAGAGTAAAACAATGATGATAATTGATTTTACATGTGATTTATAAGAGGTGATAATAATTGATTTAACAGTGGACCCATATATTCTTTGGGTGGAATAACTTAGAATAACTTAAATTTCAAGGGTTGGCTGAAATTCACATATCACTTTATATCAATTTATTTCGATATAGGTTATCCAGGTATTCATTGCATCCAACCCCCCGTTTGGGTATAAATAAAGCTAAAATGATTTTGTGTTTGGTTGCATTTTGAATTATTCTAATTTGGAAACATAATAATAAAGTTTTTGTTGTTTGGATAAAATGTGAATAAAGTATGAATAAAGATTTATAAAATGTGAAAAAATGATGATAATTTATTTGACAGGTGATTTATAAGAGGTGTTGACAATTGATTTGACAGTGGGCCTACATATGCTCCCCCGTTTGGAACGGGTATAGGACTTATTCTTGGGTGTACATTTATTCCAGTATAAGTGAGGATAAAATGATTTTGTGTTTGATTATGTTTTGAATTATTCTCGTTGGTAAACGTAAGAATAAATTTTTTGTTGTTTGGATAAAATGTGAATAAAGTATGGATAATGATTTATAAAAGGTGAAAAAATAATGATAGTTGATTTGACATGTAATTTATAAGAGGTGATGGCGGTTGATTTGATAGTGGGCCCACATATTCTTTGTGTGAAATAACTTATGATAACTTTAATTCTATGGGTTGGTTTGAATCCATATACCACTTTATACCAATTTATTCAGGCATACTTTATCCCTACCTATTCTATGTTTCAAACACTCTTTACCCCTTATTCCGCTTTATACCAGGTTATCTTGGGGCTTATTCCCGTTCCAAACGGGGTGGAATAACTTGGAATAACTTCAATTCCACCTGTTTCACGGAATGACTGTCCACCTTTATGATAAATTATCCAAGCATAGATTATCCTTGGGTATCCAACCCTCCCAAAACAACAAAATAAGTTATTCCGCTTTATTCCCAGATATCCACACCCTTATTCTACATCCAAAAGTTACTTATTCTGCTTTATTCGAAGTTATTCAATGGCCTATTTTGTATCCAAACAGAGGGGTTTGTTTGTGCACAAACACGAAGGGAAATTGAAAAAAATGAATGAATTTGCGTCAAAGAGAAACTGACATAGAAAAAATCATTTTAACCAGTTTATATGTTGTTTGTACCTGCTATGGAAAGTGATGGAAAATAAAAACTGTTATTTGTGCCTGTGATGAAACATGACGGAAAATAAAAACTATTTTTTGTGCTTGTAATGGAAAATGACAGAATATAAAATACATTGTTTCTGTTATCGCAGAAAGTGATGAAAAATGAGAAAAAGAAAATATGTTGTTTGTATGCTTTCCCTCCTCTCCTAATAAGACAAAAAAAGAAGGAAAGTTAGGGGAAGCTCTTTTCCTCTTTTGTTTGGCATAAACAACAGATTTTTAGGGGTCAAATGAAAAGTTTTTCTACTTTCCCTCATTTTTCCTCTACCCTTAGGGGTGAATTTAGCGTTCATTCTCATTAATTTTTTCTTGTAACTATCAGAAAATTATGTTTGGAATCCTCGTGTTCATTCTTGGATAACCTAAGCAATATATTTTCTTCTACGGAATCCATTAGGACTGGATTACTGAGAAGAAAAAATTCTTCTTCTATACCAGAATTATCTAATTGGCTGCCCTCATGTGCCTTGATTTATAAGAAGTAAAGTTCAAACAAATTTTTTAAATTTTTTAGAGCCATATTAAACAATGAAGAAAAACAATAACACCCCGTTTGGGTAACGGGTTAAACTCAGATAAGTGTGGTATAAGGGTGGTATAAGAATGGATAGGGAAAATGACTGTTTGTTTGGAGAGTATAAATTGGTATTACTAAGTGAGTTTAAACGAGTATAAGAGAGTATAACAATTCTAAGTAACCTCTAAGTTAAGCTATACTCACTCTATCTATTTTCATTGGCCCACATGTCAAATCAACTTTTTACACCTTATTACATCAAATCACCTATCGACACCTTTTATACATCAAAGGGGCGTCCACATGTCAAATCAACATTTTTACACTTTATTTATATTTTATTTTTATCAACCAAACACTCAACCTTTATTCTTACGTTTTCAATGAAAATAAAAAAACACAGCCAAATAGAAAATCTCTTATTCCTATATTGGTATAGTTATCTATCTAGAATAACTCAATTCCTCAATCCAAATGGGGGCTAAAGGTATTTGCGACACAATAATCCTCTTACATATATATTTTATTTATTCTTTTGTTAAAATATGTAATTTATTAGATTATCGTATATGTACAAAAATAATTCAAAACAAGTTGGAGACGGTAAAAAAGACCACATGAATGATTGTTCTTGGGACACTCGGGGAGGAATAACTATTAACCATAACACATGATGTTACTGGATAACGAGATACAACGAGTCCATCTGCTACGAGGTAGAGATACACTATGATACCTCAAGCATTAGGAGTAACATACCCAGAGTATACTTGATGGATATAAGAGTCACGTGACGACGTGACTTTAACTCATCTTCACCCTAGCCCCCGGAGGCGTGACCCTGGGGGCCTTTGGGATAAATCTGTTTGCTCTACACCCTTCATCATCTGGTAACCCTCTCTTGAGTAGCCTCTACCTGGTATACTCCCATGATCAATACATATTGCCGCATGCATCGATAATACCTACAGATGGAGGCCCTCTGTCAGGACAGCTACAACGCCGGGCAACATCAACACGGATTTGACGAAGGGAGAACAACTCCACGCTCGCAATATCACTCGTTAGCCCTCTCCTGGATAGCCTCTACCTGGTATACCCCCATGATCAGTACATCTTGCAACATGCATCGATAGTACCTATAGATGGGGGCTCTCTGTCAGGACAGCTACAACTCGGGGCGCTTCAACACGGACAATACTGGGAGAAAACATTCTATGTTCGCAATGCAAACCCAATTGAAAAATAACTACTCTAGGTAATCACCTACTGAAGCTATCGAATACCCTTGAACTCCCACGCAAATGCGTCTGTTGTTTTTGATGTTGAATAGTCTTTCTTTATCCATGGGCAATGAGTTTCGATGTATTTGGTGTTTGGACGCGAGGAGTTAACTCTACACTCGTGCAGAAATAAGCCAAGGGCATAACCCAACAGGCGATTCATACACATGCCTAGCATGGGTAGGCCTACCTTAATGTCATAACCACCGGCTTGAAATACCGGTATAACATCGAATTCTCTTGAATTCCAACAAGTGCATCACACGGATGCAGGGTGGCAATTACATCGCTTGCGCTCTAACTAATAAGGTACAACCCGACAGCGGGTCATACCCACGCCTATTTCAGATAGTCCTATCAGTTTAACATTCTCATATATATTACAGGAGAATTATATCATAGTTATGTGCATGAACTATATGCACGATAACCTAATAGTTGACTATAGGGGTACTCCCTAACATGGATTTACATTATAACAAATCTTACGACATGCATACAAGGTACGGCCTACTTAAACGTGCATACAAAACCATTAGTCATACAATCATACAAAATATATCATAACATACGTTGGATATCACTAACTTAAGAGGGAAGGGTCAAGCGCGATCTCGCGCATTAACACGTGCATGCCAATATTCCCAAACGAACCTGAGTCTAGTAGGAATCATATCTACTTACTCAGTTTACGCAAAGAGGGAGGGCGAGAGTGAGAAAAATCTCATTCTCTCCGGAAGCTGGTCATAGCTTTGCCCCAACAGATGGGTGCAATAACTATACCACGTCCTCCAGTCTTATGACCAAGGAATATTAGTTATTCACCCGATTATTAACCCACACTTAATCATGCTAGATATTATTAATATAGTGGAGGTAATATTATAATACTATCTAATGCATGCATATTCTATACATTCATATTAACATACAAGATACATGCAAACATGATCATTCAAAGATTAATACGATACATAGGCAAGTACAAGGTAGAATAGGGGGTTCTACACAATATACGAGCCATACAGTTTAGCATGTAATATTTAACATAATAGGGGTGCAAAGAAGCTCCAAGGATGCGCAATGCATGACTAAATGCATCGAGCGCATCCCGAAGGGTTGGATCGAACCACTCACCGATACTCGGATCGTCGCACATCGAGTGGCAGCACGTGAGTAGGGAAAGCGGGGCAACACGCACATGGAACGGCACGCATGCGGGGCAGCATGACAGCATGGACGCGAGATGGCACGCATGCGGAGCAGGCAAGACAGCATGCACGCGGGCAGCATGCACGCACGGGGAAGCACGCATACATGGGGCAGCACCCGGGATGCACAGGCAGGGTAGGGCGTGCTGGGCATGCCGCTGGCATGCTAGGCACTGGGCAAGCTGGGAGCAGGCGTTGGGCACGCTGGGAGCAGGCGCTGGGCACGCTTGGCACAGGCGACGGACACGCTGCAGGGCACGTTGGGAGCAGGCGCTGGCGCTAGCAGGTCAGCTGACAGGGCCTGCTGGGCACAAATGCTGGTGCTGGCAGGGCACAGGCAGGGCCTGCTGGGCACAAGTGCTGGTGCTAGCAGGGCACAAGCAGGGTCTGCTGGTACAGGTGCTGGTGCTGGCAGGGCACATGTAGGGCCTGGTGGACACAAGCAGCACACACAGGACAACACGCACGCGGACACGCCAACACCCCTACACCCAAGAAACCAAGCACATACACACAAACACCACACAAACATATACAAACACATGGCATGCACCACCCCCCAACACACCAAATGTGCTAAAAAAACTAGAAAAAGAAAAGGGGAAAGCTTACCAAGAGAGGGGGAGGGAAGGGGGAGGTGTGGGGGCTCGCAAGCATGCCCACGACTACCTCAACCGCCATCACCACTACCACCATCTCAGCCTTCTCTTCTTCTTGCTGAACCAGAGGGGAGGGGGATCCATGGAATTCAAATGGGGGAGTTACATGAGGCGTAGAGGGAAGAGACAACAATGGCACACACCTTCTCTTCTTTGCTCCTCCAAGCACTTCTCCATTATCTTCTCCATTAAAACATGCACACAAAGGGCTGGACCAGAGGGAAAGAGAGAAGATTTGGGGCATTATATAGCCAAAAGAGGGGTCCAAACGACCAAAACGTCACTGACTCGAAATTCTAGACATGCTTCACTTGAACAGCCATAACTTCCACAATATAGCTCCGAATTGCACAATTCAAAAACCATTGGAAAGCCAATAAGATTATCTACAACTTTCAAGTTTATACTCAGATCAAATAACCCCTCTAGCTATTTCAAAATGTGAGCTAAACATCAAACAGGGCTGCTGCCAGGATTTTCACATCCCTGAGGTATACTTGAAAAAATATCCATAACTTTTACTACATGAATCCAGTTGATTTAATTCTACTTTTGTATGAAAGCTAACTCAAAACTGAACATCTCATGATAAAATCATATTTAAACCTCTTCATCTTGGATTTTAACAAAATTCAATCCAAATACTAATCGGAATGCATAACTTCTAAAATGTTATCGGAATTCGATGAAATATTTATGGGTAATACAAAATGGTACTAGGACCCATAATATGCAGTGAGATTTTCAATTAGGTACTCTAAATCCTGCAGGAAGCTAAAAGTAAAAATTTAGCAACTCCGATAAAAAAAATAAGGCTCCAAGTGACACAGGCCTAACAACTACCCTAACCAATTACATATTATTAGACAGAGAGAGATGTGTTTGCCAGGATTTTCACATCCCTGAGGTATACTTGAAAAAATATCCATAACTTTTACTACATGAATCCAGTTGATTTAATTCTACTTTTGTATGAAAGCTAACTCAAAACTGAACATCTCATGATAAAATCATATTTAAACCTCTTCATCTTGGATTTTAACAAAATTCAATCCAAATACTAATCGGAATGCATAACTTCTAAAATGTTATCGGAATTCGATGAAATATTTATGAGTAATACAAAATGGTACTAGGACCCATAATATGCAGTGAGATTTTCAATTAGGTACTCTAAATCATGCAGGAAGCTAAAAGTAAAAATTTAGCGACTCCGATAAAAAAATAAGGCTCCAAGTGACACAGACCTAACAACTACCCTAACCAATTACATATTATTAGACAGAGAGAGATGTGTTTGCCAGGATTTTCACATCCCTGAGGTATACTTGAAAAAATATCCATAACTTTTACTACATGAATCCAGTTGATTTAATTTTACTTTTGTATGAAAGCTAACTCAAAACTGAACATCTCATGATAAAATCATATTTAAACCTCTTCATCTTGGATTTTAACAAAATTCAATCCAAATACTAATCGGAATGCATAACTTCTAAAATGTTATCGGAATTCGATGAAATATTTATGGGTAATACAAAATGGTACTAGGACCCATAATATGCAGTGAGATTTTCAATTAGGGTACTCTAAATCCTGCAGGAAGCTAAAAGTAAAAATTTAGCGACTCCGATAAAAAAATAAGGCTTCAAGTGACACAGTCCTAACAACTACCCTAACCAATTACATATTATTAGACAGAGAGAGATGTGTTTGGAACTGAAAACGAGTTGAATCTAATTAACATTTTTTCAATTTTAAATCATTCCACCCACCTGCTGCCGCTTGTCACACCATCAGCCCTCCTTGGCAACAAGAATTTGTATATGAAATCTATTTTTTAGTCTAAAAATAGTTCCTCAATCCCTATACATTGTGATTTATATATGAAATACAATGTATGAAATTAAAAATATTTTATAATTTTTAAAGAAATAACACACTAATGTATTATAGTGTGTATTTTACTTTTTTTTTAAAAACAATATATTGTTCAATAAGGGAGTGTATAATTTTTTTTTTAAAAAAGAAATTGGTAAGGACTGCGTATGGGACTACATACAGGCTGAACATATCATTTTTCAATTAGACAGATGTTATTTCTAGTGTCATATCAATTCTACATTTTTGGAGATGTGTATGAGTGTGTAAGATATGTAAAATTATGTAATTTAACATTTCTTCTACAAGTAGAATACATAAAAAATATTGTATAATATGTTTTATTTTATGAATATATATATATATATATATATATATATATATATATTTCATCATATATTTTTAAATAAAATAAAACATATATGAAACTTGTATGTGAGATTGCAATTGAGATTATATATTACATTATCCACAAAATAAAAATAATAAGTAAACTCTAGAAAAAAAAACAAAAAGTATATAGTGTAATTAATAAATATTTTATTATATATGTATATATATGTATTTCAAAAATAAATTTCATAAATAAATTTCAAACTTTGTATTGGTAAAATTAATAACAAGAAATGTTACACAGAACCCTTTTTCAGTCCCAAATCCAATAATAGTATGTTTTTTTCTTTTTTGAGACCAAATCTATTTATTTTTTAAAATCTATATACTTAATTTAATGATAGTTTATATACCTAACATAGTATAAGAGATGAGGTATATAATCTAAATATGGATTCATTTATAAAAAATGTAAAAAATATTACACTTAGTCTAATTTGCACTAGATCCAGACCACACATTTTTTTCTTTTCAAAACCATATAATTTATTTAATGATATATATATATACACACACACACACATATATTTTTTAACAAATAAAATATACATTAAATTGAATGATATCATTTATAAAAAAAATGTGAAAAATTTCTAACAAGATATATATTTCAATACGGTGAATAGAAATGAACGGGGCTAACTATCCGGCCCCGTTTGGATAGATTTTATGATGTTTATGACTATTGTAATATAAATAAGGATAAAATTATATTTTGTATGATTGTGTTTTGAATTATTCTTATTGAAAAACGTAATAATAAAATTTTTCTTGTTTGAACTAATTGATGTACATGTCCGTTGCACATGAACACCTTTGTTGAAATATAATGAACAAATATTAGTTGAAATTATAAGTTTGTTTTGTGAACTATTATCATTAGTTGTTAAAGTTTGTCTACCTCAATCATGTATATATAATTTTTCAATACAGTGTTGATAAATTTTATTGTAATGCGCTAAGTTTGAGATTGTTGTTAGAGATGTGAGTAGTTTGAGGTATCAATCCGCCCTATCCAACAAATCTCACGCAAACACTCAAACATTGTTTCTAATAAAACAATCTGCATTCTGCACTAAAAGAATTAAAATAATAAAAAAAATTCTAATAATGAATCAAAGAACAATAAAAAGTCAAACCCAAAATCTAATGTGTTGTAAACTAAGTAGAATATGAATACATAAACAAAACACACAATCATATAGAAAAAAGTACACAGAGATTCTTATTCACTATTTGTTAGTTATGGAATACATTACAAACCCCTCAATTTATAGGTTCTATGGAGGAAACTCAAAGGTTGGATGTTATAGATAATATGAGATGGGGGTACATAATAGAGTGTTAAAGAGATAGAGGGTTAGTGAAGTGAAGAGAGGGGGTTATGGAGAAAATGGTGGGAGTTGAAGTGGTGGTGTAATCAAATGTCTAATCAATACATTAAACACATTATATAGGATATTTGATTTCAATGAATTTGAAAGGGTAAATCTGTCTAATCAAATATCATTTGGGGGTAGGAATGAGTTTTCATGAATTGGTAAGGGTAAATATGTCTAATGAATGTTTTTCAGGGATTGATACTTTTATAGGTAGTATAGATAAAAGGTTAATAATGCATGAGTAAAGATTTATAAAAAGTTCATAAGAGATGATGACAATTGATTTGATAGTGAACCCACATAATCTTTTGGATTGAATAACCTAGAATAACATAATTCTAGAGATTGGTTGGAATTTATATATATCATTTTATACCAGTTAATTCTAATATAATGATTCTCAGTTATTTCAGTAATTCAAACACCCAACACCCTCACCTAGGGCTGGTAAACGAACCAAGCCGCTCGGGCTCGGCTCGGTTTGAGCTCGTTCAAGCTCGTTCATTTAGACAAATGAGCGAGCTTGAACAAGTTTTAAAGCTCGGTGAAGCTCGGGACCTGGATCGAACTTCATTTTGTGTTCAAATTCGACTCGCCTGTGTTATAAAAACTTAGTTGAAACTTCACTAAACTACTTTATAAAATCAGAACATTAAATTAATACAAAGTTATGCTCGTTTAAACTCATGAACTTGACTCATTTAGGCTAAAATTTTATTTTCAATATCTAAAAATCCTAAAATAAAGAAAACGCTAGGCTCGTTGAGGCTCGTGAGTTTGGCTCGGCTCGGCTCATTTACCACCCCTACCCCCACCCCCAACAATGCTCGAACCAGGGCTAAATAATCATAGTTAATAACTTTCCCACTTAATCCGGGCCTATGCTCAAACCAGGGCCAAATAATCATAGTTAATAACTTTCCCGAAGAAAAACCCCAACATTATGCTTGGGCTCTTCACTTCCCTTCGCATCCTCTCCACACTTCGTCACCCCCAAAACCTCCCCAAACCCAAACCCAAAATCATGTCTTCGTGGCGCTGCGAGGGCTGCACCTTCTTGAACCCACCCCCCAAAAACCCTAACCCCCCCAACACCATCAACCGCTGCGAGCTCTGCCTCCTCCCCTCCTCCTCATCAACCACCACCACCAACTCCTCCTCCTCCTCCTCCTATTCCATGCTTGGAAGGTGGTCCTGCAAGGCCTGCACCTTCTCCAACGCCTTCCATAGCCCCTCTTGCGAGATCTGCGCCACCCCCTCCTCCTCCCTCCGCCGCTTCGGCTCCGCCCCCGATGACGTCATCGACATTGCCGACGATCTCGACGACCCGTCCGTCGGGTCCGTCTTCCTCCCCCTCCGCTGCTGCCGTATCGATAAGCGCGCCGCTTCCGGGGACGGGCGATCGGCGGCGGAGGAGTCGGCGGCCAAGAAATTGAAGGCGGAGGCGTTGCCGGGTAGGCTTGTTATTATTTTCATTTGGAAAGTATTACACCCAGTACATTTTTCAATTTTCATTTTTTTTAAAATCATATGTTTTATCTATTTATGTTTGTAGTTTTAGAAAATATGAAATATATACTTTAATGAATTGAATAATGTCATTTATAGAAAATGTGAAATTTTTCAATAAGGTATATATCTCGATATAGTGAGTGAAAGATGTTAACTAGGTATATAAGACTGTATTTTGAATTGTACAAAAGACGTGTAACATAACGCTTTTCATTTTTTTTGTTTGGGAGGGTCTGTTTGGATTTTTTTTCTGATGGAGTGACCAATGGAGGGTTTTCCCTATAAATGAATGCTCTTTGGGTTTGTTTGGGCAAGGTGGTTTTATGGATCGATACACAGTCCCATTTATAGGCCCGCATGTTGTTTCAATATATGTCTAGAGGACCAGAAAGGTATATATCTTGTTAAATGAAACATATGATGTTTTGTTTTTTTAAAGTTAGATCCATACAATTCATTGAGGTATATTGTTAGACTTAGTCCAACATTTATACGTATATGTTTCATCACATGAAGTACATAACCTAAAAAATTGAGCACGCGAGGACTACACGTGCTCACATGGGTCTACATGTGGGACTGTCCCTAACATTAGCAGTGGTAAAATATTGAATGCATAGTCTCTTGGTCCCTTTTTGATGGGTGAGATGGTTTCTGACTTCACATCAGGGGCAAGATATACTAATACAGTACAAACTACTTCAGTCTTGTCATACTAAAGTTATCATGTCTATGAACATTTAATGGATCGACTCTAATTGTGGTGTCAATGTGAATGCAATGACTAGTCATTTGATATGGGTGACAACATAGCCTCTCGAGTCAGTCTTGCATGTTTAATGACAACATCCTCAATTGCTATCCACAGTCTAGGGTAGGATATGATTTGATCTCTGTACTGCGTCTCTGGGGACTCACTCTACACCTACTCCACCATTGCCTCCGCATCTGTGCGCACACAAGGAGAAATGGAAAGGAAGAAGGATCACGTTCTTTAGCCATAGAAAAGGAAAATAAGAGGGAGGATCAATTGTTCAAATGGTCCTTCTCTTACAACCTCCTTCCATTTTTTTTTTTTAACAAAATGTAGTGTAAAGTTAGCACTGAGATTGCCCAATTTTTTGTCTTGCTCAGTGGCAGTTTATCATATTTGGCACTACCATTGTTTGATGTATTTATGTTCTGATGAATACTTGGGTTATTCTGCAAAAAACAAATATGATCATTTGGTCAAAATGGGAACTTGGATCTTTTGAGGACATTGTTGCACCCATGCATTTCTTGGAGAATGCTTCTCTTCCAATAGAAGATGTTTCCATTTGTGCATTGTAACATTGCAATGCACGAGGCAGTTTTAGCTGCTGAGGGAGCTGAATTTATATATCCCTTGAAAGTTTTAGAAGGGGCAATACAAGGAGGATGAAAGTTGAGTTTATCTGAGTTGTTTCAAGGGTACATTATTTATGATTATCCAAGTTAGCAGTGAGCAATGCAAATATGTTGTGCAGTGTTTGTTTTATTGCTTTAAGTATGCGGGTCTTGTATGGATATATAAATTTTGATTATTTTGCTTTGAGGCATCAATTTTTCTGGAAATTGGATCTTAAGTAGCAAAAATTATTGGAAGGCACGAGGAAATGAACTACTAGTGATTCCTTAAGAACTGAATCTGTCACATTGCAGGCGATGTTGATATGAATAGTGGTCAGAATATTTTAAAGGTTTTGAGCTATAATGTCTGGTTCCGCGAAGACCTGGAAATGCATAACAGGATGAGAGCTCTTGGTGACTTAATTCAACAACATTCACCAGACATCATATGTTTTCAGGTCTAGTTCTTTTCCATTATCTTTTGGTTGATCAGTGTCCAATAAACTACAGATGTTAACCACAAACATATGCATCGCAGGAAGTCACCTCAAACATCTTTCAAATATTTCGGAAGTCTAACTGGTGGAAAGAATATCATTGTTCAGTTTCTGATGAGATGGCAACACAGAGACCTTATTTTTGCATGCAGGTATGCTGTTCCACTTATTCAAATGATTGCATGCTTTACACAGTGTTATCATTATGTGGTTTCTTCGATACCATTCTAATTAAAATATCACCGTGATTTTGAAAAAATTCAGTGTCTCTTAAAAGTTGAGCCCATGCGGGAATTTAATAGTAGTCAACCTCCTTCAGCACCATGGGAAATGGGCCCACTAGAAACTTTGCATTATGCACTTGATTGATCGGACTTTTCTACTACAGCCTACGGAGAGCTACATTTATGTGCTCATCATTGGCACTATTTGATGCAACTTTAGGAGTATTGGATGGATATCATTGAAATATCTTATAGAGAATAAAATAAGTTGAACTGTGTTTATTAATTTATAGGGGCAGTACTAGTTTAGAAATCTCCTATATCTTTAGATCCTGAAATAGATCTAACTCCATGGAATCATATCAAATTGTGCTGCACAGGCAAAGAATTTTGCGTGTCAACCTGCCATCTATATTTTTTTTCTTTCTTAATGTTACAATCTTTTTTTCACTCAAAGCATGGGTTTGTAACCATCTGGAAAATTTTAAAAGGCTAAATTCTGAGAACACATTTCTTGAGAGGTACGCATGACTTCAAGGTGCTTAATTATATATGATAAGAAAAACCATGCACCCATGCTCCTCTGAAGCTCTTATATTATCACTGTTTATCTATCGATTTTTCTTCTTATCTAAATAATAGAGCGACCATCTGCATCAACGCATCATACAAGCTTTCCAAACACATATACCATGTCCTGCCTGCATTTTCCTTATTTCCATCTGATTATAGAACGCCCTGTTTAGCTAAAATAGGGTCAATTCTTGTATATATTATAGCATGCCATAAGATTAGTGTATACTTGCTGGTATTCAGTTGAGCAAATTGCCTGTCAAAACTTTCCGTTGCCAACCCTTCATAAACTCAATCATGGGCCGAGAGCTTTGCACGACCAACATTGTTATAGGGACAAACAAGAAGCTCGTCATCGCAACTACCCACCTTGAGAGCCCCTGCCCGGCTCCTCCAAAGTGGGACCAGATGTACAGCAAGGAGCGAGTGGCTCAGGCGAAGGAATCCCTCCACCTCCTCAACGACTTCCCCAATGCCATATTTGGAGGCGACATGAACTGGGACGATAAGCTTGATGGTCCATTCCCTCTACTTGAGGGGTGGGTTGATGCCTGGACCAAACTGAAGCCTCAGGAGAACGGATGGACATACGACACGAAAGCCAACAAAATGTTGTCTGCCAACCGGGCATTGCAGAAACGACTCGACCGGTTCGTGTGTCGTTTGGAGGATTTCAAGATACTTGACATTCATATGATTGGTTTGGAGGCTATACCTAATGTCTCTTACTACAAGGATAAGAAAGGAAGGAATGGGGTGCAGAAGTTGGAGCTCCCGGTTTTGCCGAGTGATCATTTTGGGTTGTTATTGACAATCGGAAGCTTGTAATTGTGGAACCGGCGTTCTGGGTAAGTATTTTTGGTTCATGTATACCATATGTGCATGTTTTTCCAATGCGATTCGATTTTGTGTATGTTTTGGAATTGACATTGGAATACTTGATGAAATGTGTGCAACAACTCTTTTTCGAACTGCATTTATCTGTGTGTGTATTTTTTCACTGGTGTAGCTACATGTACTTTCCAGATGAATGCATATAACTTTTATTATTCTTTTCAGATGGGAAATGAGAGTAAAATTAGAGCTTATCAAAACACTATTGTGTTTTTTTTTTCAATGTTCCCTAGTATCACATGGACTATGTGTTGTAGCTTTTTTATTTCAGAAACACTGTACTATCCATTGCTTGTACATCTAAGCCAATATTTTGTCTATGGAAGTATTATTGCATTGAAAGTATATAATCACTTGATGTTTTGTGGTCCTGTTTATCACTATCTTCTTTAAAAAATAATATGATTATACGGGTACCATATGAAGCTTCAATTATGTGATAGAAATGTACTTTCTTTATTGTAAATGTGAGTATAAGATTTTCCTCAAAAAAAAAAAGAGTACAAGATTTTTTTTGTAAATCTTTGTGTGGTTTTTGTTTGTTGGAAAATGTTATATACAGTCTTTCTTACATTCACTTTTGTAATATATAATTGTCTAATAAAATATGTATTTTTACAATGATAATAATAATTAAAGTATATACTCGAATGCAATAAGTGTGTATATATATATTTTTGAGGGTAACAATAGTAGTATGAGGTTTTATTTTTAGATGTGATAAGTCAACTGATCTCACCTATTACAATGTGGAGCCGCCCCCTGTGTTAGGTGATGTGGCATGGTGTTATAAGATTTATAAAAAAAACATTGATTAGGCCTGTTAATTATAATTGTTTAAAATAACATATTTTTGAACTTAAATTCAAATTTAACCAACCCAAATCCAAATCAAACATGACAAGTTAGATTCCAATTGAACTTCTAAGGGGTTTGGGATGACTTGATTGAGTTTGAATTGAACTCCAACATATCCAACTCCTCTGATCTAACTCCATCTAGATGCATGAAATTTCATCCTCACTTTTTGAAAAGAACAATCCACCTATCTTGAGACCAAAGCAATGAATGTTTATTCCAAAGCAGCCAATGGAAGTTTTTCCACATCAGGCTGAGATAGGTCACTTTTTTTGTCTGCCTTTTAGAGGCAGTTTTAAAAAAAGCGGACTCTTCGGCACCTGGGGTTTGGATGACGTAACAAAAATGACGTAAGATCCTTCTATAGCACAGACGAAATGTCCGATCTACCCATGTTTTCAACGAAAGCAAACGAACAGACATCATAGTGGAAGGGCATTGTCGTCTTTTCACCACACTGAAGAAGTCGGATTCGTCGGTCCAGTGTGAACGCGCGAGAGGCTGCCGAACACAAAATCTTTAGTCAACTTTTACGTGCATATATAAGATCTTCTCAGAAAGAAAAACAAACAAACAAACTCTAAAACAGAGTATCAGAGATCAAATTTTTCAAGAAGACTTGTTTTGTTTCTTTTTGTAGCTGAAGAACACCAGGTGAGAAATCTCTGACAAACTCTGTTAGTAATTCATGTGTTTTTATTTTTATTTTTATATGGACTGTCTGATCAGTCTTTCCTGTTGTGATTTCTTCATTAATTAAAGTTGATGTAGTTATACTTCCATCTGCAGAGCCTGTGGTTTTGATGTCCCCAAAAACAATATCTATATCAATTCATATGGTCTCAGACGATGAAGATTTAGATAACATTGCTAAATTGTGTGCTTCTGAAATATTTTTTTTTTGTTTGAATCCTAAATATCTAAATAACAGTGTCACATATCATCAATCCTAATTAATAGCAAGAGATTGGCACTTTGCAAGAGCCATGAGTTTGTTTCCCGTGGTGTTGGGTGTCAATCCTCGTGGCAGGTATGCTGGTGATTATGATATAGTCATTCTTACCATCACTTTTATACATTGGACACAATTTAATTTTATTTTGAAATATATATAATTTACAAAAATTGATATACATATTCAAATAAACTGAATACATGTATTTTATTTTTTTATAACAAAATATACATTGACATAGTACATACTACGGTGGAGAATTTCATATATAGTTAGGTGATGTGTCATCTCCCAAAATGATTACAAAAATGTAAACACCACCAAAAATAAAAAATCTTAAATAGTTGCCCAACAATATAGGCCTTTAGGTGATTTTGGTGTTTGCTTATGTATCAATCATCGTAACAAAATTCATAGTTCTTTAGCATTAGAAACCATCCTTTTATTACAAATCTAGTTGTCTCACAAATCAATTGTGCAGACCATTCCAAAAGATGGAACAAACAGAGAAATCGAACATTGAATTACCGGGCTTGAAATCGCCAGAGATCCAGGCCTTTTTCGAGCTAGTCGACAGAGAGGCTCAAAGGTTCCAGATGATCAATAAAAGGAAGGAGAGGGAGACATCCAACAAAGCATTGGTGAAGAGTTCCATCACATGGAAACCTTCATTTGAGATGGAAGATTTCATAGAGAAGGACCTAAGTGGACCTTCAAATGTTGTTGTTGTAGGAGCACAAGAGGGGAAACGCCAGAGGGGGTTGAAGAGGCCTGCTGGATCAGCAGTGAATTTGGCTCCACTTGTTGTTTGTGATGATGAGAGATTGCGGAAAAAGTGTTCGATTGATCGAGGCATTTGTGATTCAAAAAATGCGGACGATCCTGTGATTGATGTTAGTTTGTGGAGACTTTGGTTTAACAATTAAAATGTGTGATTGTGAAGTGAATTTGAAGTGAATACATATGAGAGCAGATTTTTTTGTTGGATTTGATGCTTATACTGAATTCTGCTATTTGATTTGGAGACAATCCATGCACGCTTTTGTAGGATTGATTTGTAGAACCTTTTTTTCAAGCACACATTCTGGGTATTATATTGACCATTTCAATTACTGGCAGAAGGCATTAGAGGTATTGTTATATCATATATTCCTTAATTCAAATCTGGTTGTAGAGGGATACCTCTCCCCTTTGGTACAATGATTCAATTCTTGCTAAGTGCAGGATTGAAAAAATGATGTGTAGTCCAATGTGATGGTTCTTGTGAACCTATGGTCCACAGTCAATTTAGGTCCATGTTGGTTCTAGATTTATGGTTTTATCTACTATATATTATGAACTTTATAGTTTATTAGGGCTTTGTACATAAAAAGGAATTTGCTCTTGTACCAAACAAAAGACATCTGTCTCTTGCACACAAAATATGTGTTTGTCTCATAACAAATTCTTATATGACAGTGTTTGATTTAGTTTGATCAAACACTGTCATATAAGAATTTGTTATATGTCCCACAAGGCTTGCTTGCTTGGTAGAGGACATCCCTCCTCTTATTAGAGGTGTATAACAGCACAAGGCAAAGAGAAAAAAAACCTGGCTGGGCTTGGTTCATGGGCAGTAGCCCAATATAGTTGTAGGCCTAATATAGGCCCATTATGGTTGTGTGTTTATAATTACAGTCCATTCTATTTTTTTTTAAAATTATTTATTCACCTTTTAAAGTGCACGCTGTTATATGAAATAAAGCATATACTGAGATACATTAGTGTATTTTTTTCATTATGAAAAAATAAAAAAAAATTGGATTATATACTATAGTAGGACCCATACACTATGATAGTGCAATAACGTATAAGACTGTAAAACGGGCTGCAAAAAGGACCGCGTGTATTAACGCTCATAGTTGTAGGCCTAATATAAGCCCAGTATGGTTGTGTGTTTACTAGTTAGTGTGTTTACTAGTTAGTGTATGTGGGACTTGTAGCTCTTCAGCAGCCTTTGTACAAAAAAATAAAAAAATCTTAATCATTAGCATGAAAATCCAATTTAAACTATTCCTAGAATTAGAATACAATTCTAAGCGCATGGTGGTGTAAAAACCCTTCCCTTGAAATTTTTTATTTTTTAATGTAAAAATATACAAGTGTATCTAATGTGTACTTTCGTAGTGCACTATACACTATGCCATCGCGACGTATATTGTACTATTGTAGTGTATGAAATTTTTTATTTTTTAAAGAAAAATATACTGATGTGTCTCAATATATATTTCACTTTTCCATAATAATATGTATTTTAATGGATGAACATACTTTTATTTAAAAAAAATAGGTGAAGGCTACAAAGAGGCAACAAAAGGGCTGGACATCTCATTTTCCTGGCATGTTAGTCCTCACATGCGGTATGCTTTGATTGCTGAATGTTGCATATTTCATGTAACCTACACATATACTCATTGTGATTTTGATATTGCGGGCATATAAATGAGAGCTTCTTGTAGCAGTGCTCAAAAGAATTTAAATTTGGGCTTGCATTAAGGTTTGCTTTATTTATTTATTTATAATTTAGGAGTCCTCCAGTAGGTGAAAGCCTTGAATGGACTGCAATTGCATTGGCTAACTTTAATCATCAATGTTAAATCGTGTTTGATCTGACATAGAAAGATGAGTGCTGATACACTCAGTATATTTTACAGTCCATCTGTAGACTCATACATTATGATAATTTATTATATACTGTGTTATTATAATGTATGACATAATTTTTTATTATTATTTCAAAATGAAAAAAATTTACTATTACATTTTCAATATATATTTAATTTTATATAATAGCATGTATTTCAATAGAAAAATGTATAATTTTTTTTTTTTTAAAAATGATATGAACTATGGAGAGGCTGTAATTGGCCTGAACATATCATTTTCCTAAAAAGATTGAATGGACTCCGTGGCCTGGACAGTGGATGCCACACCTCTTTTTAGAGGTAAGGAGATTAGGAGAAAAATATTGGAAAAAACCCACTTGGACTTGGTTCATGGGCATACTGCCCCTTATGGTTGTGGGCCTAAAAATTATGGTTATGGTTTTTTACTCAAGGAAAAAGATAGACGCAATGTGCAGCGGCAATTGTAATCCATCTTTTATTTTTTATTTTTTAAATCATACATTTACTCTTTGAAGTGCATACTGTTATATGAAATGAAGTATAGACTGAGATACATTATTATTATTTTTTTATGATGAAAAAATGGAAAAAAATTGAGTTATATATGCTATAATAAAACCCAATACACTATGATAGTGCAATATATATTACGTTCATAATGTATGGGGTTACAAAACGGATTGTGTGTATTAGCACTCTTCTACTCAATCATTAAAAAAAAAGATGATGAAGAAAATACTGGTCACATATTCTCTTGTTAATCATTAAGTTATGGGTCCAGACCCCATAAGTTCACAGTTACACACTTCCACATGATAGAATATAGATCCGGATTATAGCATGAGTGCATGACACAGTTAATATTTCATGTCCTCCAATTGGTTCATAAAATTCTTGCCGCATATTACAATTTTGGTTTAAGAGAGTTGTTATACACAATTTTTGAAGATAGTACATACAGTTCATATACACGATGGTTATACAACGTGATATATGTCACATTAATATTTTTTCACATTTTTCATAAGTAAATTCATTCAATTCATTGTGTGCACACGTGTAATCATTAGATAATATTTTAATATTTTAAAAAAATTCTAAACATCTTGTTGTCAAAAATGTAAGTATCATTTTCCTTGGTGCAATTCCAAAAATTTTATTTATCGGTCTCGAAAACAATGAAGACCAACACAGATAGTTTTACGACTCAAAGTAAAATGTAGATTTGTACATCATACTATGAAGACTGAGAGAATCCCCAAACCAACTCAACAATCAGTGATTGCAATTTGTGCCATTGCTTAATCATTATGTATACAATTCCATCAATCATATGCCATCTGCATGCAAATCCGAGACTGTTTGTATCTCATCCCTTAGTTAGTAATACACAACTAATGAAGTCTAGATTTCAGTCTACATAGACTGAAAATTGCAGATTATAGGGTTGTATACGCATTTATCGACACATATTACATCTTGGCGGTCCTTTGATGGCAGTCAAATAAACTGCTTTTTTATGTCATATATGCAGGGGTTTGTTTTTTAAATGCCACCAAAAAATTAGAATATTGTCAAAATAAAATAACTGTAGCGACAATATTAATGAGTGCCATAATTATTGCCAACAGATCAATAAACTTTGACATATAAATGCAGTAATTTAATTTTTTAATTCAGCCACTATAAAAATCTTTACCCCGTGTCTCTCAACCTTTATTTTTTCCAAAAAAATTACAACGATGGGCCATCCCACATGTGATAGTTCATGTGTGGGATGGCCCATTGTTGTTTGGCCCCTTGGTCTATTATTTATGACACTATATCAATATCAAACACTTCCATAGTTATTTCTAGAGACACCACATCATTTGACACTGTATATGAAAATTTTAATAAAATGATATATATTTTATTAAAAAAAATGAAAAAAACATATGCATTCAATTCAATTCATTCAAATATCTACATCAATTTTTGTGTTAAGCATGTATTTTTATATAAGAATATAAGTAAAAAAAATTAAAATATGTTTGGTCTATAAAAGTGACTATAAACATGAGTGTGTGACATGCAAAGGGTTCCACATTCCTACGAGAACTTTTTTAGGAGCATTTGCCCCATGGGGTTGTTATATTGCATGCATGCAATATATATATATATATATATATATATATATATATATATATATATATATATATACACACACACACACTCGCGATTAGGTGCGATGAACGGCGGGTGTGGCAGCGATTACGGGCTGTCAATCACGAGTCCATCGCATCGGACGATCGGGTGCGATGGACCCGTGATCGAACGGTCCGTGTCGCGGCTGCACCTGCCGTTCGCCGCACCTAGTCGGTATATATATATATATATATATATATATATATATATATATATATATATATATATATATATATATATATATATATGCCGACGATTAGGTGCGGTGTGCGGTCGGTGCGGTGCGCGGCGTGGGTCGTCCGATCGCGGGTCCATCGCATCCAACGGTCGACGTGAATCGCACCCGACCGTCCGATGCGATGGACCCGTGATCGACGGCCCGTGATCGCGCACCGCACCGACCGCACACCGCACGTAATCGGCTCCCTCTATATATATATATATATATATATATATATATATATATATATATATATATATATATATATAGTCGAGTGATAGCGTGCGGTCGGTGCGGTCGGTGCGGATCCGACGTGCGTCGTCCGATCGCGGGTCCATCGCATCCAACGGTCGATGTGAATCGCCCCCAACCGTCTGATGCGATGGACCCGCGATCGGACGACGCACGTTGGATCCGCACGACCGCACCATATCACGAGTATATATATATATATATATATATATATATATATATATATATATATATATATATATATATATATATATATATATATATATATATATATAGATAGTGAAATTATTAGGTGCGGCGAACGGCGGGTGCGGTCGCGACGTGGGCCGTTCAATCGCGGGTCCATCGCATCCGACGGTCGATGTGAATCGCACCCGACCGTCCGATGCGATGAACCCGTGATCGACGGCCCGTAGTCGCTGCCGCACCCGCCGTCCGCCGCACGTAATCACTTCCCTCTATATATATATATATATATATATATATATATATATATATATATATATATATATATATATATATATATATATATACGGGGGCGATTACGTGCGGCGTACGGCGGGTGCGGCCGCGACGTGAACCGTTCGATCGCGGGTCCATCGCATCCAACGGTCAACGTGAATCGCACCCGACCGTCCGATGCGACGGACCCGTGATCGACGGTCCGTGATCGACGCCGCACCCGCCGCATTCCGCACGCCGCATGTAATATATATATATATATATATATATATATATATATATATATATATATATATATATATATATATATATATATATAGGGAGCCGATTAGGTGCGGTTTACGGTCGGTGCGGTGCGCGATCACGGGCCGTCGATCACGGGTCCATCGCATCGGACGGTCGGGTGCGATTCACGTCGACCGTTGGATGCGATGGACCCGCGATCGGACGACCCACGTCGTAAACCGCACCGACCGCATACCGCACGTAATCGCGACTATATATATATATATATATATATATATATATGTATGACACAAATAAATTATTATATTGGTTCAACCCATAACACAAAAATTGCAAAACCACTCCCCTGATCGAATGATCGAAGCCTCATCCACCTCGCAAAGGGTGACTGTGTCGTCTACATATTGAACGTCTGTGAGAAATCAGGCTATCCCTCTGGACGCATCTCAAACCCTTGATCCACCATGTCACCTCAACCATCTTGAGCATCCAACTGAACACCTTAGTTACCACCACAAAGAGTAAAAGAGAGCTGGTCGTCTTGCCTAAAGGCCCTTGTTTAGATGGAAAAAATCACAAGGCTTCCTGTTGACCAAGACCGCCGCTTTGACAGACAAAGGTTTATTTTGAAGAGATGATTATAGACCTCATTACATCTTGGGGACTTTATTGTGTGGGTGCTATTAGGGTGAGCTTTTCTGGGGGTCGTTTATTGATTGAAAACCAGTGACTCAAGATTTGTATATCTCTATTTTTTTGTTCCCCATATCCTGTGTGCTTTTTTTTTTTATGTATGTTTTAGACACTCCCTTAACTTTATTAATATAAAGCTTGTGTCGTTCGTCTGTCGTTTCTTGAAAAAAAAGAAGCAAAACCAACATAAAAACACATGCATACCAGAGTTTATATTCAGGATGAAAGACATCAAACCCAACATGAGTGACTTGATCAATGTCTCCACCAAGACAATCACCACGAGATCTTTAGCCATGTAAACCAAGTACTAAAATACATAGGAGGGACCTGTGTTCTTGGACTCACTCTAAATCAAGCTTGGCCTACATCTCATAAATTGAGGTTGCCAGTCTTAATCAACTGAGAAGACATGCATGCACGTCCGTACCAATCAATCATTTCTCTGACTCTGACGATGTACGTGTTTCACCTCTTTTCATCGATGCAGCCCATGCAAATAATATCTCTCTCATGTGGTCCTGCATAATTGATTAATTATGTATCGGATGATCTGGTGTATAACATTGAATAATAATGCTGAAGTCATATTAAACAGATAAAATTAACAAGAATTGTTTGTTATTTGGAAAGAAATTGAGATTTGTTTTATAAATAGATAATCCTAAGACATTGCAAGACAATGTAATCCTAAGACATTGAAAGACAATAATGTAGAGATTCAAAAAAGATTGAAAATAATAATTTAGTGAAAAAAATTTCATTAGAGAGTTCGTGAATATTTTTTCAATCATGTATTAGTGGATTATCGATTGGACTGTATTTCATAAGTGGATGTAGACTTATTAGACGGAACCAGTGAAAAATATGTTTCTCGTATGATTAGATTATGGGGTTCTATTTTTTTATTGATAATGTTACATAAATTTTCTTTTTCAGACCCAATTCCAATCCACATATATTTTAATTTTTTATAAATATTATACCTCATCTAATGAGATACGTGATTTTATAAAAAAATGAAGCATGTGTTCCAATGAATTATATAATATATTTGTATAAAATGTAAAAATTTATATCGAAACATATACCTCGTTAATGTGAGTATATAACACTAGCAAAACATATGAGACTGAAAAAAGACTACGTGTAACAATATTCTTTTCTATATGATATCAGATTTATTGTTGATGGTTTTCGTGAATATGTTCCCATGCAAGTTATATCATAGAGGGTTTGGGGATCCCAACAATTGTATGTTTTCAAAGTGTTACAGCTCAAGAGAAGCTGTGACAATTTCATAAGTTTTGACTTTGAATTAATGGACTCTTTCTCCTACCATACAATATTTAGATTTAGACCTTGGGTACCCCGATGATGTCCTTCCCTGATTGGTTTTTAAGTTTATAAAGGAGACCCCTTTTTTGGTCCCCTCTAGCATTCAAGGTGACAGTTGTTAACATAGAGATGGGAGTCCCAGCTCCTTGAATGAGTAGATAAGGGTGGATGAATTAATTAATTTTGTGTATTGTATGTTTAATCTTTGTAGATCATTTTTTTTTGGGTAAGTTTGTAGATCACTTTGGTCCTCATTTGAAATTAATTTTTAAAATTTGATTCTCAAAAAACTACTAGTAAGTAGTAACCAGCTTTCTCTTTAGTTAATTTTTAAAATATTAAATAAAAAATTTGAAACAAAAAAATTGAAGTTCTACTCCGATAATCTAATTAATGCTAAAATAAAATCTGACAAAATGGTTCCAAACGGGCCCTTAGATGGTCATGTGGATGTGAAGAACAGAATAAGTATCTTGAAATAGCTTATTCATTTATGTTGTTAAGCTGTATTAGAATTCCAATTGTTGGTTTGAGTAGAGAAACACAAAGGTCAAAGCCAAAACAATCTGGAATCACCCAAACTACCATGAGCATTGTTACTCTCAATTTTTTTTACTGTTCTAAATACAGTCTCATATATCTCGTTAGTAAAATTTTTACATTTTCTATAAATGATATCTTTTAATTAATTAGAGTATATACATTTTATGCAAAATCATGCTCACAGGCACCCTTGCATGCTTTCAACAAAATTTATGAAGTATTTCAAAATACAAAATTGTATAATGATTTATATTGTATCAATAACTTCCAACATTCAAATTATATCACATTTACGAACATGTAATATTGTACATAAACTTAACAACACGATCTCTCTTCATTAAGCCATGTCAAAAGGGACCCCTTACAGTTGCAGAGTCAACATTTTAAATTAAACAGTGATCATATATTATAACTGAACGTCGGACATGCAATTCAGATAATGTTACAGGTGTATATATCCCATTTTTTTCAAAACCATTTGTACTTGAAACTTCTCTCAATTAACTCTTTTGAACCGACGAAGGCGGCATCATAATTAAGGACCCATTCAATTATTAATCAGTTGCAGAGGCTATTCATTCAGACCTTTAGTACTGGAGAGATATCATGTTAGATGTGTATGTGGTGAGATAATATTTCAGTCAGTATTAATATATATTTTTAATTATGAAAAAAAGTGATACATGACTAATGGATATTTGAATTCTGAATGTACTAGTTCAATGGGAGATATCGAATCCTGCACTTGCCGAACTATGACAAATGCCAGTGCAACAATGTAGTATTCAAAGGTAGTATTCCGTACGGCGAGAACATTTGAGAGTCGGCCTTCAGGTATATTCATGACTGGGGAAGATGTTGCGCGGGTGTTAAGGCGATCGAGTTGGTTATTCAGGGGTGATGAGTAGAGGGGTGGCGAGATGTTTTGTCATGTAGAATTCTCTGTTATAGCGGAATTCCTTTTTTGTATCTTCTTCTGCTTGATTTGTTTCTTGTAATCTGAATATAGTTCTTTTAATACAAAGGCGCATGCATGCCTACTGTTTATCTAAAAAAACAAATGCCAGTGTAAGTGAATCCAAGACCATATCATGATGGATCTCTCTGGGTACTCATGTAGTTGGAAGGAAGGCTACTTGGCAACAGATGGTGAATTTAATCTGGCCACGGAGGATCTTGAAGTTGGAAGACGCTATTAATTGTCTTCACTAATGCATGAACAGCTGATCTTGGAAAGAAATCTTTGCATGGTGCATGTGGACCACCAAACCTGACAGATATTGACAAAAAGATAAATTTCATGAATAGGTGAGTTTCCTATGCTAAAGGAGCATTGAATACAATAAAAAGGGCATAATAGTAAGGAAAATGATGTGACCAGCACCAATTCTAGCCTCATTTACTGTCACACCGTTTTTTTTTTTATAAAAATTATACACTTTTCCACTAAAATACACACTATTATATGAATGAAATATATAGTGAGATATAATAATATATATTTATTTTAAAAAAGTGAATTTTTTTAATTCACAACATCATAAACTTTGATAGCGCAATATATAGACTGAGTGTATCCACACTCATAATATAAATATCATAGGCTTTGATATGGTCAGTCATTTCTGCAGTCCCAGCTTACTCGATACATGAAATATGTATATCTATACACATACTTTACAAGGAGAGTATATATACTTGAATAAGAAAAATGTAAAAAATATATGTATTCAATTCATTCTAAAATGAATAATAATATTGTTTTACCTATATACTTCAGTGAAAGACCAAGCTGGTTCTCGAATGTTATGATACTACTCAATGAAAATATTTGTGAAAATCATCAATAATGAACCCGATATCATATGAAGAAAGAACACACATCACAAGAGAAACTCCGCTTTTACATGGTTTAGCCTAACATCTTATGTGAATCTATTTCCTTCAAACATCACATGTTCAACATTAAAATATCTATTTATGGCTTATGGGGGTATTCATTGAGATAAAATTTGAACAATCTTCCCAACAAATTCTTAACAAATTATAACAAATAATCAAATAACTAAATCTTGTTTAACAGATAGATCAAATTTCTATTAATAAAATGCTCCATCCTAAATGACTTCATCTTGGTCATATATTAATATGGGTACACTTGAAGCCTTCTAAGACAGATTGAGTGATGCCTAGGAGCTTCCAAATCAATCATGTTTTGTTCCACGTGAGTCATGAGTCATGACTGGACATATCAGCTTGGAAGACACATTTGGCTTCATTCCCCCCACCCCACCTCCCCCTTCAATCATTTCTCCAACAATGAATTTAGCCTGTTTTCGTCGATGCAGTCCATATTTTTTTGTGGTCCTGCATTGTATGTATTTCATTAAGTGTTCCAGCTCAAAAGAAGCTGTAACAGATATATTTCATCTGATTGACTTTGATGTAATTGTTTCTCCTACCATGGGATATTTAGACCTTCCGTGCAATGGGTACCCTCTGTGGTGTCCCCATTGGTTTTAGGCAGCGTTTAGTTGCAAGTTTTAATTGACTGTGTTTTAGATTCTGTTTTTTTTTCAAACCAAGTACATTTGTAACGCAAAAAAGGGAGAGATTTTTATTTTAAAAGAAAAAAATTGAGTTTGAAACGCAACTTTGAATCGATCGCAGCTTTTTAATTGTGCAACCACACTAACATTCAAGAAATAATGGAAGTCACAACTGCAAGAAGTAGTAGATATGGGTGGATCTGAAGTGTGTGTGTTTTGTTTGTTTAATCTCGATTTTGATGAGTGGATCTGAATAACAGTACTATCATTTATCTTGAAATGACTTGATCATAGATGTTGTTAATATGTATATTGGAATTCCAATTGTCGGTTTGTACAGGGAAGTATGCGAATGTCACTTCACAGGCTGGAGAAGCATATGCAAGTGGGATGATACACTGCTATTCTTGTGGGGGCATTGTTATTCTCAGAGAACGTATGGAAGATTATAGGTTCTCAGGAATCTGATTTTTTCAAACCCGTTTTCAAATAGAATAAAAGTTACAACTTAATTAAAAGCTATAGACACATTTTTATAAACAACTTTTTAAAAACTAACTTTTTCATAATATGTGAAAAGACAACTTTCTACAAACCTACAAACTCAGTTTTAAAATCAGGAAAAACTAATTCTCAAGTCCATATCCAAACACACCCTCAACTTATTTTATTATCCCATATATCTCCTTTGCTCCATGTATTATTTCGACCCATTCTAAAATGAGTCCATATATATATTTTACATAAGTACATATGAGATATATATTATTTTAAAAAAATAAAAAAAGATGCATATTTCATTTGTGGCTGGTTACAACGTTGAATCTAACATTTTCCTTCTTGTGGTCATTTTTGTGGTTCACAATTTTCTTTTATCTAATGCATACTTGCCTATTTATCTAATATATAATATATTGATTAAAGGAAAAATAACTAAAAAAGTCTATCAAAAGTTAGAAATACCCAAATCAGTCACTTTTTAAAATTATACCTAAAAAAGTCTAATTTTATAATTTTGGAAACACAAAAGACTAATCTTCCCTTATGCAATTAAATTCTTAATACATTCCATATCTCTTAACTTTGTTAAAATATTTCACCATCTTAATTTTATTAATATATTTCACACATTTTCATGTAGATCAATTTTTTTTATTGTAAATTTTTTGTGATTAGGTGGATTTTGTAAAACATGTACCAATAAATTTGAGTTTTTTATGATGAACTCCAAAATGTTGATGGTTTTTTTAAAAATGGATATGTACTAATGATATCATAAAAATATGTAAATAGCTAAAAAAAATGTGAATAAAGATTTAGAATACTAAAATATCATCTATTGCATTAGGGTACAACACAATTTAAATTGCATATTATGATTATACACAATGAAAAATGATAAACAATATCATGTAAAATATATATAAGAAAAATACAGTATGATAGATAATAACAAAACCTCAAGATTGATTTTCATCATGTATAGAGAGATTGTTGTTTTGTAGGAAAAATAAGTTTTTAGTGTGGAATAAAGAGAGATATTAAACATTTAATTATATAAGGACAGATTAGTCTTTTGAGTTTTCAAAACTGTGAAATGAGACTTTTTAAAGTATAATTTTCAAAAATGACTGATTTGGATATTTCAAACTCTTAGGAGATTTTTTTGGTCATTTTCCCTTGATTAAATACAATACGATATGCATTAAATTTTTTATGCACTTCATTTTGTTGGTAAGATATTTTCTTCATGAGAAAATTATATATATATATTTTTATTACCAATCATATATATATATATATATATATATATATATATATATATATATATATATATATCTTGGGTTATGGCAAAGGAATTGTAGGAATAAAAATTGTCCCTAACATTTTCCCACGCAAATTATATATTCACCGGGGCATATAAAAGTTTTTTTTTGAAGGAAGTAGTAGGTATTCAGCCTTATTTTTTTATTTTTTATTTTTGAAAAAGGTAGACACTCGCCACCAATCGATTTCATTATGAAAAGCGATTAGTACAGGTCCAAACTTGGGGGAAGAGAGAGCTACAAAGATACTATCAAAAAAAGGAAAAGGGAAAAGAAAGAGCCCGGGAGCGCCGCAAGGTAGATGGGGTATCAGCCCGCGTGCACATCCCCTGCTGCCGGTCTGGGATGACTACGTTGTGACGTTGACAGTCGTCCCTCCCAGCGATATGCCCTGCACGCCCACCACTGTCCTCGCCCATTCCCGTATAATCACTACCGCGTGGTCCCTGATATTCTCTGCGTATGTCCTAGTGCCTTTAAATATCACGTCGTTTCTTGCCAACTAGATCGCCCACGCGCATGCCGACACAATCAATAAGGCGACCCGCGCTTGGGGTCCCGACCTCCCTGCTTCCCACATTCCCTCAAGATCGCTGAACTGGGGTAAGGACGTGGCCGTTTGGATACTGCTCCACATGTCTAGCACCACTCAACACTCACAGAAAAGGTGGGTCACCGTCTCGGGCGCTTCCCCACAAAGCGCACATGCCATTTTATCACCATTTCTCCATTTTGCTCGATAACCTCGTGTAAGGAGGCGCCTGTGAGCCAGAAGCCACAAGAAGATCTTGAGCTTCCTAGGTGCCTTTGTTTTCCATATGCGCGCTGGGCTCCCACATGCCAGTGTGGCTGGAGCATGATGCCTCCACCACCATATATAACTTCGTTTCACCGAGAATCCTTGGTTCGGATTCGGCGACCATATTGGCTTGTCTTTCGACGGACTGATGATGTCTGTCTGCTCCCCTAGCATGTCCATCAACTCCGTGACTTGCTCTTCCTCCTCTCGGCATAATTGGGTTTGGCGCAGCGCTAATCTCCATCTCTCGGGATTCTCCTCCATTGTCCAGCAACTACGCACCTTACCACCTGGGTGGTTTGCCAGGGTGTATACTAACGAAAAGCGGGAGCTGAACGGCTAGTCTTTGCACCATACATCTGACCAGAAGTGAATGCGTGCCCCGTTACCCACTTCCCAGCGTACTGGCGTCTCAAACTCCCCACTGTGGCTGAAGGTACCCTTGCACAGTGCTGTTGCGCGCCTACCCACCGTCGGCCATCTTCGCGACCTGTTTCCTTGTCCTCCGTACCTGTCCTGAAATATTTTAATCCACTGATTGTCTTCTACGCACAACCACCTCCATTTCCATTTGGATAGTAATGCATTATTCATGTCACTCAGATCGAGTACCCCGAGTCCCCCTGCTGCTTTTGACAGGCATATTGTCTTCCAGTCTACGAGGTGAGGCTTAAGAGTGCCCCCTTGCGTTCCTTGCCAGAGAAATCTTCGTCACATTACCTCTAAACACTCGAGCACCCCCGCGGGAATGCGGAATACCGAGAGGTAAAACAATGGAAGAGAGGACAGAACTGCTTGGAGCATCTTCAGTCTCTTGCCATAGCTCAGCAATTTTGCCTTCCAACCCGCGAGCCTCCTCTAGAAGCGTTCCACTAGGGGTTCCCATTTCGCTTTCCTCGGACACCCTCGGCACAGTGGGAGGCCCAGGATACGTGTCGGGAAATCTTGCACCGCACATCCCACGATCCTTGTCATCTCGCTGATTTGAGCATCCGGGACGTTCACTATGAGCCGCAACCCTGAGACCAATTCAAAGCAGAATGCGATGAAGCGCGCCGCTCGTGCCGACTCAGTCGAATCATCGAATAGCATCATGGTGTCATCAACATATTGGACTAATGCCACGCGGTGCCCCTCGCGCGAGCCGGCCAACCCGCTAAACCATCCCCTCAACATTGCCTTCTTGCACATATGACTCAACACGTTAACTATAAAAAGGAAAAGTATAGGAGATAGAGGGTCACCCTGCCGAAGGCCACAGTCGATTGAGAAGAACCCGAGGGGCTCCCTGTTTAGCATCACTGAACCGTGTGCCGAGTCCGTGCATCGCTTTATCATACTAATCCAATGTGAATCAAACCCATGTTGCTCCATGACTTCATATAAGAATTCTCGGTTAACGCTATCGTAAGCTTTGACAAAATCAAGTTTCAACGCGGCCCCACTCCTCCTCTCCTTGTGTAGCGCTGTGATGATTTATGTGCCACGATGAAACCGTCCTGGAGGTTCCTTCCGGGTATGAACGCCGATTGAGAGTCCTCAATGAGGTCCGCGGACATGTCTTTCATTCGAGTGGCCAACACCTTGTCAATGATCATATAGCATACTTTGACAAGACATATAGGGCGGTTATGGATCATATAGCATCGGCCTTAGTTAATTATGAGAAAGGGAATGCCCAAAACATACAGAAGTAGCTCATCGAAAGGGTAAGTAGAAGAGATGTCTACTATCCACTCTCAATGAAACAAAAAAAACAAGACAAGATACATTCAAATAAGTCTTGTTTTTTTTTTGTTTCATTAATAGTGGATAGTAGACATCTCTTCTACTTACCCTTTCGATGAGCTACTTTTGTATGTTTTGAGCATTCCCTTTTTTATAATTAACTGAGGCCGAATGCCTACCACTTCCTTCAAAAAAAAAAACTTTTATATTCCCCGGGCGATCTATGGGGGCATATAAAAGTTATAAGACGGAAGATAGAATTTAACAAAATAATGATTATACTTTTTTAGAACCATAAAACTATGCATATCCATAGTGGGACAGAGAGTTATTCACTCTCAATAGCTATATTAGGATATATAATAATTTATTTAAAATAAACAAATTTTTTGTTTTGTTGCCCTTTTTTCACTGGTAAATGTAAAAGTGACATTTTTGTTGTTTGATTCACCTTAAATAAAGTGATGATAATTAGTTGATAAGAAATAGATTATAGTTTATGACTTTTTTTTTTAAAAAATACTCCTTTATTAATTATATTGTTTGCGTTTGAGAATAAATGTGAGATATGTGTGATATTATAAATGTGACATTTTATGAATGTGTGAGAGAATGCTGGATCATTTTAAAAAAACGAGATAAAAATGCATTTTTATCTATTGGCATATATATACTCTGATAAGTAATTTCAACGTCCCATAGCATAATTATCAGGTCTATTCTTAGCTTATTTAAACGTAGCTATCGGTACTTATTCTTTCAAAACATGGAATAGGTGAAAGAGCAACATTAACAAACTCACAAAACCTGTCTTTTAAGGTTCCACAGTGATTGAACGTCCAGCATGCAATCCATATCACGTTATTAGGTATCCCATATTTGTTTTTTCAAAAGCTTAGTACTTGAAACTTCTCTCCACATCAGAAGCTCTTTTGGAACCATTGAAGGAGACATCATAATTAAGGAACCATTCAATTATTGAACAGTTGCAGAGGCTATTCATTCAGATCTTGAGTTCTGAAAAATCTTGAGTTCTGAAATGGTTGTCGAAAGTTTAGTCACAAAGTGTTCTTTAACTTTTATTTTTTGGTTATTTAGTTTCCACCCCTCCTAAAAGAAGTTAATTATTAAAAACCCCCTCCAAAACACAATATTATTGAACTCCCTTTAATGCTAACTGGATTTGTAAAAAATCCAAATAAGTTATTTTATGACGGAATAGGTTATTAAATGATGGATTAACAATAATACCCTTACTAAAAAATATCCTAACTTGATGGAAAAAAACCCTTTCATTAACCTAAACCCTTTTCCGTAAATTTTTTTGGGAGTACTAATTTCTTTTTGTTTTGTTGACTGTTGGGTTTTACAAATCCAGTTAACATTTAAAGCAGTTTTATAATGATATTGTGTTTTATAGTATTTTTTAAAATAATTTTCCTATTTAGGAGGGGTAGAAACTAAATAACATTTTTTTGCTATCAAGTTAAGGTTTTTTAGTAAGGGCATTATTGTCAATTCATCATTTAATAACCTATTCCGTCAAAAGATAACTCATTTGGATTTTTTACATATCTAGTTAACATTTAAAAGGGGCTTATAATAATAGTGTGTTTTAGAAGGGGCTTTTAATAATTTAACTATTTTAAGAGGGGTGGAAACTAAATAACCCTTATTTTTTTTGAATGTTTGAAATGAGTCTATTTTATAGTCCAGAATGCCGACGGCATATTTTTTTTTTTGTAAAATCATATAACTGATCAATATGATAAGATATATATTTTTATAAAATATCAAGAATATATTATGATGAATTGAATGACATCATTTATAAAAATGTGAAAAAATTTCAACAAGGTATATATCTTGATACAGTGAGTGAATGCGGCTAATGAGGTATATAAAACTGTATTTTGGACAAAAAAAAGAACTGAGTGTAACGAAACTCTTGAAAAAAATATTTTGATTGGATACCTTCCATACCTATCAACTTAACATCATTATGCATCGAGTACATTCAAATTCCAAATTCCCATTTTGTTTGTCCAATTTTCATAAAATAAAAAATTAATATCAATTATTTTCGCTCCATTCACACCCAATCTAGAATTTTTGGAGCGTAATTTAATACATCTAAAAAATAGTTTAATTGTTTATGTATTATTTTACTATATTTATCTTGTATGATCTACAAGTGTACATGACGGATCTCTATCAGTACTCTATAGTTAGAAAGAAAGCTACACAACAACTAATGGTCAATTTTAATCTAGTCACTGAGGATCTTAAAGTTGTGAGGGGCTATCAATTGCCTTCACTAGTGCATGAACAACTTATCTTGAAAGAAAATATTTGTGTGGACCACCAAATCAGACAGAGATATTAGAAAAGCATTCAATAAAGTGAACAGTGAAGTGATTGTTATTATGCCCTTAAGAAATCTCTCTCTGTTTTTGTGAATGAGCTAAATTTTACAATCGTTCATTTTTTATTTTTACTTTTTTGCATTGAATCATAAAAGATGGTTTTTCCATCTTATGGTGTCAATGCTCCCACTTAAATCCCAACACAATCAATGAATCTTTAGATGATGGAAAAAGAAACCTGTGAAAGAAATAACTTAGAGTACTGATACCAATTTTGGTTCTCAATTCACTTTAATACCAGTTGTTGGTACCTAGATAATTCTAACATCATATGTTGCATGACAATCATCTAGAATCTAGATCTATAGGGATATAGATCCACGTATGTATGGAATATGAACGATCATAGAAAAAATTTAATATGAAAAATAAGACAACACATATCCTTATATGGTTTTCTAAATGTGAGTACATCCACATGTCTTAGCACATTACACATACAATGTAAAAAAACAGAGGATAAATCCTTTCTCAATCTCTCTTTTTTTTTCAACCTCTTTTTATTTTGATGTCGCAGTTTTATAAATCTTTCTATGCATTTTAGAGCATTTAATTTTCTCCCTTACTTAAATTATTGCTCAAATTTTACTGAAACTTTTTGGTAACCTCTGTCAAGTGGTCACTCAGATCGATGACCTCATAAAAGCAAAAGTGTAGACAATACTCCATTCACTAACCTCTCATCACAGTGATCACACCTGACGATTTATAGATGAGAAATATAGGTACAAATGATATTTCCTAAGTAGGGGTGCAATTTGGGTCAGTTAAATCAAATATGAATCGGTTTAAACAGGTTTTTGTAGGGTTTGGGTCAATAATTTTTGGTTTCAGGATTTGAGTATGAATTAAAAAATTAATTAACTGATCTACTTTGGTTTGAGTTGGTTTCACTTAAAAAAATCAAATTAACTGAACCGAACCGAACGAATTAAATTTAAACCATGATTATTCATAATCAATATTAATTTAGATTAGATCATTCTTTTTATATTAAAAATTATGTTGTTGTTATATTATTAATATTTAAAAAAATGTCACTAAATTTACCATTTATCATAGCCTATTTTTCAAATATTTAGGTAAAGTTGTAAATCTACCTAAAAAAAAAACTCTAACCAACCCACATGGGTTGGAAGTAAAAAGAGAATTGTTTATCTTTTAACAATTCGATTTGATTCGGTTTAGTTTGTGTTAATCAAACAAATTTGGTTCGGTTCGATTTTTAGATTTTCGGTTTTGTTTTCGGTCTGTTCAAATTTCGGGTTAGCTGTTATTATAGTTTGGTTCAATTTAGATTTGCAATAAACCGAATCAAACCGACCGAATTATACCCCTATATATGCATAAGTAGGAAAGAGCAAGGTGGTGAGCAGATTAGAGATACTCTAAGATGGTGTTGGGAAACAAAATTTGTTTCCAATGAGTCATACATTTTTTGCTTTTGAAAAGTTGATTCCAATAAAAAGCAATATTTCCTTTTGTTCTCTAAAAATTAATTTTAAGTGACAGGAAAAATTTGGGTCCAACTGTTCTAATAATCACGGGCGTTTCGAAACATGTTTGCGGATTTTTGATTCTATAACGCTTGCAAACCAAGTTTTTCCTCCATCTTTTATCGGCCTCTGACTAAGACTAATCAGCAAATGAGTACCTGATCTTCCATATTATCTAATCGTTTTCATTGATATAGCCCATATTTCTTATGTGATCCTGCATTGTATGCATTTTATTAACATTTCGTTGGATACAGAATAATCATGGAATAACTTGGCGTTTGAAAACACATATGAGGATTTTCGATTCTATGACGCTTGCAAACTAAGCTTTTCCTACATCTTTTATCGACCACTGACAAGACTAATCACCAAATGAGTACCCGATCTTCCGTACCCTCCAATCATTTTCATTGATATAGCCCATATTTCTCATGTGGTCCTGCATTGTATGCATTTCATCAAGTATTCCAACTCTAGAGAAGCTGTAAAAATGTTTATATTGATTTTGATAGTATTGTTTCTCCTACCATTTATGCAATATTTGAACCTTCCGTGCACCTGGGTACCCTCTGTGGTGTCCTTCCTCTTTTTGGGTTTTAGTCAATCAAAGAGAGAGAGTTTCTTTTGGCCACACATGGCATTCAAGATGGAAATTATATCATAGATATATTTAAGAGTCACAGCTGCAGGAAGGAGTAGATGACTGGATATGGGTATATGAAATTTGTGCATTTTAGTGTTTAATCGTTTCTGTAGTGAAAAAGATCTTAAGATCAATGAAATTCGGTAGTTCAATTCATAATAGGAGACTGACATTTGAACGAATCACATTTTTTTAATTTGGATTTTTACATTGAATATAATTTGTTAACCTTAAATTAAAGTGAGATGACATTCTATGAAACAAACTTACAATCATAGATTCCTTTTTTGTAGTGTTAAATTCGCAGGAATGTCTTTTGCATCAAGTTGGAAAAATACTTGGTATAGAACTAAACAGATCATGTAAACATTAAATGGAACTGAATCATTCATTAAACAAATTGAGCACATTCCAAATTTTGTTGGTAAAGTTAACATTTCAATTTTAATGTGCATGAGAGAGTCCCTGGACCTATCTCATATCAAGAGAATCACATAAATCCACGTGTCCCAAAATTTTCTTCCTTGCTTGGTTGTTGTTAGATTATATGTGTTATGTCATAGTGTATTACACTTGTAATCCTATGTGTACTTGTATATAAGGGGATTGAACCTTAAGTGCAATACAAAGATTCTCATTATCTCATTTTCTGATTCTAACATAGTATCAGAGCCATCAGCTCAAAAACCTTTTTTTTTTTTTTGGAATCCTTCATCGCCGTTGTCATCGTCGCCACCGTCGCCATACGTATCCCTACCAACGTGCCCTGCCAGCCCTCGCGCGTGTGCCCTGCCAATCTTGCCGTCGCGCCCTGCCATCCCTACCGACGTGCCTTGCCAGTCCTCTTCGTCGTTCATCTATGAGGGCATCTTGGGAGCTGCTCCTGCTACGAAGCACCATAGACTGCGTAAATGAAGACCTACTAAGAAGCATCATAGACCATGAAGACAAGGACATCGTCTTCCTCCTGTTGCCACTGCGACTGCTACTCCGCTTGGCTCCGTTCCGCCACAATTGGGTTAGCTTGATTAGATCGGTCAGTGCCTCGACCACCCGATTCTGCAGCACTCTATTTCTGGTTCTTCTACTCTCTTTGCATTGTCTTCTACTACAGGTACTCCTGCTTATTGGATGTTTGATTCGGGTGTCTCACATCACATGACACCTGATAGTTCTATCCTCACTGCATGCTCACCTGCACCCTCCCACCTACCTTCGATTCATACTGCTAATGGCTCTCCTTTGGTCATTATGCAGTATGGATCGATCACCACCACCTCTGACCCTACTGGCCTACTTTCATTGTCATTTGTCTTGCATGCTCCTGAGCTTTACATGAATCTTGTTTCTATAGTCGATTGTGTGATTCTGGATTCACTGTTACCTTTACATCTTCTGGGTGTTTTGTGCAGGATCCACGTTCAGGGCAGAGGTTTAGAACGTCTTAGATTGGTGGACTATATTATGTGTAGTATCTTCATCTTCCTGTATCTGATCCCTCTGTTTTCTATGGCACTGTCACCTCTGACACTGACATGTGGCATAAATGGTTAGGTCATGTTTCTGAGTCTCTTCTTAAAGATCTTATTCAGTCTGGTGATTTAGGTCATGTTTCATCTTCTCCTCTTTCTGTCTGTGAGGGCTGTAAACTAATCAAACCCATTGCTACTCCATTCCATTCTAGTAATCATCAGTCCTCTTGTCCTTTTGAGCTAGTTCATTCTGATATCTGGGGTCCTTCTCATATCATGTCAAAGAGTGATTTTTCATATTATATCAGTTTTATTGATGGTCATTCTCGCTTTACATGGATTTATTTATTGCGTCATCGATCTGAGGTCCCAAAGATATATGAGGTCTTTACCACTATGATTCACACCCAATTTCAGACCGTATCAAGAACTTTATGTATGATTATGCTCGAGAATATATATCTTCCACGATGTGTTCTCTTCTTCAATCTCATGGCACTCTCTTCCATCAATCCTGCCCTTATATTCATGAGCAGAACGGTGTTGTTGAAAAAAAACATCGCCATATTCTTGAGACCGCTCGTTTCCTCTTGCTTTCTTCTTCAGTCCCCAGCATATTCTAGGCTGAGGCTGCTCTTCTATTTGTTTATCTTATCAATATCACTCCTTCTTCTGTCCTCTCTAATATGACTCCTCATGAACATCTTTACTCCTCCAAACCTAATTACAGCAGACTTCACACTTTTGGATGTACTTGTTTCGTGCTTCTCCCTCCTCACCAACACACCAAGTTGACCGCTCGGTCAGTCAAGTGTGTATTCTTGGGGATTAGTTTTGAACACAAGGGATATCGCTACTACGATCCCGTTGGAGATCGTTTTTGGCTCGCTCGTCATGTGTCATTTATCGAGGATGTTACCTATTTTTCTTCTTCACCCACTGCCTTCTCATCTCCTGTGCATTCTCTTGTACTGGCATCTCCTCATGTTCATGCCTCTCCTATTTAGTCTCTACCTCTTCTCGGGCCTATAGATACCCCAATTTTGACTGTCCAGAGAAAAAAAATTACTTCAAGTAACATTTTTAAATGATCACCTTTGGATCAAATAGAAAACTATTTTAGAGAATTAAAGGAGAAAACAAGAATGAAAACCTGGTCCAACACTTAGAAAATTTAATGGCCAGAAATAGGACCCTCCTTGGACGGCTAGTTATAACTAGCCGCCCCTTAAACCGCCCCCAATCGCTTTCCTTAGATGGGACATAAAACAACATTTATTGCTGATGATTGTGGCAGTTTGTTCCAATTAGCCACCCCTTCTCTGACGGTTCAACCTTAGTAACCGCCTCAAGTCACCGCTTGTCAGAGATTGGACGTTTGGCAGGTCATCATACCGGCGGCTAATCAAAACTAGCCAACCCTGCCTGAGCGGCTGAATTAGGGTAGCCGGCCCTCACCTGGATTCATTCATAAAGCATAAAACAATTTTACTTAGGTGTGAAGTTATTTAGCCTCACCATCTTGTTCAACCCATGCTATTATCCAATGGACCATTGAGTGCGTCTTTGCAATGATGGTTTCTTAGCAACATCATCTTATCGAACTCATGCTATTGCCTAAAGAATAATCCCATGCATCTTTTCTACTATAAAAGGAGGGGTTGTGGTGAGAACCAAGGGGTGGAAAAATTCATTTGAAGGTGGATAATTTCATTTTCAAAAGTGTGTGAAAAAGAGAAAGAGAGAGGGAGAGAGTCTTAATTGAGAGAGAAGGAAACTCATTCTCGACCAAAATCCACTCTCCAAAAGCCCCCCTCTAACCATTGTCCTAAACCTCTCTTAGCCATAGCCAAACAAATTCAAATTCTTGCCTAGGTGCTGCCCAAATTTAGAAGAGGAAACTATCAACACCACTTTCAATCCTCATTACCACCTTCCTAGTTAAAGCCAAAACACTTCCCTACCTAGGTTTGTCCAAATCCATAAAACCAAGAACCAGGTACCAGGCGGCTAATCCTAACCAACTGTCTCATACCCGGCGGCTAATTTCCACTAGCCGACCCCCACTTACACCCCCACTTGAACCAAGTCTCCTCTAGTCAGTTCCCGAAGCATAATAGGATACCTATTTTTCACCTCTGCGTACGGTATATCTATGTCCCACAGTGGAGACTCCACAAAACCCCCTGCGAAGGCGATCAAATCCGACTCAACTTTTCCTACTTTTTGAGAAAGCAGGTGGCGATCACAAACAAACCCCGTCTTTTCTGAGAAGCAGTCGGGCGGCTAAGAAACGACTCTCCGGACGGTGATCTGATTAGTCGCGAGACGGACCAGGATCAAGTTCGTAGAACACCCAGTTTTACATACCGACAGGGCCGTCTGTTGTACTTGAGCCCGCAACTAGTTCTGCTCTCCCTGAGTCTCCTCTCGTGACTCCAACTTCTAACTATCCTGGTTCTTCTTCTCCTCTTAGCACTCTTGTAGCCAACTCCCATGGTCCTCCTATTTCTCCTCCTATTATGTCTCTCTTGCTCCTCCTGCAGATGATTCCATTGGTACTCTGTCTTACATGACTGACGCACCTCTCTCTGATGTGGATCCTTGTCCCTTGCCTCACTACCCTCAGCATGAGCGTCATCCGCCTGCCCGCTTCAGTTTTGATTCTGGACCACCTGACCGATTTGTCTTTGCATCTGTGAGTATCTATTCCCCACAATTTTGGTCTATCTCACCACTATACATGCTCATCGTGAGCCACGATTTTATTGAGAGGCAATCGAGTGAGTGGCAGCAGGCCATGACTGAGGAGTTACAGGCATTTGAGTAGACACAGAACTGGGATGTTGTTTCTTCCGGATGGTGTTACCCCTATCAGCTATAAATGGATTTTCAAGATCAAACATCTCCCTGATGGATCCATTGAACGACATAAGGCTCATCTTGTTGCCAGAGGTTTCACAAAAGAGTATGATATTGACTATGAGGAGACATTCGCTCCTATTGCTTAGATGACTACTATCCGCACCCTTCTCGCTGTTGCTGCTGTTCGTCGCTGGCCTCTCTTTCAGATGGATGTGAAGAATGCTTTTCTTCATGGTGATTTATCTGAGGTTGTTTATATGCAACCATCTCCGGGTCTCAACACTCCTCCTCAGCACGTTTGTCGTCTTTGACAGGCTATATACGAACTAAAACACGCTCCTCGTGCCTGGTTTGAGCGTTTTCGCAGAGTTATTCTGACAGCTGATTTTGTTGAGAGCTTCCAGGACCATTATATGTTTGTGCGATCCTCATTGCAGGGGTGGGTTATCCTTCTTCTGTATGTTGACGATATGATTATAACTGGCGATGACTCCACCGGTATTACTCTGGTCAAGAATCACCTTAGTCGACCGTTTCAGATGAAATCTCGGTTCTCTTCGCTACTTCCTTGGTCTCGAGATTGCACAGAGTGATCGTGGGATTATGCTTTCTCAATAGAAGTATACAGGTGACATTCTAGAGCGTGCTGTCCTCTCAGATACCCACAGTGCAGATACCCCTCTAGAGCTTCATGTAAAGCTTCGTCTAAGGATGGTAAGCCTCTTCCAGATCCAACTCGATACAGACAGATTGTGGATCAGCTTGTGTATCTCTGCATCACAAGATCTGATATTGTTCATGCTGCTAGCATTGTTAGTCAGTTTGTCTCGACCCCTCGATCAGTGCATTATGATGCCCTTATGCGTGTTCTCATATATTTAAGTGGTACCATCACTAGATCGCTATATCTGTCGTCCTCTTCGAATCTGGTTCTCAGAGCTTACACTGATGCTGATTGGACTGGAGATTCGACCACAAGACGCTCTACCACTGGGTTTTGCATATTTCTTGGAGATTCCACCATCTCTTGGCGCAACAAGAAACATGATGTTGTTTTTCTGTCTAGCAATGAGGCTGAGTACCCCGCCGTGGCTATTACCACCAAGGAGATTGTTCATCTTATACGTCTTTTGGTGGACTTGAGAGTCACTATGACTGGTCCTATTCCTCTTCATTGTGATAACCGGTCTGCTATTTAGATAGTCAGCAATCCGGTCTTTCACGAAAAAATCAAACACATTGAAATCGATTGTCACTTCATTCGTCAGCATTTTCTTGCAGTGACAGTATCGCTTCCACAAATTTCTCTGCAGATCAGCTTGCTGATTTCTTTACAAAGTCACATCCAGTTCCTCGATTTCAGTGTCTCATTCGCAAACTCACCTTGTATGATCCACCATGAGTTTGAGGGGGGCTGTTAGATTATATGTGTTATGTTATAGTGTATTTCATGTGTAATCCTATGTGTACTTGTATATAAGAGGATTGAACCCTAAGTGCAATACAAAGATTTCCACTATCTCATTTTCTGATTCTAACAGTTGCTTTATGTTTTTTTCCTTTTAAGCATTCATTTTGGAATGCGTTTAGACGCGATTATACCTTTTAATAAAGTAAGAAGTGCAAATGTGTTATCAAACACATTTCAGAAAGCAAACTTAATTAAAATGTTATTTACAACTTTTAGTATAAAAAGATTGTTTTTTTTTAAAAAAGCGCAAAAATACGGTTCCAAGGAATCGAGTTTATTGAAGTCACTTTATTCAAAATCTTATTTTTCAAACGTGTTTCCAAACACTATCTAAGTAAGTATTGGGACTTGAACCTATACCCTCAATCCCTCACCATTGTAAATTTTATTGTCAATCTATTGTAAGTCCAAACCGATGATTATTTATGTTTGCTTAATTAGAGCGATTCTGATTAGATCCTTGTAACACATGCAACAATTTATATATACTGTTGTACATAAGTTTATAATTGACTTCCAACATTCGAACTGGACAAATTATTATCAACTAAACTTCATAACACACCCTTACTTTTGATCTTTTTCATTTTTTCCCCCCCAATTCACTCACATCAGAAAACTCCACGAAAGCGATATGTCAATAGGGGTCCCTTACATTTACAAGAATCAACCAACATTGATCATATATCATTACTGAATGTCCAACATGCAATTCATTTCACGTTACAGGTATCCCATATTTTTTTTCTGTTCAAAAGCATTAGTACTTGAAACTTCTCTCAACATCAGAAGCACTTTTGGAACAGATGAAGGAGACATCATAATTATGGAGCCATTCAATTATTGAACTGTTGCAGAGGCTATTCATTCAGACCTTCAGTTCTGAAATGGTGGTTGTGATTGTCTGACTGTGGAGAGAGGAGGGAAAGTGATCGGCTGACGGATTGGATCGATAACAAGGGTTTTGTTCAGTACATAACATGTAATTCATAAATTATATAAAAAATATAATATTTTAAATGTTGAACCGTTCATTGAATTGGAAAAAATGAACAGGTTAAAGGCCAGTGGTTCAATCGTCAGATCAATCGGATTAATTTGAACCGTGACATTATCATGATGTTATAAGAGGATTGATTATTATTACTAAAAAATAAATTTATATAATTATCTAATCTTAATTTTAATACTTTTTTAGTTTTTATTTAAACGCCATAATATAATTTTATTATATAGAATATATTTTTTTATTAAATTTTATATTTTAACAAATAATTCATCACATTTTCTATAAATAAAGAACTGGTTGGTTTAATCAACTCGTAACCAGTTAGGCTCATACGGTAGATTGATTGAGTTTTACTAGTTTTTTTGTACAATCGGATTTTTAAGATAAACTAAATTGAAATTCAAAATGGATGAAGGTTTAATCAGTTCAATCGAACAGATCGGGTGGGTCCATCATTTATTTAAAAAAATTATTCAAACTAAATGGATTTTTATATTTTGAAGATATAATAAACATGCAGTTCAATGAACAAAAGTACATTCAAACTACACGGGCAACATAATGTCATGGTGGGACCCTATTTGGGTACTCGTGTAGTAGGAAAGGAAAGCTATGCAGCAACTGATGTGAATTTAATCTAGTCACTGAAGATCTTAAAATTGGAAGTGTCTATTAATTGTCTTCATTAATGAATGAATGGCTGATCTTTGAAAGAAAATCTTTCTATGGGCCACAAACCCTATAGGTATTGACAAACAAAATCTCCTTGGTGAGTTAATTATAATTTCTATATTGCGCTTAGGGTTTAGATAATATGAAGGAAACAAAAAAAAAGATACATACAATAAAATGGATAATGAAAGTGTCTTTTAAATATGAGAAGTGAGACACATTAACAGTAAGGTAGATTTTGTGACAGTCAATGTATGCAATCACATATTCTGTAATTCATCATTTTTTGTCTTTTTAATATGAGAAAGAGAGGGTCTGATTGGTTTTTGAAAAGTTTTTATTTTTTTAATCTAATTTGATCCTCGTAGCCAATATGACAATAGGACACTACACTGATGTCAAGACTGGATGTTCTGGTGACAATTTTAGTTTTTGTAATTCAGATTTGATATGAATATCACTATCAAAAATATTTTAATAATCTTCTTGTTGATATAACTTAAACATTATGATCATTCAAATAGTATTTTTGACTTGGGATTCCAAAACAATAGTGTTTCATTTTCATTGATCACAAAAGAGATCGCTCTAGCACCTGGTTGTTTACTTACATTGACAGATGGCTTTCTAATAACCAAATACATATTTCTTCCATTTTTCCTAAAACCTAACCTCTTATGCATTTTTTTCTTATGATTAATTGTGTACACCATAAAGAGCATAATATTACATGATGGAAGCTCTCCTTACTCTTCATACTAAATTTTGGATAATGTTCAATCTTCACTATAAGTCTATAAACCTACTAGCTATATGCAGTCACATGATTTTGAATTTTTTTTAAAAATATTTGAATTATATATTTTATAAAATGAGGTGGCCGGGTACTCCAGAAACTTATATGGACACACACATAAAAAAGCAGAACAATAGTATGTTTTATTTAATGATGTATATATTTTGTTGGAGATATGTGAGATCTTCAATGTACTGTAAATGTAAAATAATGTGAAACAAATCCCTTAACTTTTACTTAATTCACTTAAATCAAATTCACTACCAATTCAATAAACAATATATCTCTACATAAGTTCAGACAAACTCAATCTGTCCAACTTCAAAACCAAGATCTTTCCCAAAGTCAAATTTGTCTGGCTTTCACACGTGCAATATGTACATGCACCCAATATATATATTCAAATAAACCATAACATAAATACCATATATTATCCATTGAAGGATGACATACAGCTCATTCCACCTCACATTAGCAAAAACAAAACCCCAACAACCAACCATCATATAATGTTTATCCCAGTCTAAAGGCACCCACAGAGAATCCCCAACCATCTCCAAAGTGAAACCCTAAAATAATTAAAAATCAAATTTAATTAAACATTGTCGCCACGTGTGGTGCAAGGACAAAGATATCATCCAATAATGCTTCTTGAAAACTTATTAAATTCACATTAATACCATTTTTTTTAATGTATGTTTGTTTTCTAATTAAATGGAATAAAGTGGTTGGTTCCTGACAGAGCCAAAATAATTATACATTTGTTTAACTATCACTTGTAGGTATGTGTACATTTGTTCTTTTTTTTGTTTTTGTTTTTGTGGCTAATCTTTCAAACCTTCCGACAGGGAAAGTTTCATTAACCAATTTCTTTAAAAATGATTAGTTTATTTTGTTTGGATATAATTATTGATTATATATATTAAAACATGTGATTAAGCAACTCTTGTCATTGTCGGGTGGGGAAGCATTTTTAGTCTTCTTTTGAGTTTCTTTTGTAGGGTCGTTGGGTTGAAGTCTTGCAATCTGGTTTTGGATCATCAATGAAGAATTGCAGCAACGGAATTATTATGATGAAAATATTATTATCTCTTACGTCTGGAAATGCTTGTAATATGAATATCATACAATTGTGTATGGGAACATTATGATTATTTATTGGACTATAGACACTCCTTTATAAGTTAGGTTTTACTAAAGCTTAATAATGAGAATCATGTTTGTATCTTTGTCACACAGAATATGTAATCTAAAAATTAATAGAAAATTCTCTCTTCCCACTTTTCATCTTTTATATTTCCATTGCAGAGCGATATCATAATCCAAACCATCTGATTTCGGGGATATGCTTGAGCTTGGGTCGTTTGCAAAAACTCGACTTAGCAAACTCTTATTTATTATATGACAAATTATATAAATAATTTTAGGGCAGGTCTAGGCCCACCAACCTAAATGCCGTCCCCACCGACCAGAAAAAATTAATAAAAATAATTTTTTGGTTTTGTAATCCACTATTCCCACCTCCCTTCCCACCAATCGAAACATTTAGAAAGGCTATCCCCACCACCTGAAATCACTGAGGTGATGATAATCGATGTATATATTCTGAAAGTTGTTCGACAACCCTGAAGTCGAATAGATGTACTGGCGGACGACAAAAGGCCAGTCGACATAAGGGGTCATGGGCGACGGGAGGCCCGTCGAACAAACTATTAGGCAACATGTGTTATGGATAGAGTTCAACGGTCCTACTGTCGAAAATATGTACTGGAGGACGACAACAAGCTAGTCGACGTGAGGATTTATGGCGACGGAAGACCCGTCGAACGTTTACAGTGTAGTGATATCTATGACTTTAACTGTGAACATTCAAAGACACGATCAGCACGAATTATTTTAGAACAAATATCAATCAATGCTTATATTTTTTGTTATTGAAGTAGAGACTAAATCCCAAGACTAACAAAGTGTAAATGGTTTAAAACATTTTGAATGTTCATGTTTGACTGAATGAATGAATTGGTAAGCATAATTAGTATAAATGGTTTAAAACATTTTGAATGTTCACAGTTAAAGTCATAGATCACTACACTGTAAACGTTCGACGGGTCTTCCGTCACCATAAATCCCTCAAATTGACTGATCTGTTGTCGTCCTACAGTACATATGTTCGACAGTAGGCCTGTCGAACCCGATCTATAACATAGGCTGCCTAATGGTTTGTTCGACGGGCCTCCTGTCGCCCATGTCCCTCCAGGTCGACTGACATTTTGTCGTCCACCAGTACATCTATTCGACTTCAGGGTTGTCGAACAACTTCCAGAACACATATATCGATTATCCTCACCTCAGTGATTTCAGGTGGTGGGGATGGCATTTCTAAATGTTTCGGTTGGTGGGGAGGGGAGGTGGGGATAATGGATTACAAAACTAAACAAATTAATTTTGTTAATTAATTCTGGTTGGGGGGACAGCAAGCAGGTCGGTGGGGGTAGAGCTGCCCATAATTTTATGTTACATAAAATTGAGTATATTATATAAAAGCATGCACCGCATATATGACTAGCAATTAATAGAAGGGTAAAATGCATTATGGTCCTCTCAAGTTTACAAAACCCGCAAAAACACCCTCTGTATTTTAAAAATATGCATTTATATCCCCTACAAATAAATCACATGGTAACATGAGAAAAACAATAACATAAAAATACCATTGTTTGAAATGTATTGATAATGTATATTAATTAAGATATATGGATGATTAGTTTCAGATGTAAAAATGCTTTTAATTATATAAAATGTATGGATGATAAGCATAAAATATATTTTGAGTGGTAAAATGATATTTCATGTTACTGATTTTCCTATTTTTATGTGAAGCATTTAATAGGGGGGGGGGGGGGTGCAAGTGCATGTTTTTAACTTACAGTAGGGGGTGCAAATGTATATTTTTAAAATAAGGGGGTGTTCTAGCAGGTTTCATAACCTTAGGGGGGTTATAGATGCATTTTACCCATTTTCACAATTCTTCACAAATACCATAAATTTATAAAACTAATAACTACAATAATATAGTATCTTGGAAATTTCAGAAAAACTCATGCATTATAATTGAAAAGAAAATATCCAATGTGATTAAGATAATAATATTTTTAAAAGAGTTGGTTTTCCTGAAAAATAAAAACAAAGATATTTTCTGTATTTGTGTTAGTTACTGTGTACTTGAAAATGAAATAAATTAAAGAAAAGTAATGTATGATGCAGCTGGGGGTTTTAAGAAGCAAGGGTTTTTTTTGCAATATAATTAAGCTGATATCTTTCAGAGGTGTGCATGACTCATATAATAGATTGAGATGATTTTTTAGTTTTTTTTCCATATATTTCTCCGAAAAGACTTCTTTTTGTGAAAATACTTCAAATAAATTTCTATTTTCAGCATAAACCCAAAAGTGTTTGAATTGTCCATGAATAAAATTTTGAAATATATTTATCTATACTTATAGTTGTAAAAAGCGTTAGGCACTAATCGGGTGTATGGTGATTGACCAGTGATTAATTGGTGAGTTGGAGGATTATTTAGGGACTAATCAATTACATTTTTAAATGTTAAATAATATAGATATGCCTATTATATATAATAGTTAATTAAAATATTAGATTGCAATTATAAAGTAATATAAATTTTTTTTTGATAATATATGCTTATTAGGGATAACATACAATAATTATTAATATATATAATATATAAGACAATTTAATAACTTATTAGTAAATTAAAGATTATTCAAAAAGATGATTATGTGCTAAGCATTGCAGGTTGAGCCCACCTAGACAGGGGGTTAATCGGAGCTTGAAAAGAATTTTTAATACATTGTTAAAATATCATGCAATAATAAAGTTTTTCAAGCCCCCATTTGGATGGAGAATTATGTTATAATGAGGTATATGACTATTATAGAAAATGTTTTTTGTTTGGTTGTGTTTTGAATTATTCTCGTTGGGAAACATAATAATAAAGTTTTTGTTGTTTTGATAAAATGTGAATAAATTATTGATAAAGATTTATGAAAAATGAAAAAATGATGACAATTGATTTAACAGTGGACTCACGTACTCTTTTAGCCCCCGTTTGGATACAGGAATATGACTTATTATTGGGTATACAATTATTCTAGTATAAGTGAATATAAATATAAATAAATGATTTTGTGTTTGATGGTATTTTGAATTATTCTAATTGGGAAACGTAATAATAAAAATTTTGTTGTTTGGATAAAATGTGAATAAAGTGTTGATAATAATTTATAAAAGATGAAAAAAATGATGATTATTGATTTGATATATGATTTATAAGAGGTGATAACAGTTGATTTGATAGTGGACACACATTTTTTTGTGTGGAATAACCTGGAATAACTTTAATTCCAGGGACTGGCTGAAATCCATATACCATTTTATTGTAGCATATAAATTTTCATTTATTTTAGTTTTTAAAATGCACATTTTGAAAATATTCCAACTAATTCCTATTTATTCCAGATTCTATTCTTGAACCAAACGGGGTTCAAGGGCACGATGGTAAGAGAATTTTCACCGGGGTAATTTTAATAATATAGGATTTTTTTGAAGGTTACTTGTTTTTTTCTTGTTTTTTTAATCCGACATGAAGGCGTGGCGGGGATGTCGTCGGCGACTCGATCGGCATCTGCTGTGGATCTGGCGGTGTCGCTCGCAGCCCCGACAAATATCTGATACAAGATCTGGACCGTCCGATATACGATTTTCTTAATCATCGTTGCGGCGGAACCGTCGGTGGGTCGGGTCCGCGTTCCCTCGCCAATTCCTCGCCGAACCCCTTCATTTCCTCGCCCCGAAGGTTCCGCGAAAAAGAGGACCCCAAAACGCAACGTGTGAAATTCACTGGATCATGTGGGATACCAAACACGGAATAGATTTATTGGACAGAATAGCAATACAGCACTCTTTCTTGCTTTTATTTTTCCAATCTTATTGTATTTATAATGTCTCAGGGTCGATTTTAATATGGGTGAGCTGGGCAGAGCTTTGATTGAAATCCTAAAATGAAGCCTCATCTACAAGAAGATCATATATACCGCATGAATAACGTAATATATGAAAGAATGACCGTAGAAGTGTTTGAGTATATATCACTAAAAAAATTCGTATGCTAAATACTTATATATTGGTTAGATGAATATCTACACAATTGTTAGTTGAATATGCGGTTCATCATTTGATGGGGGTGAGCTCTTGATGGCTATCTAGTTCGTTTGGAATCAAGGCCAATCCTGATACTATGTAAAACTACATGTGATCCTAAGGAGTCAAGAAGAACTATGAGAAAATTAAGTCCTTTAACCTCGATCTCATTTATGGTGAAACTATTTAGGAAGTTCCCCAAGAAGAAAGTTACATCAATATTAATGGTATGAATGAAACTTTAATTATTAAATCAAACGATAAAAGAAAATCTTTGTGAAAAAAAAAGTATGGTATACTTTGAAATTTCAACAAGTTTATGTTATAGTTTTTTGTACTTGGTAGTTAGTTTATGTGTCAACTAAATTGTTTAACATATAAGTCAAGTACGTTAATATATTATTGGAAACTTTTGGTGTACGTTTCATCCTGATTCAAACAAAGATATGGCGGGAACTGATGAAAGGTCCAAATCAAGACCGTTGAATCGAAGGTCCATCGAACTCACTGTTACTCCCGATCAGATGGTCCTCACTCCTTTTACTCAGATCATGCTATCCACACCCACCGTCTGATTAAGACTCCTCAACGCGCCGTATCAGACATTCCAAACGACCCTCGTTGATTTGACTCACTATTCCTTCGGACCCACCAATAAGTCTATGCAAGGGCACTCCCGTCATTTCCCAACCCCCCACCCGTGTTTTTGAATCAGACTCGTCACACGTGTCATCTCTAACGTGCGCGACATCTCGGCCTATATAAACCCCTGCCCCGACTGTTTCGTCTTCACCGTCTCGTCTCTCTCACTCACTCACTCCTTCAAAAAACCAAACCCTAATTAATGGCGTCTGTGGCGGCGATTCCGATCGAACCGATCTTCAACATGGACAAGCTGAGCTACGAAATCTTCTCCATCCTCGAAACGAAGTTCCTCTTCGGCTACGACGACTCGCCGAGGCTCGCTCCGCCTCCGTCCTCCGCCTCCGGCGGCGGGAGAGTCCGGATCCTCTCAATCGACGCTGGCGGCTCCACCGATGGACTCCTCGCCGCGAAATCCCTGTGCCGCCTCGAACAGGCGCTCCGAAAGAAATCCGGCGACGCGGAAGCCAGGATCGCCGACTTCTTCGACATCGCCGCCGGATCTGGCACCGGCGGCGTACTCGCCGCGGTCCTCTTCACCTGCGGCGCCGACGGCCGCCCGATCTTCTCCGCCGACGAGGCCCTGCGGTTCCTCTCCGAGAATCGCCGAAAGGGGATCTTCGGCCGACTCTTCCGTTCGAAGAGGGAGAGACTGTTCCGTCGGATCTTCGGCGATTCGACTCTGAAGGACACGCTGAAGCCGCTCCTGGTCCCCTGTTACGACCTCTCGACGGGAGCGCCGTTCGTGTTCTCCCGCGCCGACGCGGTGGAGACGGACGGGTTCGATTTCAGGGTGAGGGAGGTTTGCGAGGCGGCGGAGGGCGGGCGGCGGAGGGTGGTGGCGAGGTCTGTGGACGGGCGGACGGAGGTGATGGCGGTGGGCGGAGGAGGGTTGGCGATGGGGAACCCGACGGCGATGGCGATCACGCACGTCCTCAACAACTTCCACGAGTTCCCCCTCGCGAACGGCGTCGACGACCTCCTTGTCGCCTCGATCGGGAACGGAGAGTCCGACGGCGGGCGGCGGAGAGCGGAGGACTTCGTCAGGATCGCCGGCGACGGCGTCTCTGACATGGTGAGTCTAGGATCTTCTCTTTTTGAGGGAAATGACGAAAATGCCCTTGCATTTATGTTGATTCGTTTATGGACGGCGATGCAGGTGGATCAGGCGGTTTCAATGGCGTTCGGACATAACAGGACAAGCAACTACGTACGCATTCAGGTGAGGTTTTTGCTTGATTTGATCATGATCGTTCAATTGATACTTTTCACTGTTTGGTGATTCCTTTCTAGTTGATAGGATTAATGATATCAACCGATGTGACAACTGACAATTTCACGTACAAAAAATATACGAGATTCTGATAATTTTTAAGTCCCATCTTTTTTTTAACTCCCATTTTCTATCCGACGTATTTTAATGTTTTAAAAATTGTATATCTTATATTCACTGGCGATTAGGTAATCTCAAGTATAAAGGAAGAAGTAGCATGTGCTTTTCTATTCCTGTGCGGCCGCGACGTGTGTCGTTCGATCGCGGATCCATCGCATTCAACGGTCGACGTGAATCGCACCCACCCGTTCGATGCGATTGACCCGTGATCGACGACCCGTGATCGCTGTCGCACCCGCCGTTCGCCGCTCCTAATCGGTTCCGATCTTATATTATAAATTATATACTTTTATAAAAATATAATAAGGATGCATTTATATAATATAATTTTTTTAATAAAATATATATCTTATTAATATAAATATATAACCGTAATAAAATATATATGATTGAAATTGAGATTGAAGAACCGAATGGATTTCATCTCGTATTAAAGAACTAGAATGAAGATTGAAATAAATTAAATTAACACACGCTTGGATAATCATTTCAAAAGAAAAATGGAAGTCTATGCGTAGTTTATACACACACAAAAAAAACACTAATTATAACATTACAAGGAAAATGTGATCTATTTCAAATATACGTCACACCTCAAATGAAGTGAAGGCTAAGTGTTTGTTGTTACGTATCTTTCAAAATGCAGGGCAACAATGTACGCGGGAGACCCAATTCGAATTCAATTAAAACAGAGTCTCTGCTGAACGCGGTGGAGGAGATGCTTACACAGAAGAACGTCGAATCGATCATGTTCAGAGGGAAGAAGGTGGCGGAGAAGACCAACATCGAGAAGCTCGACTGGCTCGCGTGCGAGCTCGTGAAGGAGCACGAGAGGCGGATGACGTGCGTCGACGGCCTCCCTGTCGTCGTGCTCAAGCAGGGGAGTCCGAGGTCTTCGTCCGTGACGGTCTCATCATCGTCTTCGTCATCATCGTCGTCATCATAGTTAAGTGTGATTGGTGGATTTGATACTGAAACCGTCAACCTGACATATCAACACTCTTTTAAGATGTGTGTTTGATTTTAATGGTATACGAGGTATTTTGATTGCTGCTCGTCGCTCAGAAGGTGGAGCGGGACCCTGATTTGTGTACATATTGGCTTGAGAAAAAAAAATGTTTGTTTGGGGGGGGGGGGGGGGGGGGGGTGTTGTAGTGCTTGATCTTTAGTTGAATATATATATGTAACTTGGGTTTTTGTTGATTGTAAGTTGTAACTTTCTTTGGGTTTTTTAATTGAATGAGAAAGATTGGTTTTTTTTTCTTTTCTTCATCAGAGTTAATTAAGGTACCATTTGAATTAAAATGTGTGGAATCTGAAAAAATACCAACCGTCTAATTTCCCCGTGTTTTGAAATGCTCACAAAACAATATATTTTTACTGCTGGATTTCAAAACATGGACGTCCGTCCCACCATGGATTGAAATGTACACAAATATATTTTCTCTAAAAATAATACTTCAAAATGTGTTTCTTTAAGTTATTTAGCTGCATTTGAAAATGTATTTAATGAAGAGTTTGTCATCTAATAAAAACTTTTGAAATTAGCTTTACAACAAACATTTTTTTTTTATATTAATTAAATTTTTTTTCATGTACGTTTATGGAAAGGTAAAGATTAGTAAAAAAATGTTTAAGAATGAGACGCAAGCATGATTATTGAAACAATAAAATTTTCAAAACCTACTTAACAATGTTTTCAAATTCAATTGGGAATGAAATGAGATTCAATAAAGGTTCAACATTTCACAAAAAAAGTGCTGTAAATTTATCTTTTTTACAGTTTAAAATACAGTCCTATATATTGTTAGTCAGTTTTGTATCTCAATAAATAAATTCATTCAATTCAAAATGAAACTATATTATCTTTAAAAAAATAAATTTTTTGTGATCTGCATTTTATACTGTCAAAAAAATGTAATATTTTCCTTCACAAAATAAAAAAAAAATGATAGTGACCTGGCAATGTCCCATACACGTGTGAACAAGCTGCAGTATCTTGACCCAATGATTTAAAGCACACCTAATTTTTGGGGGCTTTATTTCCCACTAAAAAAACCACACGAGTGAAATAAGATCTTGGGGAAGGGCACGTCAAAATAGTTGTCGGGGCACCCACTAGGATTAGGAAGCACCGCACAGCAGTGGTGCAAGTGGAATTATGGAGGTAGTTAAATAAGGACAAACCAGGTTCCTCAGTCGGTGGTTGTACACACTATACAAAATTTTCATTTCATTATTCAAAAGTGGACTATGGAGGGACACCAGGCTTCCAAACAATATAATTGAGTCACATTAGTTTAAGACTTATAATAAAAAAAAAACATAAGAAAATGAACTATTTTAATTTGATTAAGACATAGATAAGTTTACACAAGTATGTGTTAAAATTGTGTCAAGAGTTGACATGTAGAATGTTGGATAGGGGGGCAAATGATTTAGGAAATAGATAGTGAGAATTTGTTATTCACGATAACTTGGGTGAAATACTAATGTAGGTAAATGGATGCTTATGAGAAATAATGGTCAATGTTGTGTAACAATTTACAATTATATCCATGGGACAATTATGCTTTCGGTCATACCTCTTTGATTGGGCGATTTGGCGGGCGCGTAACGAGGTGGTCTTCAGTGGAGCCACATTGTATTTTGAAAACTAATGAGAGATGGTGAAATCAAACACTAAAGAATGGTGTTGCAGAGATTGCTCGTATTCACATGAGATAAATAATTTTGCATATCACGGCATAGGGAGTTGTTTCTATGAATTCGGGTAGATAACTTACCTACTCGACTTTACTTTGATCTTTTGTGTGGGGTGATAAGGGTCATCTAGCCTGTGCCCTCTTTATGTTTTTCTATTTTGCTTTTGCCTATTTAAAGAGGTGGTTGGCAATATAATGTGTAAGAGATGGGTGGTTATGAACATATATGCAAGTAAGTTGAATGTAATTCACACAAAATTACAAATTACCTTATTACATCTCTCTAGAATAAAAATTAAGATACATAGATAAATCACAAAATTCACTGGTAAATTTAACATGGAAGATTAAACCTTGCAATGAATTAAACTAATTAAATCTGAAATATAGGAGATGTTAGTGTAGCTGTAATTCAACCAGAAAAAAGTTGTTAAAACGTGTTTTTAAGGGTCAAGGACTCCTTGATTTATTGGAACTTTAGATAATCTTATCCTAATATTATTGTTCATGGGATCTAACCCCTAAAAGAACCTTTATGAACATCTTTGAAAAACATAAAATAATAAACAATATGGCCTGAAAGTTCAAACAATATTGTATGGTTTCGTGGGGGTCCATGTACTTATAGGGCCATTTAGTGCTCTATTTGCCTTTAGAGGTGTCTATGAGGGGGTGAAAAACACACAAAAAAGGACCTTTTTTGAGAGTGGAACCATTAAAAGTGTCACCGGCGGATTCGTGGCTGACACTCTTCAAACTTGTTCCCACCTAAGATTTTGAATTTGAATATACAACTTAAAAGCAAAGATGTTATTAGGGGTGTAATTTTGTTCGATTAAACTGAATCTGAACCGATTCAAATCGATTTTTTAGATTTTGGATCAATAATTTTTTTGTTTGGTTTGGGTGTGGATTGCAAACTAATAAATCGATCTATTTTGATTTGAACTTGGATTTACTTCAAAAAAAACCAAATTAACCTAATTGAACTGAAATAAATTTAAATATAATTCATAATCAATATTCATTTAGATCATTCCTTTTATATTAAAAACTATATTATTGTTATATCGTTAATACACTAATTGATATTATCAATCATAACATTTTAGATATTTATGTAAAGTTGTAAACTGACTCCCATAAAATATAACCAATCCAAATTGATAAGAAGAAAAAAAAGGTATATAAATGTTTATATTTAACAGTTCGGTTCATTTCAGGTTAATGAAACAATATCAATTCAGTTCAGTTTCAGGTTTTCGGTTCGGTTTAGTTTTCATGTTGGATGTGATTATAATTTGGTTCAATTTGGGTTGGTTAAAAACTGAACCAAATTGACTGAATTGCACCCCTAGTTACCCTCTTCCCATTTTACAATTAGCCACATGCATCCATTATAACGAGATATACACATTGTTTAAATTTTTTTACACGTTATAAAATTACACATGTGGCTAATTGTTACACATGAGTTCATACAATTTATTAGAATATACAATTACACATGCATCCATTTTACACATGAGTTCATACAATTTATTAGAATATACAATTAATTCATTGATTCATTTTCTTATAAAATTGCATACCTTATTAGATGAGATATATTTAATTTATGTTAGACAGTGTTTGAATGATCTTGTTTATTATTGAATTCTATTGGAAAATATTTTAATCCCTAAAATCACTCATACAATTGACTTTAAAAACTAAATTATAATAATTCTTAATGGTGTATGATTTCATACAAACACAAATTAAGTTATAATTTATATAAATAATAGGTTGCATCCCACAAAAAAAAATCGTAATTTCAAGACAAATGCTTTTCAAACACCATATTCCAATTTTAATGTGAATTTTTTTAATTGCATTATACTTAATGCTATGTTTTCAGTTATTTAATTGCTTCTTTTCTCTTTTGGAACATCCTCTTTAGAGATGGTTAATTCTTGTAGGGCTAAAAAATTAGGCCCACCAACTGTGCTCTACATATCGGTGGCCTATGACCCGATTAACGAGGGCCCACGACCCGGATGTCCCACCATACGTAAAGCCAACCTATCAGCCCCTCTATACCCAATGACTGAGCATCAATTCAAGTCAGTATATTCATAATTCAAATTTTAAATTAAGGATCATCAATTGTTGATTCTCTAAATCTACATAGATATGTTAAATCTAGAGCTATCATATAATTGATTATCTGAGATCACAATAATATATTCTGAATGTCGATTTAATCATCAATTGATTTATAAGATCTCAACTAATCATATGTATTTATCAATGGATAATGATTGCAAATCATGCAAATCCCTCAGATAATACATAACTAATTTCCTAAAATTTGTGATCCCCTCCCATCCGTTCGATGAGAGGAGGATCCACAGAAGATTCTAGGGTTCTATCTAAGTACTATAAATAGAGGGCTATTGACTTAAGTGCCGAAGGATCTTGCGTATGTCACCCCTAACCTGTTTTCGATGACACCTGAGGAGGAGGATCACATGCAACATAGCGGAAGCCGTCGGAAGGAGCGAAGCAGACGATCTGACGACCCGAACTCAGTTCGTCATTTTTTGCCTCTCTAGATTCTCTACTCGGTATATCAATTTACTACCTGATGAAAAGAAAATTCATATAGATGTTGTTCAATAAGTCTCATTTTTAATATAAAAAATAGAAATATTGTTTAGTAATATTAATAATTTCACATAAATAAGGACAACATCAAGAACTTACCAATCATCTCACCTCATCTTGTCTCTGTGTCTCCTCTTTTTGTAATTGATTATTAATTTTATTTTATTTCATAGATCAGTACATATTTGTACTATTTTTATTTGGGCAAAGCTATTCCCACTATCCAACTTAATCTTTTTCACTATCCAAAATTACCAAAATATCATTATTTATTTATTTTTATTTTTTGTCTCTCTTTCCCACTACCCAGTTCGACAACTCCCAGTGGAAATCTTCTTCACTGATGACAGATGTCCGTCGATCTATTTGAGTAAATGTTGACAGGGACGTGTCGATCTCTTTAAGACATCACTTATCTTCTAAAAATAAATTACTTATACGGCCATTTAAGTTCTTACAGAAAACAAAAAATCCCATTTAAGTCATTTAAATTCTTCTTAAAATCATTCACTTATTTTGTTATTTAAATACAAGGTATAAAAATGGAAAAACAAACAGTCATATAAATAAAATAAACATTAAACATTCCATATACACAAGTGGAGTATCAAGAAACATTCCATATACTTTCGACATGAGACTTCACTTGTTTAGAAAAGAAAATAATATTTCTTGTATATATGAAATATTTACTGTTTATTTGGTTTGAATAACTCTTTGTTTGATATTTTTGTTTCTTATACTTAAATAAATATATATGTGAATGATTTTAAAAAAGACCTAAATGAATTAAATGACATTTTTGTTTTTCGTAAGAATAAAATAATTGTATAAGTGATTGATTCTTAGAAGAGAATTGTTTTGAAGGGTTTGACAAATCCATATCGACACTTGCTCAAACAGATCGACGGATTTCTGTCATCCTAGTGAAACATAATTCGACTGGACCTCTGTCGACACTTATTCAGATAGATCGACGCACCTCTGTCGTCACAGTGAAGAAGACTTCGACTGGACGTTATCAAACTAGGTAGTGGGAAAGGGAGATAAAAAGTTAAAATAAATAATGGCATTTTGGTAATTTTGGGTAGTGGGAAAGATTAAGTTATGTAGTGGGTATATCTTTGCCCTTTTCATTTTGGTAAGTTGCTATATTTTGTGTCTCTTCTGCTCAACTTTGTTTTATTATTTTTTTTTATTGTCTTTATACAACATTATAATAATATATTTGTACAAGTTGAAGAAACATGCATAATAAATTTTTAAAACGGAAACTAAAAATCCAATAATAAAACATAAATGATTAACAAAGGAACGCAAAAAATCCTCACCAACTTCCACTGTTGTCATTCTCATCTAAAATATGAGTTAAAATCTAGAGGAAAAAAATAAATATTGTGTTCATTTTTGAATATTCGAAGTTAAATTTCTCATTCAGCGAAATCTACCATAATTGGATTCCAAGAAAAGAATCTCATTTTGGGCTATATTTATCAAACTGATCCATAGTTATTTATATGAAACAAGAACAAATTTTTATGAGATAAATAGTGTGTATGTGTGTTTATACTTTCAATCTATGGAAAGATTATTTGATTTCGAAAATAGAGTATATTATCCAAAGTTCATATGCAATAAATCTACACCTATTGCTTCTTTGAAAAACTTTGACCTAGGGTGAGTCCCCATTACTTTTGGTTGATGAAGCCATGTCGTGGCCTGAACAACAGATTTGCTATACCTATTAATAATAATATTATGTATCACGCATGATGTATGTAAAGTGTTAAATTTTAGTATAAAAAAAAACAAACAGAAGAGCCCCCATTAGTTGTTCTCGAATACAAAAGGCAGAGGAGATAGAGTAGGTCCATATGAACTCAAACTTTTTGTGGTTTGAAATCATAAAGAATTTCATTAACAAATAATCTAAGTTTCTTGAATTTGAAAATGACCCGGCCCAATGATCACGTTGTCCATTATATATGCCTCATCTCTTTCATTTTAAGGTTTCATTAGTACTATAATCACTATGGTCACTCTTTTCTTCTTTCATGGAAGTTTCTCCTTAAAAAAAAAATCTATCCAATACTTGAAGCTTGAGAGAATTGAATGGAATGGAAAAAACAAAAAAAAATTGAGGTCATCAATTCTGTCTCCCCTGTTTTCAGGGCATTCATTGACAATTAGAGTTCAGTGAGTGACATTTTGCTTTCATGTTGTGTTCATGCATGTTGGATCACTATTGATTTTTTTTTATAGCTGAACTACCTAACTAAAGTTTTGTTTATGGAAGCACTAGGTTATCAATCAAATTCCCACTAACACAATAGATAATTATGGCTCAACTATCAATGTATTATATTGAAACCAATCAATGAGAGCCATTTTGTTGATGGAGTATTTTATGGATGTGTTAAACTGTGATTCCATATGCCATGTTTGATTAGAAGAATAAAAGTAAAATAAAAAAATAAAGTAAATTAGGGGAAATAAGCGGAAAAAACTTATTTTTCTATAAGGAATTGATGATTATAGGTATATAAAAATATGTTGGAATAAGTTGATATTGGAATCTTAAGTCCCTTTGAAATTGTGTTACCCAACCTATTTTATTCTACTGATATAAAAGAGCTCACATATCAAAATTCTATCCACATTGATGCATTTGATCCCGTCACAATCACATTTTATCATTCCTTATAAATCATTGGGCCTATATGTCAAATAATTTTATTAATTTTTCACAAATCATTATTTAAATTGTAATTACATTTTATTCACAATTTATCCATGATAATCAAACAGTAAAATTTTATTATTTTATTTTCCAATGAGATTAAAAAAAAAAACAAAATAAAAATATTTTATTTCACTAATGTAATTATCTATACTAAGATAGTTATTTATCTCAAATACTTAATATCGCTATTCCAATGCGGAATGAGGATTGAAGAACATGAACTCAGAGCACCATTTGGGTTGAACAATGTTGGGCTTCACTAGAGATATTTGACAACATGGACCAGGTCAGCCATGCACGAACGGGCCCGTGTGCGTCTTGTGCAATTATGGCAGCGAACGACTGGGGATGGCAATGGAACTGTTCCAATAGGATGCCCGATCAGACCCGACCCGACCCGACCCTATTAGGTAGGGTCGGGTTCGGGTTTGGGACTGATTTGGGATACATAATATAAATGATGTTTTAAAGGGATCGACATGTCCATGTCGACACTTACTCGGACAGATCGACGGACATCTGTTGTCGATCTGTCCGAGTAAGTGTCGATATGGATATGTCGATCCCTTTAAAACATCATTTATTTTAAATAAACTACTTATACAGTCATATAAGTACTTACAAAAAACAAAAATTCCATTTACGTCATTTAAGTTCTTCTAGAAATTATTCACTTATTTTGTCATTTAAATACAAAGTGTAAAATGTCACGCCCCAAGGCAGCCGTCCCTGAGACGTGACAAATATATAATATCAGTTATCAATAACAAGATCAAATAAAGACTATATCAAGATATACAAGGCGACGAAACAATTACAATGATAGCTGTCATATATATAAGAAAATATAGCGGAAGCTTAAACGATTAAGTCTGTAATTCAAAGACATATTACATATTAGATTACATAATCAACTGTCCTGTGAGAGCCAATATACAATAAAAGACAACAACATACAAGTATCGTGCACAAGCACAAATAATGATACATACAAGGATAAGGGGGATGCTGATGGCCTCTCACACTCACAGACACAAAACACAAACGCTGCTCAGCTACTGGTACTGCGCCAAGGGGAGCTCCTTTCTCAGATCCGACTCAGCGTCAACTAGAGGAAAACATATCCGACTCAGTGAATGGAACAATCCATGAAACACAACTCATATTAATCAAATCAAGTAATTTAGGTTCCAACAGATGTCAACAACTACTTACGCTGGTCGGTCGAGTATCAACCCGAGCCCACCACTCCCGCATCCTCACCCCCACAGGGTGACATAAGACTTTAGGGATAAGGTCGACTGTTCCTACACCATTCGTTATCCTGTAGCCCTCTCCCTGGGAGCCTCTCTACCTGGTGGCCTCTCCATGACTGCTACCTCTACTTTTATAGGCACCCCCACTGTGTCATGAATAGCGTCTGGGAGCACCTCACAGGACGGCTACAAGCTGGGTAGCTTTGACACAGAATCGATGAAGGGAAGAACACTCAACACTCGCAAATACGATCCTCATGGATCCAACGTCGTCGATTGATAAACATCGAAAAGGGGTTACGAATTCTCATGAATTCCCTCAAGGGTGCATAACTCAGATGCGGGTAAAACATATTATTCGTAGTGGCAATGCCATGGTATGACCCCATAATAGATCATATACTTGTCTAAACTTATTTAGACAAGATTCATAGCTCATACAGGTATAAATAAATATACAACGTATAATTAATTAAAAAACTAATCATGGAAGCATTTAGTAATATAATAACAAGTTATAATATTTTCTAAGATATGCTTACACTTATGCTTTTCATAGATAGGCTAAGGACATGCTTGGGCTAACTGGGGCACGTATGAATCAATGTTATGCTAGCATGGACATGATGCATAGACAAGCATGAGTCCCTATGCATGACACTAGCATGTATAATCCTAGCATATTATCTCTAACATGACATGGATGCAATATAGCAAGACAAGCAAATAACATATACATGCAACCAAGATTAATATGCAGTTTTGGTGCCCCAAGGGACGACAATGCACGTCTACATGCATCAAACGCCTCCGAACTGGGTTGAATCGACCCACTCACCGCAACCCGGGTCGTTATGTGTCCGTTCGCCAAGATCTGCACAACAAGGGCATAAAAAATGGTGAGTATAAATACATAAAAACACAAGAAATTAACTAAAAATATCAAAGACTTAGACATGCACGCATACGGGCTCGCACGCAGGAATGCGCACATGTCCGAGTGCCCCGACACCTATCCGAGCCCTCGGACAGCCACAGGCGTGGCCCCCACACGCGTACGCACATGCATGCACACGCGTACGCGCTCCCGCACCTGCTAGTGCACTGCCGCGCTCCCAGACGCGCTGCCGCGCGTGTGCACCTTCTCGCCTGCCAACCCCGCGCGCACAGCGTGCGCTCTACGCGCCCGTGCCCACCAGATCGGCACGCGCGCCAAGCCCCCTAAGCCCCCCCAGCCCTCACACACACCCTAAACAAACTATCTAGCATGCATGACCTTCCTAACATCCCCAACAACCATAAAAGCAAAGATAAGTGAGGAGAGCTTACCAAGGGATGGGAAAGAAAGGGGAGGTTCTTCGGGTGCTCTTGGCCCACCAAAACCACCACAACCACTAGCACCACCTTCTCAGCCACTCCTCAAGCCTCTAAGGGCTGAAAAACAGGGGACAAAGGCATGAGAGGGGGCTTGAAAGGAGAGATTCAACAACAACCAACAACATATATGCACACACACCAACCTTTTGTGCTACTAATCCTTCTTGATCTTCTTCTTCTCTTTCTTTTTTCTCAACAAAACACACACAAACACACACAAAGGGGGTTGCAGAGGGAGAGGAAAACGTTGGAGAGAAAGTGAGAGCAAATCTCACTTTGGGGAAGGTAATAGGAAGGTAAAAAGGAGGGGGGTAAGTATAACCTAAACTCACCCACACACAAAGAAAATAACCAATGGTTTTTTAACACTTAAGCAAGGGGGTGATAAAATTACCTAGGGTCACCATAGACACCAAATATCCCAACACTATTTCACCCACAAAACCAGTAACGACCAAAACCCGGATATTCGGAACTGCATAATTTTTAAAACGTTATCAGAATTCGATAAAAATTTTATGGGTAGTACAGAATAGTTCCAGGACCCATAATATGCAGTTAGATTTTTAATCAGAGTACTCTAACTCAAGCAGATAGCTAAAAAGCAAAATTTTAGCGGCTCCGATTGAAAAATGAAAAATTGAAAAATGGTGAGAAATGACCCAAATGTGACCAATAGGCCAAAAAGTAACACATATATAACATTCTTCACCCTTTAAGACATTTTGTACACAAAATTTAAAACAAAAACATCTAGGTAGGGAAAAGATGTGGATATGCATCACGCATGGCGTCCTCGCGCTCCCAGGTGGCCTCGGCACCAGAACGGTATTGCCAACGCACCTTAACCCACTGGACAGTCTTGGTGCGGAGCACCTTCTTGTGTCGGTCCAAAATTTCAATCGGCTAGTCCACGAATGATGAGTCCAGCTCGAAGACACACGGCTCGAACGGGATGACGTGAACAGGATCGTGGACATAACGCCTCAGTTAGGAGACATGGTAGACATCATGGGCTTGAGCCAACTATGTGGGCAAGGCTATGCGATATGCCACCTCTCCAACCCGCTTAAGGATGAGAAACGGGCCAAAGAAACACGGGCTCACCTTGCCCCGCACACCGAAATTGAGGATGCCCTTAAACCGGGACACCTTCAGAAAAACATGGTCGCCAAATTATAACCTTCAGAACTCCAGCATCATGCACTCAATAGGCAGATTCATCATGGGGAGTCCACGCTCTCGACCTCATACCGTAACTCCGAATCCCGATCGTACGCATCACCACTCGCTTCAGCACCTTCCAAGTGAGAGGAAAAGGAAATCATCCAACGGATGTTTCAAAGATATTCCCTGCCTGGAGGAAAGAACCCCTTGGGAGGGCACCTTGAGGTCTCGATATAGGATATCCCGACAACCAAATAAGGAACATGGAGCACCCTACCCGGGTCTCAATGATGACCTTGCAAGGCCCCTTAATCTCGAGCAGAAAATTTGAAGAAGATATCGCCCATTAATGAATAACACGTCACATCCTCAAAATTTGAAACCGGCGCCACTCGCGAACTCCATGGTACACCCCCGATAAACAGAATGGTGGAGAATACAGTCTCTGACCGGTAATGATATCTCCAACAAGGCATCAAGAGGGGTCGACACCACACCCATCCGTCTCATGAAAGCGGGAGACACGAATGAGTGCGTGGCCCTGAAATCAAATAGCACAAAAGTAGAAAACTAGGAGATCAGAACAATACCTCGCAACCCGAAGCCTGCGCCTCGTCGGCCGTAAGTGCTGCAACATGATGTTGAACAAGTTGCGGCTGAGGAGCAGGGGCACGCTTTGCAAGCTGCGCTGGTTGCCTACTCTGATCAACACAGCCACCCTATGGCTGCTGCTGCTGCGGCTGCGGTCGAGGCACAGGAGGTCGGTCCGCATCGGGGCAAGCAATGGCCAGATGCCCGACTCGCTGGCAATGGTAACATCGTCGCGTCTCTGGTCCTCTAGCATGGATCGGAATGGCAACAATGGGTGCAGGACCCCAAACTAGCATCGCCTCAACTGGTGTAGCGGCGGCTGCTGATCAATCCTCACGGAGCTGCTTGCCCTTGCGACGACCCTGGTCCTGGCTCCCGGGGGGTCGCTGATCCACAGAAGAGGTATGAACCACTGGGGGAACCTCAAGGTCTCGCTCGAGTGTATGCCTGTGACACCCGATGACTGTACTTCGAGAATGCTCGAGAGGTGACTTGCAAACTGATGGTGCTGTTGAGTCCCTGAATTCCCTCCACAGGAATCTCCCTCGGTACAGGGGGTACCACTGATACCACTGGTGGATCAGCAACTAAGGGTACCTGCGAGACCACCCCCAGGCCGCCCGCAGCTCCTGGATCACACATGCCTGCTCAACAGATGCCCTAGTTTGGGTCTCCACTACCCTAGTCAGAGTCTCCAGTAGATCTGCAATATGAGCGTAAGAACGCTCCCAAGCAGGAGGCTCCTGTGCAGGTCTTGGCCCAACAGCCGAGGACTCCTTAGTAGACTCCTCACCACCGGTAGGTTTGAAAACCTCTGAGGCCTGAGGAAGACCATGTCCGCGCATACGTCTACGAGGAGACATATCAGCAACCTGAAAAATAAACACTAGGATCAGAATACTCGTATAAAAATCATATGACTCATCTCTAAGACAACACTTGGCTCTGATAGGACAAGACTCTGATACCAACTTTTGTCATGCCCTAGGGCTGGCATCCCCGAGATGTGGCAAATATATAATATTAGCTATCAATAACAAGATCAAATAAAGACCCTATCAAGACATACAAGGCGACGAAGCAATTACAAAGATAGTTGTAATATATATAAGAAAATATAGCGGAAGCTTAAACGACTAAGTCTGTAATTCAAAGACATATTACAGATTAGATTACATAATCAACTGTCCTGTGAGAGCCAATATACAAGAAAAGACATCAACATACAAGTATCATGCACAAGCACAGGTAATGATACATACAAGGAAAAGGGGGATGATGATGGCCTCTCACACTCGCAGACCCAAAACACGAATGCTGCTCAGCTACTGGTACAGCGCCAGGGGAGCTCCTCCCTCAGATCCGACTTAGCGTCAACTGGAGGAAAACATATGCGAGGGGTGAGCCACAGGTTCAGTGAATGGAACAATCCATGCAACACAACTCATATTAATCATATCAAGTAATTTAAGTTCCAACAGATGGAAACAACTACTTACACTGGTGGGTCGAGTATCAACCCGAGCCCACAACTCCCGCACCCTCACCACCACAGGGTGACATAGGACTTTAGGGATAAGGCCGACTGTTCCTACACCATTCGTTATCCGGTAGCCCTCTCCCGGGGAGCCTCTCTACCTGGTAGCCTCTCCCTGACTGCTATCTCTATCTTATAGGCGCCCCCACTGTGTCATGAATAGCGTCTAGGAGCACCCCACAGGACGCAACAAGCCGGGTAGCTTCGACACGGAATCGACGAAGGGAAGAACACTCAACACTCGCAAATACGATCCTCATGGATCCAACGTCGTCGATTGATAAATATCGAAAAGGAGTAACGATTTCTCATGAATTCCCTCAAGGGCGCATAACTCAGATGCGGGGAAAACATATTATTCGTAGTGACAATGCCATGATATGACCCCATAATAGGTCATACACTTGTCTAAACTCATTTAGACAAGATTCATGGCTCATAAGGTATAAATAAATATACAACGTATAATTAATTAAAGAACTAATCATAGAAACATTTAGTAATATAATAACAAATTATAATATTTTCTAAGGCATACTTACACTTATTTTTTTCATAGATAGACTAAGGACATGCTTGGGCTAAGTGGGGCATGTAGGAATCAATGTTATGCTAGCATGGACATAAGGCATAGACAAGCATGGGTCCCTATGCATGACACTAGCATGTATAATCCTTGCATATTATCTCTAACATAACATGGATGCAATATAGCAAGACAAGCAAATAACATATACATGCAAACAAGGTTAATATGCAGTTATGGTGCCCCACGGGAGGGCAATGCATGTCTACGTGCATCGAACACCTCCCAACTGGGTTAAATCGACCCACTCACCGCAACCCGGGTTGTTACGTGTCCGTTCGCTAAGATCTGCACGACAATGGCATCAAAAATGGTCCGTATAACTACATAAAAATACAATGAATTAACTAGAAATGTCAAAGACTTAGACATGCACGCATACGGGCTAGCATGTATGCGAGCACGCACGAACGCGCGCATGTCCGAATTCCCCAAAACCTGTCCGAGCTCTCATGTAGCCACACGTGTGGCCCCTGCACGTGCACGCACACGCATATGCGATCCCGCACCTGCGGGTGCACTGCCGCGCCCCAATCCGCGCGCCCGCGCCCGCCAGAAGCCTGTTCACGCTAGGCTGCGCGCGTAGACAGATCCGCACACGCGCCCAGGCTCCTAATGCCCCCCAGCCCTCACACACACCCTAAACCAACTACCTAGCATGCATGACCTTCCTATCATCTCCAACAACCAAAAAGATAAAGATAAGGGAGGAGGAGAGCTTACAAAAGGAGGGACAAGATAGGGGAGGTTCTTCGGGTGCTCTTGGCGCACCAAAACCACCACAACCACCTCCTCAACCAGTCCTCAAGCCTCTAACGGCTGAAAAACTGGGGACAAAGGCATGAGAGGGGGCTTGAAAGGAGAGATTCAACAACAACCAACAACATATACGCACACACACCAACCTTTTGTGCTACTAATCCTTCTTGATCTTCTTCTTCTCTTTGTTCTTCTCAACAAAACACACACAAACACACACAAAGGTTGTTGGAGAGGGAGAGGAAGACGTTGGACAGAAAGTGAAAGCAAATCTCACTTTGGGGGGGGGGGTAATAGTTCTAACTCACACAGATAGCTAAAAAATAAAATTTTAGTGGCTCCGATAAAAAAATAAAAAATTAGAAAATGGCGAGAAATGACCCAAATGTGACCAATAGGCCAAAAAGTGACACATATATAACAGAAAAATACAAACAAACAGTCATATAAATGAAATAAACATTAAACATTCCATATATATAAGTGGAGTATCAAAAAACATTCCATATACTTTTTACATTTGACTCTACTTATTTAGAAAAGAAAATAATGTTTCTTGTCTATATGGATGTTTACTGTTTATTTGGTTCAAATAACTCTTTGTTTCATATTTTTATTTTTTATACTTAAAATATATATGTGAATGATTTTCAAATAGACTTAAATGATTTAAATGATATTTTTATTTTTTGTAATGACTTAAATGATTGTATAAGAGATTGATTCTTAGAAGAAAGTTGTTGTTTTGAATGGTTCGGCACATCCATGTCGACAATTGCTCAGACAAATTGACGGATCTCTATCGTCCTAGTGAAACATACTTCGACTAGGCCTCTGTCGATAGTTGTTCAGATAGATCGACAGACCTCTGTCGTCCCAGTGAACAAGACTTCGACTGGACGTTGTCGAACTGAGTAGTGGGAAAAGGAGACAAAAAATAACATAGATAATGACATTTTGATAATTTTGGGTAGTGGGTATATCTTTGCCCAACAGGAAAATCAATGCGGCTCTAAAATTGCATCGCAGTTACAACACTATTAACCAGCCTTTTTAACTGATTGATACTGAAACTGTCAGTTCCCGAGTCTGATAGATATAACATAACAACATCACATATACACTGTTAGTATATAAGATAGATGGACACAACATCACACATATATGCAGTCAGTTTAGGATGGACACAACTGTTGTTTATCTATCACAAAAAGTATTTAGACTACTTGAAAAATACCAACAGGGTTGTCTAATGAAATGGCCACTGTTTTGAAGTAGAAAAGGTAGGAGATTAAGAGTGAGGTATGCGTACTCGCAAATCTCCTTAAGACAGATTTCGCCTCTCCAGAGGTGCTTACAGTTTGTTGGACGTCTGCCTCCCAAGATACAACACTCTTTCGCAAAAACAGGGAAGCACTCCAATGTTCTTGCACTAATGAAATGAATTTGAAAGTACTTCTCCGAGACTAAAATTTCTAAAATTTTTGAGTGGGAGATTCTAAGAAGTTTTTCTCTGATATCTAAAAAATGATAAAATGTGTGTCAATTTATAGACTATATGGTTCCTAGGAAGAGGTTGAATTGGAGGAGATGCATCTCTTGAAGAATAGCCCATCTCATCCCTTCTCAGATAACCACCTCTCATAACCACCTTTTTCAAGTAACCACCCTTCTCAATTAACTACTCAATCCACAACCATTTGATGGAATCCCAAATCAAATCTATTGGCTGAGATCAAACTTCATGGTATAAGAAAAATCCATACGTAGATAGAAGGGTAAAAGGGGTTTAAGTGAATCAAACCAATCCATAATCCCAATGTTTATATGATAAAATGATAACACATCATTCCATATCTTTTGGATCTCATAAGACATTTTCCAATTCACATGGTTTTGAAAAAATCAAATAAACTAAATATAACATATATAATCAAAATAATCCCTTTTTTTTCAACAATCCCCCACATGAATGGAAAATGTCAATAAGGACACTAAATACATTCGGAGAGTACAATAGAAGAGATACTGCATCAAGATAGGTAGCTTTAGGCTTTGAACCTTCTCTAGTAAAAGTCTATCGGAATTACTTAGCCAATCAATGAACTAAAAGTCTTGAACTGTCGGCTGTTTATGTAAGTCCAGTCAATAGACGTCACACAATACCATTTCAATTCAAATTCGGTTCTCAATTATGTTCATTATTTCGGCCTTGAACAAACTTGGGTTCTGTGAGTGCTCCTAGAAAATCTAGCCTTGTAAAGATTTCCATAGAGCCGGCCAAGCTCTACACTCACATAGGTGATGTCCTATAAAGAGTATCCTACTATACTCCACTTGTATTTTACTAAGCTATAGGCATCATTAAAAGCAAAGCTTATCCTGTACATTCACTGTAGGTAGCAATTGGTTGCATCATAGAAATGGGATGAAGTAAATATCCATATTGCTACTAGTTGAGTTACTCATAACTAGTTTTCCTATTGAACCTAGTCCATGGGATCTCCAATCGCTATGTTAGGTTTCCATTAAGGTAACTCAATGATTTGAGGCTTTTAACCCCATTCCCCTCGATGCGCAGTCTACTCTCTCTTTTGATAAGTCCTTTGTAAGCGGATCCGCAAGGTTATCTTTTGATCTCACAAAATCTATGGAAATAATTCCATTTGAGAGTAACTGTCTCATAGTATTATGTCTACGACGAATATGTCGAGACTTACCATTATACACAAAATTATGTGCTCTTGCTATCGCTGCTTGATTGTCATAGTGTATACATATAGCAGGCACAAGTTTGGGCCATAAAGGAATATCCTCTAAGAATTGTCGAAGCCACCCTGCTTCTTCTCCAGCTTTATCTAAAGATATAAACTCTGATTCCATTGTGGAGCGAGCTATACATGTTTGTTTTGAGGATTTCCAAGAAATGGCTCCACCTCCAAGAGTGAAAACATATCCACCGGTTGATTTGGATTCTTCAGAATCTGATATCCAATTAACATCACTATATCCTTCAAGTACAGCAGGATAACTAGCATAATGTAAGCCAAATGACTTGGTTCTTTTTAAGTATCCCAGTACTCTTAGTAATGCATTCCAATGATCATTTCCTGGATTACTGGTATACCTATTCAGTTTACTAACTGAATAAGCTATATCAGGTCTTGTACAGTTCATGATATACATTAAACTGCCTATTATCAGAGAGTATTCCAATTGTGATATGCTTTTCCAAGTATTTTTGTGCAACTTAAGATGTGGAAGAAAGGGGTTGTTGGTTTCTTTAATATTGTATCCCTTAAACCTTTCAATAACCTTCTCAATGTAATGTGATTGAGATAAAATCAGTCCATCAGATATTCTAATTTTTCTGATGCCTAATATGACATTTGCAACACCTAAGTCTTTCATATCAAAATTGCTTATGAGCATTATCTTTATGAACTTAATTATTTCAATATTTATCCCAAATATAAGTATATCATCCACATAGAGACACACAATGACACATTTGTCTCCATCTCTCTTAGTGTAGACACATTTGTCACACTCATTTATCACAAACCCATTTTTATCATGACATAATCAAATTTCTCATGCCATTGTTTAGGGGCATGCTTAAGGCCATACAAGGACTTAACAAGTTTGCATACTTTATGTTCTTGTCCCTTCACTTGGAATCCTTCCGGTTGTTCCATGTATATCTCTTCATTTAATTCACCATTCCAAAATGCAGTCTTTACATCCATCTGATGTAGTGCAAATTATATATAGCGGCAATAGCTATTAACATCCGAATTGATGTTATTCTTGTAACTGGGGAATAAGTATCAAAGTAATCAAAGCCTTCTTTTTGTCGATAACCCTTTGCAACAAGTCTTGTCTTATATTTATAAATGGAACGATCAGGTTTCATCTTTCTTTTAAAGATCCATTTACACCCAATTGGTTTGTTTCCAGGTGGAAGATTTACCAATTCCCAAGTATGATTACTCATAATTGATTCCATTTCATTGTTCACGGCTTCTTTCCAGAAGGGAGCTTTTGGAGTTGACATAGCATCTTTAAAATTTTGTGGCTCACTCTCCAACATATATGTTAGAAAATCTGAACCAAAGGATTTAGAAATCTTAGATCTCTTGCTCCTTCTTGGTTCAGTTTCTTTGTTTTCTTTTTCTGAGCCTTGTTGATTATTCTCTAAAGAAACCTCATGCGCTCTTTTAGAGAATTGTCATTCTGGTCTTTCTTGTATGGGAAGATGTCTTAAAAAAATACAGCTTCACGAGACTCAATGATTGTATTAACATGTATATCATTTACTTCAGATTTATAAACCAGAAATCTAAAAGCACTACTATGATATGCATATCCAATAAAAATGCAGTTAATTGTTTTAGGACAAAGTTTAGTTTTCTTAGGTACTGGAACAGCAGCAACCTTTGCTAGACACCCCCACATTTTTAAGTATTTATGTGTTGGCATTCTGCCATTCCACAATTCATAAGGTATATTACCTGTTTTCTTGTGGGGTATTCTATTCAGAATATAATTAGCTGATAATAAAGCTTTCCCCCACCAGTTCTGTGGTAGTCCAAAACTTATAAGCATGGCATTGACCATATCTTTTAAAGTTCTTTTTTTTCTATCAGCAATCCCATTTTGCTGAGGAGTGTAGGGTGCTGTTGTTTGGTGTATAATACCAGAATTTTCACAAAGTTCATCAAAATTTGATGACTCATATTCACCACCCCTATCAGTCCTAAGAATCTTGATCTTTTTATCAAGTTCATTCTCAACTTCATTTTTGTAATTAATAAACCTGCGTAATGCCTCATCTTTACTTCTGAGTAAATAAACATAGCAATATCGAGTGAAATTATCAATAAATGTAATAAAATAAAATTTTCCACCTTGTGATTGCACATATTTTAAATCACATATATCACTATGTATCAATGTTAATGGCTCTGTACTTCTTTCAATTGAGTGAAATGGTTTCTTTGAAAACTTAGCCTCCACACAAGTTTCACATTTATGAGATGTTGAAAAATCAAATTTAGGAATTAGTCCTAAATATGCTAATTTCTTTATTGCACCATAATTTGCATGTCCAAGCCTGCCATGCCATAAATAAGGAGACTCAAGCAAATAAATAGAAGAAATACTTTTATTGATAGAATCCATTACAGAAACATTGACTTTAAAAAGTCCATCACATAGATAACCCTTCCCCACATACATTCCTCCCTTAGTTAGAACAAATTTGCCTGACTCAAAGACCATTTTAAAACCCTTCTTACTAAGAACAGAACCAGAAATAAGATTTTTTCGAATGTCTGGAACATGTAGCACATCATTCGAAGTAAGTTCTTTTCCAGAAGTGAATTTCAAGATGGCCTTTCCTTGACCTTCCACTTTTGAAGCAGAGGAATTGCCCATACACAGTTGTTCTTCATGTTCCAACTTTGAATAACTGGCAAACAAAGTCTTGTTAGAACATATATGGCGAGTGGCCCCTGTGTCCACCCACCAATCCTTGGTATTGGTGACCAAGTTTACTTCAGAAACAACTGCAGAAAGATTCATGTCTGAAACTTCAGTAGAAAGATTGTTCACTTCAGTCACGTTGCCCTGAGGAGGTTTATTCTTCTTGTTATCTTTCTTTGGGCACTTCCGGCAGTCTTTAGCACGATGTCCTGGCTTGTTACACACATAGCAATTCCCTTTGAATCGCTTGAAGTCTTTGCCTTTGGAGTCCTGATTGAACTGCTTTCTTTTCTTGCTATTTTTATGTCTTGCCTCTTCCATCAAATTTGCTTTCGATTCAATGGAATGATTAGAACTTCCATCAAATTTTCTCGCTCATTCTATTATCTTCCTCAATACGAAGACGCACAATCAAATCCTCCAACTATATTTCTTTGCGTTTGTGGTTTAAGTAATTTTTAAAATCCTTCCATAGTGGTGGTAATTTCTCAATAATTGCTGCCACTTGAAAGGATTCACTTAAAGACATGCCTTTTGCTTGAAGCTCATGCAGGATAATCTGAATCTCTTGGATTTGATTAATAATGATTTTGGTATCAACCATTTTCAAATCTAAAAATCTGCCTACAACGAATTTCTTCGTTCCGGCATCTTCAGTTTTATATTTCTTATCCAGAGACTCCCATAATTCTTCTGCAGTTGAAATGGTACTGTATACATTATACAATGTATTATCCAGCCCATTGAGAATGTAATTTCGACATAAAAAATCAGCATGCTTCCAAGCATCGGCTGCTTGAATAATTGCTCGATCATTTTCCTTTTCTTTCAGAACAGGAGCATTTTCATAGAGAAATTTTGTCAGATTAAGAGTAGTCAAATAAAACAACATTTTTTGTTGCCACCTCTTAAACTCTGTGCCAACAAATTTCTCTAGATTCTCATGTGTGGTGACTGGATGAGTCACAGAAGCAACCACAGGTGCCGGAGTTGGAGCCGTAACACTCGTGGTATTTGGGTCATGAGCATCACTCATTTCTGTAATTTCAGAATATAGATATGAAAATCTGTCTTAAGTTGTTATTTATCTATCACAAAAAGTATTGACTACTTAAAAAATACCAACAGAGTTGTCTAATGAAAATGGCCACTGATTTGAAGTAGAAAAGGTAGGAGATTAAGAGTGAGGTATGCGTACTCGCAAATCTCCTTAAGACAGATTTCGCCCCTGCAGAGGTGCTTATAGTTTGTTGGACGTCTGCCTCCCAAGATACAACACTCTTTCGCAAAAATAGGGAAGCACTCCAATGTTCTTGCACTAACGAAATGAATTTGAAAGTACTTCTCCGAGACTAAAATTTTTGGAATTTTTGAGAGGGAGATCCTAAGAAGTTTTTCTCTGATATCCAAAAAATGATAGAATGTGTGTCAATTTATAGACTATATGGTTCCTGGGAAGAGGTTGAATAGGAGGAGATGCATCTCTTGAAGAATAGCCTCGTCCCTTCTCAAATAACCACCTCTCATAACCACCTTTTTTTAAGTAACCACCCTTCTCAATTAACTACTCAATCCACAGCCATTTGATGGAATCCCAAATCAAATCTATTGGCTGAGATCAAACTTCATGGTTTAAAAGAAAAATCCATACGTAGATAGAAGGGTAAAAGGAGTTTAAGTGAATTAAACCAATCCATAATCCCAATGTTTATAGGATAAAATGATAACACATCATTCCATATCTTTTGGATCTCATAAGACATTTTCCAATTCACATGATTTTGAAAAAATCAAATAAACTAAATATAACATATATAATCAAAATAATCCCTTTTTTTTCAACAATCAACACATATGCACTGTCAATTTTGGATAGATAGATGTATGAATACATCACATAAGCATTGTCAGTTTAGGATAGATGGACCAACAGCACACATAACATTGTCAGTTTAGGATAGATGAAGGCAACAACATACATACATTGTCAGTTTAGGATTCACATAACACACATACGCTGTTTATACCATTGTTCAGAAAAGCTCTCTATGCAGCGGCATATGCATCCGTACATGCGGTTCAATAAATCTACCGAACCGACTTTGGGATAATCGACCAATATGCGGGTCTTATCCACATTAACGGTCTAATGCGGCTTATGCGCCCGCTTACGCGGGTGCACCGGTTCTGAAATCCTGCCAAAAAAAAATCGAAAGGGGGGTTTAATCTTCTCCAGCCGACCCTAATTTTTCTCCCTCTCAATCCTCTTCCTCCTCAAAGCTTCCTCGGTCGGTCGGTCGATCCTGCCCGTTGATCCAACCCTTTGTCTTCCTCCTTCAGACTTCAAGCCGGCTTCAGGTTTAGTCGCTCTCTCTCAGTCTCTTTGTATCTCTCTCTATCTCTGTCTCTCTCAATCTCTTTGTATCTCTCTAAGTCTCTCTGTTCTTCTTTACCATCCATTCCTCATCAATTAGATCTTCTTCTAACTTAATCGGTTTCAGGGTGTCTTCTAAATCAGCCCATTCACCAGAACTCATATGTGCTTTACTTTCCCATTTGAATGTTTTTATTTTTATTGTGTACCAAGTACCAACTATGTGTATATATTATATTAAATAAAATGAATAAATATGTGTACAATATGAGTGTGAGACAGAGAGTGGAAAGAAAGCCACCTGGCACAAGCTGATAAAGACAAATGGGTTTATATAGGTCACATGGTTTTTACAAAAATTATGATTAATATTATGATTATCCATAACTAGTATCCCTGCATATATAAAATAAAAATAATTTTTTTTTAGTTGGTTTCCTGTTCATAATAATAAAATATTAATGTCTTAACGTGTGATTAAAAGCAAGACAAAAATGCGATGATTTGTGATGCCTTCAAAAGTATCTCTTGCCTATAAATCATTAGACAGAATCATTTTCATTAATAAAAAATTATAGAACATCATATACTCCCGCATATCGCATATTCTCTATGCGGTACCCTAACCGCACGTAAACCACATACCACATATCAGAGCATTGGTTTATACAATGGTAACGGGAGGGGGTTATATGAGTGAACCGTGTAGTTTTAAGGGCCTATATGAATATTAGCATAAAAGAGGGGTAAATATGAATATCGCCAAATTTTGAGGGGGTTATACGTATTTTCCTATTTTTTAAAAGTATATACATAAAATGTACTATTTTTAAAAAAAATAAAAAAAAAGATCGAGACTGTGTTTAGGGTTAGACATAGAGTTGTCTAAATTTTTCTATTTAGTCTTGTTTGTAGTGTTATATATATACCTCGCTAGTGCACTTACTATAAACGATGTATATGCATCTTTAAAAATAATTTTACATAAGTCATATGATTCATTAAAGTATATATTTTATTCTTTATAAGAACATATATGTCATTACATAAGATTACTATTTTTCAAAAAAAAGAATAATAATAACATATTATCAAAACTCAAGAATTATATAATAAACAAATCAATAATTTAAAGACATAATGTTTACAATTTTATTTGAAAAATTCTAAAATTTAAAATTAAAAAGGTTGATAATTTATAACCAACTCAAAACAAACGCTTTGACATGGTCAATCCAAAATTTTGAATTACAAATACTTATTACTAATAAAACTCTCATCTACCACTACGAAAAATGTAGCGACTCTGAATTTTTTGTCGTAATTAATCCTCTTTTATGATATGTTTAGAATTCCAAATTTTAAATAATTTGGCCTGGTTAGATTTCTCGTTTCGTTGGCTTTCCAACGCTTCTTACGAATCGTAAATTAGATGTGTATAGATCAAGTTATGGAACAAATCGTAACTGGGTGTCAAACTATGTCTGACGGATCTTATAGGTGTCGTCGGGCACCTGGGCGACAGATCTTAGTGGAGCCGTCGTGGTCCTGGGCGACGGATGCAATAGGAGCCGTCGATCTGAAAAAAATTTTGAATTTTGAATTTGGTCCGATTTTGGAAAGAACATGTGCATTAATTGTGATTAATGCGAATCGTTGATGTCATAATTGTGTCCCCACGTGTATGAGAGGCTTATAAACCTCTTTTTCTCTCTCATTGCCTTGAAACCCTAGAAATTTCAAACTCTAAAAGAACTTCTTCTTGTTTTCGGCACCATTGTTGAGGAGCTCGGGAAGGGTTTGATCTAAGGATTCTTGTGAGTATTTTTTTTTGGTTTATGAAGAGTTTTATTATTAATGAATTTTCTTTAAGAGATTCCTCGTTTTATCATTTCATTTTAAGGTTTTTCAAGCAAAAGAATCGATTTTTCTTCTTGGTTCTTGAAAGTTATGTAAGATTTCAAATCCTTGTATTTTGTCAATGTTATGTTGGTGATTTACTATATTTTACAAGTCTTAGAAGTTGTTATTAGATCTTGCAAATATATATTCGGTATTTGATGATTTCTTGAGTTTTCTCAATAGATTTCTTGTGATTTTTATACGATTGAGGGATCTTTGGATCTGATATTTTAGCCGCTATATTGTAGGATTTTCTAAATGAATTATAAGTTTTTCATGGAAAGAATGAATATGTTATGTATGCCTCACGTCTAAGTTAACTATTTATATTAGAAATTTGTAAGACAATCTTTTAAAAAAAGAAAAAGATACACACAGCCCCAATTGCAGCTCGTTTTGTAGTCCATGATTTTTTAAATTTCATACACTCATCTTTTGAAGTGCATGTTATTATATGAAATGAAGTATATACAAAGATACATTAGTGAATTTTTTTATAATGAAAAAAAATTGGGTCATATACTATGTTAGGACTAATATGCTATGTTATCTTAGCGTATGGAGCTGCAAAACGGGCTACAAAAAAGACTGTGTGTATTAGCGCCCTTGAAAAAATCTTATTTTAAAACCATAAAGGCATAGATCTGAATCTATGCATATAGTATTATGATTTTCAGATTTTTAAATACAAATCTATATTATTATATCTCTATGATAGATCTAGTCCTTTCCAAGAGTTTAAATGAGATTTGGTTGGAGTTAATGAGATTTTCGCATGGATTGGCCTTAAACAAATATCTCCTTACTAGTTTACATCGTTTTACAGGGCTCACGTAAGGTTTTAATGATAGAATGTGTTAAAATATTTTCTTATATATATATATAGGCAGCTGATAAGCTGCGCGACGTGGACGATGACATTTACGTGCGTGACATAAGCTCGTCCATTTGATTCAATTTCCACCAATCGAACGAGCCGATTAAAACTTAAAACAAAACACCAAAACCAAGTATACTCATATGGCCCGATTAAAAAAAAAAACTAAACCATGTATACCCATTATACCCCTCCCTAAATAATCACTTCAGACTAAGCCTGTCAATGGGTCGGGTCTAGACCCGGACCCTACCCTACCTGGACCCGATTATACGTGTAACATACCCGACCTGATTTGGACCTGACCCGGCGGACCCGAACAAACAAATGGGTCGGGTCCGGGTCCACCCCGCCCCAACCTGTTGGACCTGAGACCCAATTGTTTTATTAATATATGCTTATATATTATATGACTGTTAGTATTAGTTGATACATAATTTTATTTCTTACTTAACTTATGTTTGTATCCATAAGTTCATAACATTTTTTCGTTGTGTTGATGTTGTAACTTGCAAGAACTTGATTGTTTAATATGTAATAAATTTAGTAATGTATTGTCGTCAGTTTGTTTTGGATAATTAACTTATTAGCTTTTGAATTTGTATAATTAATTAGTTTGTTACATCATTTGTGTTTATTATTTTAGTTAATATGTTAGTGTTTATTGTTTTGAATGTTGTTTAGGTTAATATTGTTTTGAATATTTGTATAATTAGTTATATTTATTGTTTAGGTTAATATGTTTTTTGTTAGTGGTTATTGTTTTGGATATTATTTAATAATTCATTTACTTCTTTTGAATTGTATAGAATTATATTCAAACATAGTCTCATTAATAATAATGTTTTATTATAAAAAATTTCAAATAGAATGATAAGGCAAACAAATACATGAGTTGTCCTCTTTTTTTTTTGTCAACCATCCGGGTTGGGTCGGACCGGACCCGACCCGACGGGTCCGGGTTCGAGTCCACATTTTCCTGGACCATGGGTCCTAGATTGGACCCGGACCCGTCGGGTCTTGCCACGGGTCGGGTCCGGTCCACCCCGACCCGACCTATTGACAGACCTACTTCAGACCCCTCTCTGGTCCCCTCTCTCTCACTCGAAAATTTTCAGATTCACCCCCAAATCGGACAGCCTCGCGTTGGTGTCAGAGACTCCCCTCCTCACATTGACGTCGGCGACACTCCTCCTCACACTGTCCCCCGCCGTTCGGCACCCCATCCCCCCGCGTCGTTTCCGTCCCGGCATCATCCACACCCTAGCATCGTCCACTTCGTGTTAACATCCATTGTTAGTATTTCTTTTCCATGTTCTGATTATTTAGGATTTTTTTGTTTCATTTGTGTTTTTGTTTGATTAACTAGGGCTTTCATATGAGTATTTTGTGATTTTTTTAGGGTTTGTAAATATGTAAGTGTCAAGGGTTTAGGATTTTTTTTTCATTGGGGAAATGATGCTTATATATGCAGATCTTCAATCCGTTTTTTTTTTGTGAGTTTGGAAAAAGCTAAAAAAAAATGTCAGTATTTGTTTCAATTGGGAATCCCATCATTTAGTAGTCATGCACTAGAAATGTTATTTCCTAAGACTGGGGATTTTCCATTATATTTGAGAATTACAGGTTTTCTTCAATTTAATTATAGTATATCAAACTTTTTAGAACAGAGTAAAAGAGAGTGAGTTGTTAAAGAAAAATCCTTCATGAAGTAGATATGTTCTTTAATTAGAATGATGGGATTCCCAAGCTTAAAAAACTATTATTCAAATCTAAATAACAGATGTATTCAGATTTTTATTAAATTCATATGTCATGGATAATTAGATAATGCTAGGATTGAGTGTTTTTTTTTTGGATTGCCATTAATAACATATAGATCTAGATATTTGTTGATGATGTTTAATGCATTTTGTGATAGTTTTTCTCTAGTACTTGGAAAAAAATTGTTAGCTTGTTCTGGGCCATTAATTTGCAAAATGTTTGGATTATTTCATTGGTATGCTAGGATTTAGACTTTTAATTGAATTAAACACTTCATGTTCACTTAGATGATGCTAGGATTTAGTAGAAAAATGTATGTTTTCTTGTAATAACATTGAAACACTTAGAAGCAACCTCGTTGGCATATTACTTTAATTGTTTGTGATTGTTTTATTACCTAGGGCTTTCATAAGTTTTTTTATGAATTTTTTAGGGTTTGTAAATTTGTAAGTATTAAGGATTTTTAATTCTTTTTTGTTTCTTTTTCATGGGGGAAATGATGTTTATATATACAGATCATAAAAAAAAATTCTTGAGTTTGCAAAAATCTTTTCAACATTGAGCCTCGGACTTGGCATCTCCAATTGCTTTAGAGTTTTATTTTGCATTAGAAATATGCGATGACGTGTTTGATTTCTGTTGATTTTTTTGTGTGTGTGTAAGAATTGAGTATTTTTTTTATAGGATAGGTGACCCATATGGCATGGATATTTAGAGAATTATGGTCTTATTTGTTGTCATATTACAGTTAAAATGTTTAGTGGAGTTGACGGTGGACATGATGATGAAAGTGTTGAGAATTTGGGATCTTTATGTGGTGATGATGATAGAGGCCTTTGGATTCTGGACGTAGATGAACAATGTAAACTTGTCATTGGAATGTCTCAAGAAGCAGCAGAGAAGTTTTATGTCAATTACGGTAAAATTTCAGGTTTTGTGTACGAAAATCATCCTCAAAATATCGAAATGTTGATGGTGCAAAAGAGCTCTATTTGAGAGATTTTGTTTTCTCCAAACAAAGATTTAAAGCTCCTTCAAATACAAAACAGATCCGAGGACATACAAGGATAAGATGCAAGGCTAAATTAAGCTGAATTAAAGATGGTTATAGATGGAAGGTGAACAATTTTGTTGAAGGTCATGCCCATGTTTTGTGTACTCCCCCGAAACACACACCTCTTGAGATCACATAGAGAAGTAACATCAGCTCAAAAATCCTTGATTGACACATTTAGAGGGGCAAACATCAGCACTGCACAAACTATTTCTACTATGGGCATTGATTTAGGAGGGTATGAGGAGGTTGGATGTACGGAGAGAGATGTTCGAAACTACATAGGAAAAACCGAAATGAGTTGAAAGACTATGATGCAGAATTATTTATAAACCACTTTAAAGAAAAAGCTGAAATGAATCCATCTTATTATTTTGCGTATGAAGTGGATGAAAAGAACAGGTTAACACATTGCTTTTGGGTTGATGGGGTGCAAGAAAGGCATATGCTCATTTTGGGGATGTTGTTGTGTTTGATACAACTTATAGCACAATCAAATATTCTCTAATTTGTGCACCATTCACTGGAATGAATCATCATTTTCAATCCACTAATTTTGGTTGTGGCTTGTTGAAAGATGAAAAGATTGATTCATTTTTGTGGCTTTTTGAGAAGTGGTTAGAAGCAATAGTAACTAATCCTCCCAAAGCATTCATCACAGATCAAGATCCGGCAATATGAGTTTTAATGGGAGTGACAGGGATGTAGTTGATGTCCTTCAATGAAGAGGACCAGCTAAGCCAAGCAATTCCAACCAAATTAACTTGTTAGGTTTATGGATGCCTGTAGAACATAGTTATGTATTATATATTTAAATGGGTTTTTATTTTGTTGATCTGCGAAAAATTATAAGTCTGATTACCTTTTTGTTGATATTTGAGTGAAGAAGGGTTTGGTGTCAACCACATAAGTTTTTGAGAGTGTCAATGCTAATGTTTGAATGTAATGTTGTATATTTGTCTCTTGTTTCTTCTGTTTTAAAATTTTTCATTGTAGATCAAAGTTAGTCCCCCAATGTTAATTATTGTTTTAAAGATATTGCTTGCTTTTCATTCTCAGGTGTTAATTATGGACTATACTTTTGAAGATATTGCCTGCTTTTGATTCTCAAATGTTAATTATTGACTATACCAATCATTTTCAAATGCTAATGCTTGACTATACCCTGTCACTGCAAATTATAGTTGATTCAAGAATGATTGATTCCCAGTAAAGGAAGCGACTAAGCCGCCTTTTTGTAGCTCCAGATTTCACTTTCTTTCACACTGTGAGGTTGTTGGCAGAGAGAACCTCCTGAAATAGCAAATGTACTTAAGATGGAGATGGCTGAATCAGCAGAATAAGGCTTACCTTATCATACAATTGGCAATGTGTGTTTTTTTGTTCCATCTCACAAAAAATATATATTTGTGCCTCTGTTTGGTGCTTGGGCTACAGAATAAACTAGAGAACCAACTAAAATAGGTTTACAAACTTGAATAGCTGCCCAAAACATTTTAAGATTTTGGCTCAAAAGAAGCAAAGATTGCATTAGTTAGAAAGTCATCTTAAGATTTTGGCTAATTCAATCAGTCACAAGTAATTTATGTTGTGGAAAAAAGTGGGCCTAAGGGTTGAGCATATTCTTCAGATTCTCCAAATTACATAGTTCCACACATGTAACATTTCTAACACAATGCCTTCAACAAGACCTACATCTTCCATAGATTTTCAATGAAGAAAAAAAAACTGGATGGATGTTGAAGGTGATTATTGTGGAATTAAATTCATTGGAATAATGTCTTATACTGCTTATATCAGGAGACCTATCAAGAGGATACCAAATAAAAATAGTAAATCAAAAGTGGAGGACAAATAATCCAAATACTCTGAATTCATTATAGCATCAATAGAGTTTCAACCTTCATTTCTAAATAAGCATTTTGTGAGACAAAAGGGGGGTAAAGAACTGCAATAAAGTAGTAATTTTCAATCCTATTTTTAGTTGTACTACTTCTAAATTTATCTGAATGTATACAGATAATGAATGTAGATCCACATAAATATGTATGAATTCATTATTTACATTCATGAGACTGATAATAGGGTTGAGTTTAGCTAAACTCTCTCCCATTATTTACCATTATCTGTATACATTCTGAAATGAAGGTTGAAACTCTGTTGATGCTATAATGAATTCAGAGTGTTTGATTTATTTGTCCTCCTCTTTTGATTTACTATTTTTTATTTGGTATCCTCTTGATAGGTCTCACAATATAAGCAGTATAAGAACATTATTCCAATTAATTTCATTCCACAATAATCACCTTCAACATCTGTCCAATTAATTTTTCTTCATTGCAGTTCTATTGAAGATGTGGGTCATGTTGAAGGCACTGTGTTAGAAATGTTACATGTGTGGAACTGTGTAATTTAGAGAATTTGGAGACTATGCTCAATCCGACCACTTTTTTCCACAACATAAATTACTTGTGACTGATTGAATCAGCCAAAACCTTAAGATGGCAGTCTAACTAATGCAATCTCTGCTTCTTCTGAACTTCTTGAGATTGAGAGTAAGGTGAGTAGCCAATATTCATGTGTTGGACAGCTTTGTTTGTTGGTAGATCTATTTTAGTGGATTATCCAGTTCATTCTGTGGTCCAAGCATCAAATAGAGGCACAAATATATATTTTTTGTGAGATGGACTAAAAAAAACAGAGGCATGCCAACAGTCCTCATTGTTCTCTCATTTTTTCTGCAGATGAAATAAAGCACCACAATTGTTTTGTAGTGTACATGGCATGGTATATTCACTTCAACACTTGATGGTTTTTTCTTCATATATATACAAAACAAAGAACCAATTTTTTAAAAAAATAACATTTCAAAATTAATTTCCATATCTAGATATTTCCACCACATAGGTTTGAGACAAATTAAACTTCCTCTTGTAGCACTGTCCCACGTATTCTTCCCTCTTCATCTTCTCCATCCCCCAAAAAACTTCATCTTCCATTCATGCTAAATAAAGAAAACAAAACAAAAAAAAATAAAATAAAGTGGAGGATATAAAACTCCTAAAAAAGGATTTTTTTTTCTCTTTCTACCAATGACTGCAGATGTCCAAGATCTTCTTCCTACCTTCACCAATCTCATTAAAGGAGTCATCAAGCTGCCCCACAATCCCATCAATCCCAACCTTCAACACCCCCAAACACCCCTTCATCACCTCCACCCTCTCCTTTTATCTTCCCCTCCATTTCCTCCCCCTTCGTATAGTCAAGCAATAGTATTTGAGAAAAACAATATAGTCAATAATTAACATTTGAGAATCAAAAGCAGGAAATATCTTTAAAACAATAATTAACATTTTCCACCTAACTTTGATCTACATAAGAAATAGGGAGACAAATATAAAATAGAATATTCAAACATTAGCATTGACACTCTCAAAAACTTATGTGGTTGACACCAAACCCTTCTTCACTCAAATATCAACACTGCACATTTCTCTGTCTTCTCAAAAAATGACCTGGGAATAAAACAATAACCAACAAATTAGTGATATAGCAAGATCAATTTAAAAAAAATGTGAATCCAGAATTATAATTACCAAGTTTCAGTTTCATTAAATGCTAATAAAACAATCACAAACAATTAAAGTGATATGCCAAAGAGGTTGCTTATAAGTGTTTCAATGTTATTACAAGGAAAAATACATTTTTCTACTAAATCCCAGCATTATCTAAGTGAACATGAAGTGTTTAATTCAACTAAACGTCTAAATCCTAGCATACCAATGAAATAATCCAAACATTTGGCAAATTAACGGCCCAAAATAAGCTAATATTTTTTTTTGAAGTACTGGATAAAAACTATCGCAAAATATATTAAATATCATCAGTAAAAATCTAGATCTATATGTCATAAATTGAATTCTCAGTTCAAACAAATACTGGCATATTTTTTAGATTTTTTCAAACTCAAGGAAAAAAAATAGATTGAAGATATGGATATATAAGCATCATTTCCCCCATGAATATTAAACAAAAAAAAAATCATAAACCCTTGACACTTTCATATTTGCAACCCCTAAAAAAATAATAAAAAATTATGAAAACCCTAGCTAATCAGACAAAATCACATATGCAATCAAAAAAATCATAAATAATCAGAACATGGAAAATAAATACTTACAATAGATGTTAACACGAAATGAACGATGCTAGGGCGTGGACGATGCTGGGATGTGGACGATACCGGGATGGGAACAACGCGGGGGGACGGGGTGCCGAATGTAGGGAGACGGCGTGAGGAGGAGTGTCGTCGACGTCGACGTGAGGAGGGGAGTCGCCGATGCCAACGTGAGGCCGTCCGATTTGGGGGTTGAAAAAAAATTGAGAGAGAGAGAGAGGGGACCAGAGAGGGTCGAAGAGGGGTCTACTTGGTTTTGTTTTTTTAATTAATCGGAACAGTCACTCTGAAAGATTATTTGAGGGAGGGTATTATGGGTATACTTGGTTTTGTTTTTTTAATTAATCGGACCATTCAAGCATGCTTGGTTTAGTTTTTTTAATCCGCTCGTCCAATCGGTGAAAATTGAATCGGACAGTCCACCTCGCGTTGCGCACGTAAATGTCGTCGTCCACGTCGTGCAGCTTATCAGCTGCCTATATATATATTATAATGTAGGATTTCATGTTCTGTCTCAGGACAGCTCTGATAGGAGCCGTCGGTCTGTTAGGGGATGGCCCCAATAGGAGCCGTAGAGTTGTTTTGGACGGCCCTTGTTAGAGCCGTCGGATTTTCGACAGGTACGAACCCCGTCAGGTCCCGTACAGTTTGATAATGCTGTGACCTAGTCATATTGTTTCTTGCTAAATTAGATTTACTGTAAAACTTGAATTTGGTATGCGAATCGTTGGACCGAAGGTGAGTGGGTCTAGTCTTTATGTAGATTTTGAAACTCTTTATATTCATATCTATCATGACCGCATCATGTCTATTTTATGCATACAAATGTCATATTAAGTATGAAACCCATGAGCATGATATCACATTGAGACATTATTTATGTATGAACTATAAGTTGTTGAATTATTCTTGCATGCATATCATCCATTTGCGTCACATTGTCTGCGTGATGACCAGTCTGCGTGACCCAGTCCAATGGGACTTTGTCTTCGTGACGACCGGTCTGTGAGACCAGTCTCTAGATGGAGCATCTTTCGGCTGCATGTCATACGGGCATGTGTGTCTGTTGCATCATACACACCATTTAGTTAGTATGAGATTTGTGGCTATTCCTCTAATGGAATGCATTATGTTTTATCGTTATACTTGTGAAAATTATATGTATATGTCATATTATGCTATTTTGGGTTTCTTTGAGATTTTTATAATATTTTATTGTTATTATTATTGTTGTTATTATTTGGACGATATAGGTCCATTCACTGAGCACGTGGTAGCTCACCCCTCTTTTCCCAACCTTTCAGAGAAACTGTTGGTGATCATTGCTTGTAGTGAGGCGTTGGTGTCTTAGTTCGCATTTTACCTTCGTTGCATCGTAGGTGTCAAATAAGCTTTCTTATTGGCATGTAGTGAACGTCCTTAGCCTTATCAGCAAAAATAGAGGAATTATTATCAGTATTTAAATAAAGAACTCGTGTGTATTCATTCAAACTTAAGAATGAATTATTGAGATCATGTGGCTGGTTTATGTTTTAAAAATTGAAAGTTTATGAGTTTATTTATATTACTCAATATATTATGGATTGTGTTGCAGTAATACACCGTATTGCATGCCTTAATTAAGGATAATGGGTATGGGAGCGTTACAAAAAATGACCTTCCTGATACTATATTTGAAGCAGTTGTTAGAATCATTTATGATAAGTAACTGAAACAAGTTCTTGTTAATGGTAAAAAGGGGTTTTTGAATGTAGGGACTGTTCTTATTTTACCCGAGGGATTTAAATTAGCCCCCGATCGTATTTCTCCATAAATGAAAGAAAAGATGGGGAATCTGTTTTTTCAGAATGATCGCCCTACTAAAAAAAATATTATTGTGATAGGTCCTGTTCCGGGTCAAAAATATAATGGGGTGTGGCCAAGTGGTAAAGCAAATTCTTAGAATAAAGATTTTTCTCTTTAAATTTTTTTCCGTTTAAACGTTTAATGTTTAAAAATAATTAAAAAATATCATCTCTGATTAAAATCTATCACCAAGAAGAATCCAAATTCTTTCTCAAAAACAAAACAACTAACCTTTTTGAAACACCACAATATATTTAAATTTTTCTTTATGATCTTCAAATGGTTTCCTCCAAAATCTCAAATTACAAGCAGATTATTATAAACATCAAGTCTATATCCATGACTTATGATACTTTAAAAATTAATCAAACAAAAGTCCAAGGATCAAAAAAATACTTGCCTGCCCAGTATATATTAAACATATTTCACACATTATGAGAGTTGGAAAACAGAAAAGTATGATATAAAAGAAGAATCTTGTGAAGGAAAAAAAATTTCATTTGACTTATCATGTCAAATAGATGACCTTATAATGGTGGCAATGTCTTGTAAAAAAACAGAAAGTGATAATAATTTCTTATTATTTAAAAATTAATCCAATATGAAAAATAGACTATCCAAGACACTTGCAATTCTTGTAAAAATTCAAAATCAAAGGAATCCTTTTAGCATTTGGGAAATGTTATATTGTTGTTTTGTTTTGTTTTTTGGGTACATTTATAATGGTTTTTTTTAGCGTTGTTACACTGAGCTTTGTTTACAACTCTATTTATGGCCCTATATATTCCTCGTTATTCCTTGTATGCACTGTAACGAGATATATATCTTGTCATAAATATTTTTTGCACATTCTTTAAATGAGTCCACACAATTCATTTTAAGTATATACTTCATATTTTTTAAAAGTATATTCATTAGATGATGTATATTATTTTATATAGACTTAGACGAAACCATATAAATATTGTATTTTCTTGTGTGTTTTGTGTTCACTTTTAGGGCTAGTTTGATAACTATGGTATAGAAGGAGAATTTCTTATTCCTAATAATCCATTTCTGGTAGATTATGTGGAAGGTAAAATTCTGCTTGGGATATAAAAAAAGAAACACATGAAGGGGGGATTCCAAATAGAATCTTTCTGGGCATTCCAGAAGAGAATAAGAATGAATATCAAATTGCTACATTAATCTCTGAGTTTGTTGTTGGTGGTATTCCCAATAACCGGTTCAACTGTTACATATATATAATGTTTTTGTTTATGTACTGAAAAAGCATTTTGGTTAGATTTAGTTTAGTTCTGTTATTAGAATTTATTTCTATAAATATTAAAAAGATAATCAGGTTATTATTTGACTTAATTGTAATATTCATATAAGAGAAGTAGACCTGGATCATCCATTTGAAGCATATATCTAAAGAAAAGAGGTATGTTTTGATTGTTAATCGAGTAGCAGAAGTTCTTTTATTTCAAAAGGAACAAGTTCAAATTATTTATAATTTGTTATTTTATCTTTTTTTTCAATATTTTGCATTGGGGAAAGTGCACGTTGTAGTTTTTTTTTTTAAAAATGAAATTGGTGGATCTGTCACTTCTTTGATAAATCAAAAGTAGTACAGTTCCTAGACAACAAAAGAAAGCAACAAAATCCATAGGTAGCAATAAGGAGCACATAATGCTGGGTTAGGAGATCTAATTGAACATCCAAATACTCCTCACTCCTCCCCTTCTTCAGGACACAATAAGAGCATTCTGATCCATCCGAACCGAGTGTCCGCCTATACAGTAGCATCCCCATGTCAATATACTCCCCTTAGCTCCTCCTATATGCCCTCCGCCGAAACCGACGTCCCCACAAAAATATTGTCATTCCACCCTCTCCACATTGCCCACATGATCACGGGGACAAGAGTCTGCATAACTTTACTTCGCATGCTCCTATCCTCCCTCCGGGACAATCTGCAGCCCAGCTCCCATAGTTGGTCGAGTGTGTTCAGGTTCCACGCTTGTCCCAACATATGACCAAGCTTACTCCACACCTCCGTCGCCATTGAACATTTGCAAAAAAGATGAATTGTTGTTTCCATGCTAAGCTCACACAGTGGACATTCTGAATTTTCCCCAGGCCGCCAAATCGCACGATACGTGCGCGTCAATAGCCTCTCATTGTAAGCCAGCCATAGAAAGAAACGCACCTTCATAGGAACCTTGCAATTCCATCTTTGAGAATCTTTTCTAGCAACTCCCCCACTGAATGGTCTGTCCCTAACCCACTAAAGATACGCGGATTTGACAGTAAAACCAACAGAAGGTGTTAAGCTCCATACGGGTGCATCTTCTTCTGCTTCTATGATTCAAAAATTTGTAATAACACAATAAAGTTGTGTATATTGGAGGAACTCCACATCCGACAGTCTCCTCTACAGGTGGATAGTCCGGCCTCCCCCATGCTCCGAAGCACTCCAAAATTCCCGCACCATTCCGTCCTTGTTACTAGCTATCTCAAAGAGATCTGGATATACTTTCATGAGAGGCCCCAATCCGCACCAGTGAAAGGTCCAAAACCTTATCCGATCTCCTTTCCCTAATCTCCAGCTTATCACTGACAACATAGGGCTTCCCAACCTATTAATCATTTTGCACACCGACGAGGAGCACCTACTTGGCTTAGGAAGTGACAAAAGTCGTCGTCTCCTTCCTTGAAGACCACCTGATACAACAATTCTCCACACTGCATTCTGAGGATCGCTGAATTTCCACACCCATTTCGCAAGCATTGCTTTATTGAACTCAGCTAGATCAATAACACCCAGCCCTCTCAGTTCTTGCTAAGACACACTGAATTCCAGCTCATCACATGTACTCTCCTTTGTCCCTGCCCCGAGCCACTCCACATAAATATTTCTCTTAGTGTGTCCAATCGTTGAAGAATGGTCCGAGGAAGCTTGAAGTGTGAACACCGGAAGATTGGAAGTGGTGCCATAGAGGAGCCCAATCAGCATTAGAGGAGCCCAATCAGCATTAGACAGTGTCTGAAGGCTCAATGGAAGTCCCAGATACCTAGTAGGGAATGATTCCACCGAACATGAGAAGCGATCTTGGCACAAATCTGAGTCCACCATATTGATACCAAAGATGGCACTTTTGCACTGATTAATACTCAACCCAGAGAGCCAACCAAACATTGTAAATACAAGCATTACCCCTTCCACAAACTGTTCTTCCCCTTGACACAAGATAGCCATGTGTCATCTGCATAAAGAACATGGGAAAGAGGGTATTCCGATCTTCCACACTGAAGTCCTCGAATCCACCCAGCATTTGCAGCCCGAGCAATCATCCTACTCAATGCATTAGAGACCATAATAAATAGAAAGGGAGACAAGGGATCCCCTTGTCGAAGTCCTCTTCTTATCTGGAAGAACCCACATGGGAATCCGTTCAGAAGAATAGACACTGAGGCCGTTGCAATGCAGTCAAAGATCATTCTCACCCATATATTGCCAAAGCCATGGCTAAAGAGGAGTTGTCATAAGAATGTCCAATTCACTTGATCATAGGCTCTTTGGAAATCAAGTTTAAGCATAACCCCTTCCTTTGTAGATGATGCGAACCCGAGATAGCATCTTGGAGAGATCTCCACGAAACAAAAGCCGATGATCATATTCAGTCGATTGGCAAGTGCCTTTGTGACAAATTTGAATATATAGTCATAGTACAGTATAAACTTCACTCGTTCAGTATATACTCCGTTAAAAAATTCATTTTTTTAAAAAAGAAAAAATACGTATTGATTTACCTAGATATGTATTTCACTTTTGAGTATATTAAAATAAAGAAAAATGTTAGATTCAGTCATTTTTATAATCCAAAACTTAGACCACATATGTTATCATTTTTTTAATAATAGTAAACATTATCTAATAAGATATCTGCTTTAATAAAAAGTATATATTGTTATATTTCAAGTTGAATAAACACATTTTTAGTAAGTGTAAGAAAATATTTAATGAGGTTTACACATTGTCAAATGATATATATGCTTCACTAAATTTCTAACAAGCTATATATGACTGTATTTTGGATTATAAAAAAAACTGAGTGTAACAACGCCCTAAAACAAAATCAAAATGGTTGGAGATGTTTGGGCACGATGACTGGGCTGGCCCATCACGGGTCATGTCACAGCAGGCCCGTAGGTCCATCTTACACCACTAATTAGAGTGTTGTTACACTCAGTTTTATTCTCAGTCCAAAACATAGACCTATATACCTCGTTACAGATTTAATTAAGCATATACCTCGTTAGATGATGTATATACATCATTGAATTTTTTCTTACACTTGATAAAACTGGATTCATTCAATTTGAAATGGAGCGATGTGCACTTTTTATCAAAGTATTTACCTCATTAGATGATGTTTACTATTTTTTTTTAAATGAAAACACTTGAGGTCTGAGTTTTGATTGGTGAATGTAACTGAGTGTATCATTTTCCCACTATTTAAACTCTACTCTTTAATTGCATTTTTAAAAGGAAGGACATATATGTTATCCATACTTTTCTTTTAGTCAATTTTACATTTTTAACGTATATACTTGACTGATGAGATATATTTTATTTTATAAAAGTTGAACTATGTCGTCTATTACAAAAAATGTGAATTTTTTTCCCCAAACAAATAAGAGAATATGATCCAGTCCAGTTAGCATTCAAAAAGCGTGGAACTTGCAAATGAGAACAAAATTCATTAACCGTAAAATTATGAAAGTAATTTTTTTTTAAATCTCAACAATTTTTTTATATACCTTTTATAACGTTTGTTAGCGTTTTTACTTTGATATCTCTATCTTTAGGAGATTTGTATGAAAGACTCTCTGATGATCAATTGCGCTAATTGTTTTATCAATCAAAGCGATTTGTTCTAATTGCCCCCACACGTTCATCTGATCAACCTGATATATTGTAATGTAACTACCCCCACACATTCTATCTAATGTTTACATTCAATTGGGGTTAATTTTTATGCACATATAACTAACAAGCATAAGAAGTGTAATTAAGCTGGATGAATGTGAATCAAAATACTGTGACACGATATTTGCTCAAGGCAACCCTACATGCAAAACAGCAAATAATGAAATATTGGATTGCTGTTAATAAGAAGACTGTTTCTAATTAAAACTTGGAATTTTTTTTTATTTCATGCATATGGCATACCCCTCTTAACAATCATTGTATCAATTTTATATTTTTACCCACGTTAAAAAAGATACTCAACCTTTGCTAACTGGATAAAAAGGGTGAATATGATAAACCTGGACAAAAGGGTGCTTGTGAAAGGAAAAATGAAGAGGATATATACAAGGGTGCTTTTTTCTTTTTTGGAAAATTGGTGCTATCGAGGATTTGGTACACTAACCTCCTTCACGAAGAGGTGAGGTGCTAGCCAACTAACTTTATAAAGTGGTGTCCCCCAGATTTGATATATATATAAGGGTGTTGAGAGGTAAAAATAAATTTGTGAGGGTTGCATCTTCTTAAGAAAATGCAACCCTATGTCTAATTCTGTCTGTTGTTCTACCCATAGCCCGTACCGATTTTTTAAAATGTATATTCACCCATTGAAATACATATACTGTTATAAAAGTGAAGCATATACTGAGATATACTAGGGTATTGTTTCTTTGAAAAATGAATTTTTTTTTATATACAACAATTCCAATCAAGTATTCTTCATTTTGATTTTTCTGTTTTAAAAGTCAATAAAATAAAAGGCATAATTGAATTTTAGATATTCTTTGAATTTCTTTTTCTGTATTAAAAGTAAAAAAAATAACTTTATAAAAGATTTGATTTAGAATTGCTTTTCTAAAATCAATTATTTTAATCACTATAAAGCATAAAAAATTTGGAAATTGATTTCAAATGAACCCATTGTACCCACATTAGGATTTTTTGTGAATCGAAAGCTTGTGAAACATATTCTAGCCTTCTAAAAATCATTCTGAGGTTATGTCTAGGATTGGATGGAAGAGGATTAGAGGACTATATTGGACAAATGACATTTATGCAAAGAAATAGGATAAAAAAGGAACTACTTCATCCTTGCCATAAAAAGAGAATAAATCTCTAATATTTCATGTCTACTTGAGTTGCATGATCAATCCATATGCATTCATGTCCATCTTATTCTTTGTACTGAAAGCATGGATGGCATGTTATTCAGTTTCATCATCCTGTGAACGTGATCTTAACATATAGAAGCAACTACTTATTTACTTCTATCACCCGTGTTTTTTTTCAAAAAAAAATTATACGATTTGATTAAAATACATAATTCGATGAAATATCAGAGGAAATTGAAAGTAGGTTATGAAATGCATTTGTAGTTTATACATACATAATTGATTGATTCCTTGACTATTTTGATAGATAATAGGATATGGAGCTTAAAGTTTACTTAAGTTGCATGATTAATCTATCTTCATTCATGTCCATCTTATGCTTTGTACTGAAAGCATGGATGGTATATTATTCAGTTTCATCATCCTCTGAACATGATCTTAACATATAGAAGCAACTACTTATTTACTTCTATCACTCGTAGTTTATTATTATTATTATTATTTAAATTATAAGATCTGATTGTTACATAATTTGATGAAATATAGGAGGAAATTGAAAGTAGGTTATGAAATACCTTTGTAGTTTTATACATAATTGATTGATTCCTTGATTATTTTGATTGATAATTGGATATGGAGCTTATAGTTTACAATATTAATTGAAAATTTTGAGAAATATCCATTGGGGTTCTAAATAAATTGATCAATATTTTGAAATTGAGATATCGAGTTTTTATATTTATTTATCTAAAAAGGGATCAAAATTAAATTAATTATAATAATATGTTAAAATAAATAATTTTCAGTCATTTGTTTGTAATAGGAGATTCATTGATACATCAATTAAATATCAATGAAACACTAGTATTATTAATATATAAATCAATATTTTAGATATTTATGTAACTTGGTGGACAAATAATAACTACTCTTACATGTTTATTAAAATGATGACTTCTAATGCATGTCTTAACCGTATTTTTTTAAATATTACTTAAAATGTTTCTACATATTTCAATAGTACAATGTTCTTGGTTTTGTTACAAAGAAAATTAATTAAAAGTATAAAATGTCTTTTTATGTGTTCTTATCTTGTATCTTATATATGTTCTTTGGTGTATCTATTTGTAGTTGGTTTATACATTGAATTCTAGATGGTTCCAATAATTTTTGTAGTTTCACATCAGTGTGTCAAAATAACAAATCAGTAAACTAGCAAAAAAATGATGTGGATGGGAGACACTGTTACAACATATTTGATACACTTAGTCCTTTTTTTGGTCATGTTATAATCTAGTTTGTGCTTTTATATGAATACAGATGTATTCATGTATGTATTCATGTAAATATATTTTAAATATATCACGGATATTCTAAATATATCTTTATATAAATACACACAAGAATGTACATACACCGATTTCTCTTGTGCAGATATTTTGTTTAGAATACAAATTATTTTTAAAAGAAACTAAAAATTGCTTTCTCCAGTCTAAAATCCAAAAAATATTTGAAAATGGGAGTAAGAGACAGCGTATCATTTTGTGAGTAAAGTCTCCACTGCGATGTGACGCTTGATCATAATGGACTTCTCAAACCAAATGGTATTTGGTTTGAGTGATCTTGAAGTGTTAGGCATTTGTTTAACTCTCGCTCCACATCAAATCAAGGTTAGAATCCTTAATCATTAGTGTTCGTAGCTCTTAGAACATTGAAAATGAGGTTAGAATCCTTAATCATTAGTGTTCGTAACTCTTAAAATAACATTGAAAATGAATGTGTAATGAATCATGTGTTATTGAGATTGATGTAATTATATTAGGGTGAACATCCAACATATATAAATCATGAATTTACAACAGCAACATAATGTAAAAATTTATATAGCTATTCTGCAGTGATTTTTTTTGTATTAGCTATTTTCTAAATTGAATAGTAAAGAAGGAAGATTGCATGTTAAAGCAAAATGACAATTGTTATAAGATTGGAGGAATCCTTGAGTCTATTGAAAGTCCTATATTTCTTATATTATAATAGAATATCCCCATATTTATCATGCCGACATAAGCATATGTAGGAGCTATTCTCTGAGCCCCGCGACCCATAATTCTATTAATGAAGGCCCACGACTTGAATAGCCGGTTTTGAGATTATTAGTAGAGAGATCTCATAGTCTCATATTAATCTCATAAATCCCACAGATCGACGGATCTCTCCCCCACCCATCTGATGGGAGAGATCAGCATTTGATTCTAGGACATCCCAAATCTGAACCAACAAGTATATGAGAACTCTTTTTCTATAGTACAACCCTAAAATAAGTGGTTATTAGTCGGAATAACTTCAAAATGGGTGTTTGGATGGCTGGAATAAATGAGAATATGTATGACACCATAATTAACTAGTATAAAATGATATATGGATTACAATGAACCACTGGAATTACGTTGTTCCAGGTTATTAAACCTAAAATAATATTTAGGCCCACTATCAAATCAACTTTTATCACATTTTATAAATCAACTGTTATCATTTTTTTATATTTTATAAATCATTATCCACACCTTATTTATATTTTATCTAAACAACAGAAACTTTATTATTATATTTCATAACGAGAATAATTCAAAACACAACCAAACAAAAAATCACTTTATCCTTATTTATATTAGAATAATGATAAACCTCGTAATAACTTAATTCTTTATCTGAACGGGGCCTAGGTACTCAAAATCCAGTCATCTTAGAGCCATAAATCTTAGAGCCATTGATTGTTCTTCTTTGCTTTAACTACAATCCAATGGAAGCTATTTTGTGGAATGTAAGGGGCACCAAGGGTCATGTTAAGCAAATGGACATTAAGAATTTTTTGCATTGTCACAAACCGGATTTTGTTAGCTTGTTGGAAACGAAGCTGGATAAAAATTCCTTCAAGGCTCTGAAAAGGAAGATTGGTCTCTATCCGAACTCACACTCTGGTCTGATGCTCGCATTTGTTTACTTTGGAACGAGGATACCATGGATGTCCAAGTCCTAGACACATCTTTTCAGCACTCCCACTATTATATTCATTTTAAGAAATCCAATCAGAAGTTGTTTGTTACTTCTATTTATGCTTCCAATCTCAGTTTAGACAGGGAAATCCTTTGGGAAACTATAAAAAGACTCTCTAATTCTATCGGAGTTGCGGGTTGGATGGTTGGGGGAGATTTTAATGAGGTTTGATTCAGCAAAGAGAAGATTGGGGGCTCTCCGGTGTATTCGCGCAGGCTTCGATTATTTAATTCTTGCATTCAACATTCTAACCTTGAAGACATGAAGTCTATTGGTCAAACTTTATCTTGGAGCAATCAGCAAGATAATCACATCATGTGCCGATTGGATAGAATTCTATGTAATCAAGAGTTTGTCTCTTTGTTCCCCTCCTCCTTGGTGGAATACCTCCCTCCAGGAATCTCTGATCACACTCCTCTTAAAGTCATTTGTGTTCCTTCTTTTCCCTCTGGTCCTAAACCATTTAAATACTTTGGAGCTTGGGAAACTCACTCTGATTTTCAATCCTTGGTTCAGGAAGCTTAAAAAATTCACATATTTGGCAATCCTTTGTATACTTTTGTGAAGAAGTTGTCTCATACTAAGCAAGTACTCAGGCATTGGAACAAAGAGGTCTTTCGGTCAGGTGCATCATAACCTAGCACTCAGGAAACAAGAACTGGAGAAGGCACAAATAGCTCTACATCAGAAGCCAAAGGACTTGGTCTTATGTGCATTGGAAGAAGAAGCTAGGAGCAATTATTTCACTGCTCTATCTCAAGAAGAACAATTCTTAAGGCAAAAATCACGCCAACTCTAGCTGGCAGCTGGAGACTCAAACACGAAATTTTTCTACAACTTTATTAAATCTAGATCTGTCTCCAATACAATTTGTCATCTTCGTTTATCAGACGGCTCCTTTGCTCTGATCCTAAAGAGTTGAAGAACCACATTGTGCACTATTATCAAAATTTGCTCAATAGAAGCCTCTCGAATGCTAACTCTACTCCACTAGTTTATAGCTGTGCCACTGAAATTGAAAATCAGACCCTCTGCTCGCTTGTCACAGAGAAAGAACTTCGAGGTGCAGTGTTTTAGATGAAAGCACTAAGCTCTCTAGGCTCAGATGGTTTTCCAGCTCGCTTCTACCAGCTCTTCTGGTCAGTTATTAAGGATGATTTGTTGAAGGCGATTAACTTTTTCTTCCAACATGGTTGTAATCTTCAACAAATTAGTCACTTTTATTGTACTTATTGGGCCACGTGATTGCATTAAAATATATTTTATTAAGCTCATGAATTTAAATTGATTTATTAAAGAAAATTCTTGTTTTTCTAATATAACTTATATATATATATATATATATATATATATATATATATATATATATATATATATGTGTGTGTGTGTGTGTGTGTGTGTATGTATATGTATATGTATATGTATATGTGTGTGTGTGTGTGTGTGTGTATATATATATATATATATATATATGATGGTATCATTTAACTCTTATGATTTCTCTGATGTGGCCAAGGATTGGGCCACGTGCGCATTAAAATATTTTTTTTTTAAGTTCATGATTTTAAATTGATTTAATAAAAGAAAAGTTTATTAAATGAAATTCTGATTTTCATAAAACTTTATTTTTGTATATATTGTCATGTGAGGTAATTTGTCATTGGGCTTATTCACTGAGTTAATCACTCAACCTATTTCAAATGGCTAGTTGTTTCATAGCAAGGTAACTTACCTTTTGAGGATCAAGACAAAGCATGAACTTTTCATACGCTTCAAGGATCTCATCAAGGTAGCAGTGTTGGAAAATAAATATCAGTTGTAGTCAACTTTTTGGATTTACTTTAGTTTAGATAGCTCCCACAGGGGTGATTTAGTATGTCTATCTATTCTAATATTTTAATATTATTTATTTTATTGTCATCGTTTTTTTATTATATTTGTATTATATTGGTATCATTTTAAAAAAAATGAGTACAAATTTTGGTCTTGTATTTGGATTCAGTGTAGTAGCGACCCATTTACTGTCCAATAAACAGTTATGTAAATGCGGGGCGTTACACCAGGTGAGGGGCGGTTAGTTGAAACTAGCCGCCAAATGAGGGATGGCTACTCTCAAAGTTGCACTGGAAACTGTCGATTATAAGACATGCTTTTAAGTATTTTCAAGCATGGGAATCTCACCACAGCTTTGAAGAGGTGGTCAGAAAAGTCAGGCTCCAAAGTTTCATGGGTTCTCCTATGTACTCACTTGCAAAGAAGCTCCAACACATAAAAGTGGTTCTCAATGACTAGAATAGAGAGGTTTTCGGTCCGGTTCAGAATCAACTCCAATAGTGTAAACAAGGCTTGACTAGGCTCAATTACGAACTCTCAGTTCCCCTCAAAACCAGATTCTAATCAATGCAGAGGCTACAATTAAGGAGGAATACTTATCTCTCATTCATCGAGAAGAGCTCCTACAACATCAGAAATCTAGGCAAACCTGGCTCAAAGAAGGGGACCAAAACTCAAAGTTCTTTTACTCTACCATAAAAGCCAGGGTTGCACTCAATACAATTAGGAAATTCTCAACTGACCCTTCTGAGGTAAAATCCATGTTGTCTCTTGTTACAAAGTCTTGCTTAATAGGGAAGCCCCTTCTCATGTTATGCCCCGAGGCAGCCGTCCCCGGGACCATACCAATCATTTACTTTGGCAAGGCCAATCAGTTTCTCTTAAATCTCACCTAGTCTCTTGGGATACCACTTGCCTTCCCAAATCAGAGGGGGGACTTGGATTCAAATCCATCAAAGAGTGGAATGCAGGGGCTGCTGGAGCTCGGTTTTGGGAGATCATTTGTGATAAAGACTCACTTTGGGTTGCTTGGGCAGCCTGTAGGTACTTAAAAAATGACAACATTGGACTGCTAAACCACCAGCCGGCTGCTCAACGTCTTGGTCATCTATAATCAATTCCAGAAATTGGATCTCTCCCAAGGTGAAGTATATAATTTTTGAAGGTATCTTCATCAATGTGTGGTCAGATCCTTGACTCCAAGGTAAAGGACTTAAGTATTGGCTTGGGAGGACTTCTTACATTTGGGGTCCTCCACAAATGGCTACTCTTAGCATGCTCATCCATGATGGTAAATGGCACAAACCGCCCCGATGGCCTCCATCTTTGGATTTTCTTTGGGAGGAAATATGCCTATTGGAGGTTGGTGGGAGAGGTTCGGATGTCCTCGTTTGGACTCCTAGCAAATTTGGACATCTAACCTTGTCCACAGCTTAGCAATTCCTCAGGAGCTCCAGGGCTTCTCCTTCCTGGACTAACTGGATTTGGCAGCCCCCTCAAACTCTTGTCATCATCTTTGTGCCTAGCTTGCATTCCACAACAAGTTACCCACCAAACAAAGATTACTCAAGAAAGGACTTATTAGAGATAAAGCAAATGTGTTCTTTGCCTTGCGAACGATGAAGATGTCCACCACCTTTTCTTATCCTCCTCATTTTCTCATTTCATTTGGTGCTCACTGCTAAAAGGGCTTCAGATCAAAGGGAGACCACCTAGCTCTATGTTGGAGCTCCCTGATTGGCTGACTAAACAACAATTTGCTCCTATTATGAAGACTATCCTATAGGTTACTCTCACTCACATCTTATGATCTATTGGCTAGAGTGAAGGGCAAGGGTTTTCTCTAGATCCAACACTTATAAACAAGGGATTGTGAGAAGCACACTTTGTTCCATTAAAGACAGGCTTTCCACCATGTCTCTAAAATCCCCTCCCTCCACTGTTTTACAAAGGGTGGATGACTTCCTTTCAATCCAATTTGTAGATCTTCTCCCCTCAGCCTTTGATGTCTGTTGGTCTCCACCACCTACGGGTTGGGTAAAGATCAATTCATATGGCTCTTTGGCAGATGATAGAGGGGGCTATGGTGCCTTGGTTCACAATGACAAAGCTGAATTCTTGTTGGGCGTCGCTGGCCGTAATGATCTCCCCTCGATAAACCTCCTTGAGCTTAAAGCAATGGAAGCAAGGATTCGGATTGCGATTCAAGCTGGGTTTCAGGACCTATGGGTTGAATCTGATTCAACCACAGCGTTGACATGGGTAATGAACAAGGGTAATAGGCCTTGGAGTGCAATTTGGCTTCTTCGAAGTATCTCTCAGGGGCTAGAATTCATTCATGCATGGAGATTCACTCATATCCACCTCGAAGGAAATGCCCCTGCAGATTTTCTTGCGGCATACCAATCTGCTCGTGAAGAATCTCGGATCATTTTCTCAGGTTTATGGCAGGAGCTCATTCAAGCTTTAGAGCTCAATCGGATTGGCACTATATATCAGAGAGCGAAAAGCTAATTCCTTTTTGTTACCATCGTAAATGGTGTATGGTTCGTTGGGTTTTATATTGAGGGAGTTTGGTTTAAAGGGACGCAGGGTGGCCTGGACTGTCCTTCCCTCCTTGAACCTAGACAAACTTGACATAGAATCCAAACACGTGTTGTATAGAGGGTGACACTTTTTGTAAAGTTCTCAATTTTTATAATAATACAAAAGTTTGATTACCAATAAATAAATAAAAAAATCTCTGCAGCAGTTTTAGAATTTCATAACGATATGGGGTGTTCATGTAGGGTGCAAATCATTTGGAGGAGTAACTTATTCGTTGATGATTGGATACGTGCAAAGGTTTAATTATTGAGAATACTTATAAAAATATATATAGATGGAGAACATGTCTAATGTTTGGTATTGATAGTCATAGTTGAGTGAGCATCAAATTCACAATATTTTTAAAGAATATAAAAATGAGTGTGGACTGCTGTGGGTGTTAATTAGTGTATAAGGGATTGTGTCTATCACTATTTTAAAGTCGCAAAGTTGGTAAAAGCATTTTCAAAAGCCTTCCCATATCACTCATTTCTTTATATGGGGAGCCAGATCTTGTAAAAACCAGGTCCAACAGTCTCCCTAGCTAAAAACCTCTCCACTACATTTTTTCTTTAACAACTCTTTATATCATTCCCTACATCCAAAAAATGATAAAAACACTATGTTGTATTGTTGTCCCATTCCCCTTCTTTCCTTTTTTGCAAAATTTTATTTATGATTTTTAATAATTTTTATTTTTTCATGTTTTTTAAAAAATTTAATTTACTATTAATTAATTTTTTGTTCATTATTAATATTTTTATTTAAATGAATTTATTTCAATTCATTTGATAAATATTATAGTGTGATTTTATTCATTTGATATTTAGAGATGTTGTAGTTCACAGATATAACTTGGTGTGTCTAGTCATTTTGAATAAAGATAAGGAGGGTAAGAATGAAGAGGTTTTAAGAATGACAAAAGGAAAATGGCTCCCTACATGTGATAGAGAATCAATCTTTTCCCACAATATAGGGAAACAAAAGAGAGAGTTTTGGAGATGCTCTAAAGAGCGAGGGGAGGGGGAGGGATTGATTAGTCATTTTTGCAATCTCCACCTTCCATGATACAAAAAGATTTAATTCAAATTTATATTTTATTATTTGTAAAATTATAAACTTTAGGTATAGGACCACAAAATTAGCAAGGATATTTGTCCATAACATTTTCTATTGTAAAATTAAGAGAGTTGCTGTATGAGTTCTTTGTGAACCTTTTATTTAATTCAAGAATGAGCCTTGCATCATAATAGAAATAATATCAGTCTTTCCTCAATGACATATGGCAAGAGCTATCAAAAACTACCATGTCAATATCTTACTGAAGATGTATCATTGTTGATGGGATCCAACCCTTAACCCCATAGCCATTGACGGAGGGGCAAGTTTAAACTTCTCTATCATAAATAAACATGTCAATCGAATGGATACGGAGCGCATCTATCCATATCTGAACTAAATATCTAAAATATTATCCGTATTCGATATCCGACGGATATTTAAAATCATATATCCATATTTGATCCAAACATTCAGATACGAATTCGAATAATTATCCGAAATATCCAAAACACAAAAATTAAATAAAAATCATCAAAACATGCATGCTTCCACATCATATTCAAGCAATCTCTAGAAAACCAACAAGAAAAGCTAGAGAAGAAGAGGAGGCAGTGCTAGTGAATGATTTAAGCTAGTAATGTTGGGGAGAGAACAAGGAATGAAAATCGCACCGTTGATCCATTTGTGATGTGTGTGGTAAAATGAGGATCAAAGCCTTTCGCTCTATTTAATTTGGAGTTGGAGAAAAGAGCGCAAAATTGTCCGAACCTTTGTTAATTATCATTATTCTCGTTAAGTCTGGCGGTAACAATATTCCACAACTAACGACTCTCAAATTTTCAAACTAACCGACCTATTTGCTATATATGATTTGATTTACTAATCCTTTATGTTGGAAGGAGTCAAGAGTCAAATGTTTTGGCAATTCCTCGCGGGTCAATGAATCCATATTATTTTGAATCAAAACGCTGAGGCTGAAAACATTCCCAATATATATTAATAAATAACCCATATAAAGTGTGTTGTTGCCCTAGAATCTGAACCCATAAATTTTCATCTAACGGTTGAAAACAATCCTAATATATATTAATAAATAATCAGTTAGATATGGATATTTTTTGGATCGAATATAGGCAGATCCGTTTCAATCCGAAAATTTTCAAATATGGATTATATTTTTGGATAGGAATACGGATTTTTCGGATATCGGATATTATCTGCATTTTCGGATCGGATACGGATGGTTTTTCGAATAATATTATTGTATAATCTACGATCACGGTCACCAACAAAATATCACAGCTCGCTAGATTACGGTTTATGAACCGTGATCTATTACTTTTGATAACGGTTTTTACCTGTGATCTTTGACCCTTTTTGTAGTAGTAATGATAAACATACGTTTTCCTAATTAGCAAATTTAGGATTGACATGCTATACATAAGTTTATGAGGCCACATTGACAATCATGTGAACAAACTTCAATGAGAGCCCAAGCAATCCTCGAGGACAATCCCGCAAACAGTATATATACCTTCAGAAGATATTTGATTTCAAACTCTGATCCGATTCAAACATCAATATGCTATGTTAATGTGCCTTATATATGGTCATGTACCGGGTAGGGCTATTTGCACCCCTCTGTTTGCTGAGCACACCCCTTTTAAATGTATTAGCATTTGAAATCCATTTATAAATGGATACTAAAGACACCCATTCTGGAAAGGGTTAGCCACGTGAGTGTCTAAGTATGTGTAATTTATAGCCACGTCTAATGTCTATGGGAACAAAAGTGAGACCCGTAGGTGTTAGAATAGGTTAGACACACGAGATGTCTAGGTAGTAGTAATCTGTAGACACTACTGAAGTCTATCATAACAAAAGTGAAATCCGTAGGTTCTAGAATGAGAAAGACACCTAAGATGTCTAGATATATTTGATCCGTAGACACATATGATGTCTATGGGAGCAGAAGTGAAACTTATAGATTCTGGAATAGGTAAGACACCTGAAATGTCTAGGTATTTGTATTACCTAGACACTGCTGCAGTCTATCAGAACAGAGGTGAAACCCGTAGGTTTTAACTAATTAGATAGACACCTGAGGTGTCTAAGTATATGTGATTTCTAGACACTTATGCAGTCTATCGGAACAGAAGTGAAACAAGTATGTTTTGATTAATGAGGTAGACACCTGAGGTGTCTGAGTATATATGATCTCTAGACACTGTTGTAGTCTATGGGAACAAAAGTGAAATCTGTAAGTTTTTACTAATGGGGCAGTCTATGGGAACAAAAATGAAAGTTATAAAGTGGTTCAACAACATTCATAAACACATATTTGTTGAAAAACATTCAAAACTCATTTCTTTCATTCAAAGCTCATTCTTTCAAAACCACATAAAAATTGATCAACATCATTCATACATAATCATATAAACATTGTTCAACCGGTAACAAGTTCTTTCGACAAAAAAAATAATATACTTGTTGAAGTGATTTATAAAAATACATCTAACACATGACTGATTACATAAAAAACTCAAAATGATCTGTTGAAGACGTACACCATTCGTGTATTTCAACTGTCGACCACCCTCTTAAAACGTGTTCTCTAGGAGGTGACTTGGGGTGACTTGACAATGACGGAAAATGTGTGTTGTCTTAACAGTCGTTCAATATGTTCTATACATGTCTTTGCCAAACACCCGATGTATGTCACCCTCCTACTAGTGGGTGCAAATATTGTGATATAGTGGTACGCTACATTAGAAAAAATATTAATGTGTTAAAAAAAGCTGCAACATGATTTATCATGTAATGATCAAGGATTGAAAGAAACTCAACAATAACAACCAATCATGAAACAAAATAACAAACTACTCATTAGCATTCCCAATTGCCTAAATCCTCTGATATAAGAAACGTTTCTTAGAATCCATTGTCCTTATTATGTTAATATATACTCTATTACAAATGGCATAAATATATATGCATTCAATTAACTTAAGTATGTATTTTTTGGAGGGGACATTAGCTATTACCATTAAAGGAGGTGAGGGAAACAATCAATTTGTTATTTTTTTGTGGCGATTTGGAGGGACAAATGAAATGTTAAAATTTTCTTTTTCGGAAAGGATTGACACATGGAGTGTCTACGAAATGTGAAACCGTCGACATTGGTAGTGTCTATGCGTGCAGAAGAAGGACAACTTGTTCACATTTTCAATTCCATCCCCCCCCCCAACCTCGTCTCCTGGTCTACCTCGTCTCCACCTATGCCCATCACTCCCTCCACGAACACTGCTTCCACGCATTCGCCGTGAAAAAAGCGCACATTTCCAGCGTCGGTTTTGACCGGACGACCCTCCTCACCACCTTTCCGTCCGTGGATGTCAAGGGCTGCCAACGTATCTTCTCGGAGGCGCTCTTCCCTACCGACCCAGCCCCACCCTCCGCCACAACCCCACCCTCTTCCTCCTCCTCCTCCTCCTCCTCCTTTTCCTCTTGCATAAGTTTTTAGGGTTTGTAGTGGGGTGTGCAGTGGAAAGTAAAATGTTACATAAATACTGGGGTGTGTACAGAACTCAAATTATTTGGGTGGGGTGTGCTCAGACACGGGGTGTGCTCAGCAAACAGAGGGGTGCAAATAGCCCCACCCTCATGTACCGAGGTATATACCTCGTTAAACGAGATTTATATTTGTTATCGTTTGCAATTTTCATGGGTTTTTAAACAATATTGTACAGAATGCTAGACACTAGTCTCGAATGGTTGAAAAAAGACTAGGATTAATCACCTAGGCAGATATTAATCAGGGATTAATTAATCACTTTTTTATATATATATATATATATATATATATATATATATATATATATAATTTTATACTACAAAATAATAACAAAGTAACATCAAAACAAAATAAATAATATAAGCATAATTTTTAGGATAAAAAAATGATTAATAAATATATAATATATAAGGTTACTTAATAGCTTATTAATCAATTAGGGATTAATCAGAAAAGCAGATAACGCTAAGCATAGCGAGCTAGGACAACTTAGGCTTAAGCGGGGAATTAATCGGGCGGGGCTTAGGCAGGATGTTTAGAACATTGGTTTTAAATAATGGGTCCATGCAATACATCATAAAAATGCATGTATATACATTTTCTATAAAAACATATACCTCATTAGATGAGATTTAATATTTTTAAAATATCAAAACAATTGTCCACATAACCGTCCTATAGACTGTTCTAATATTATTCTTATAAAACGACGAATTTCAATACATGTGTGACTACTTTATAAAATATCACGATATATTGTCTAGGGCTGCAACTCCAGTGGGTTCGGTTCAGCTTAACCCCAACCTGAACCCAATATGAAGTTCAAGGTGCATAACTCTAACTCACCCAACTCGATGACTTTAATCCGAACCCAACTTGTGGCAACCTGAATCAACCTGCGGAACCTGATTTTTAAGCTTATTTCATAAAAATGAATTTCAAAACAAATGATATATATTTTTAACAAAAAAAACACAAATTTTATAAATTTGTGATCCAATGATAGAGATTCAGAATAAATAATCAAGTATCGATGGCTCATAGCCTATATAGAATATTATATGAGTGTCTACTATAGGTTTGAATTGGGTCGGACTGTTTGTGATGTTAATCTAAACCCAACTCGATTATATAAGCAACCCGAATTTATCTATTTCAATCCAAACCCAACCCACACAAAATTCAGGTTCAAATAGAATCATTGAACCAAACATAAGTACAGTAGATGTCCAAAATTGACGGGAATATGCACGAATTTGATTTGCAGTAATATAGATATATAAAGATGTCCCACACAGGCTCATGCCAGTGGTGTACCCTGGTTCGAATCTTGCCACTCGCCAGCCGCGAGAATGGAAAATACAGCCCTGTTGGGCTGAGCAGTTGTGTTGGGCTTTAGGCCCACTGTTGTTGTTCTGTGTTGTGTGTTGGGCTCTGGCCCACAGTTTCTTTGTATTTGAGTAAAGGGGATAGTGCCGCCTTGTCCAGGGTCTCTATGTACCGAAAAAAATAATATAAAGATATTATTTTCTATTTATATTTTAAAAAATAATGTGAGAATTTCCTTTTTTATGCTTGTGAAAGATTGTTCTAGACATTTTCGATGTGAAAATTTTACACAGTGAAAAACTAAAACTGTTAGGTTTGTGTCATTTAGAGTTTTAATTTCGATCGGAGTCGCTAAAATTTTGATTTTTAGTTATCTGCTGGGGTTTGAAGACTCTAATTGAAATTCTAACTGCATATTATAGGGCCTACTACTGTTTTGTACTGCCCATAAAATTTTCATTTAATTCCGATAACGTTTTTGGAATTATGCAGTTTTGATTTGGTATTCGGATTTGATTTTGTTAAAAACCAAGATGATGAGGTAAAAATCTAATATTATTACGAGATGTTCAGTTTTGTGCTAGCTATCGTACAAAAGTAGAATTAGATCAACTGGATTCGTGTATCAAATGTTATGGGCATTTTTCAATTATACCCTGAAGATGTGAAATCCTGGGAACAGCCCTGTAAGATGTTCAGCCTAGATTTATGAATAGCTGGAGAGGTTATTTGATCTGGGTATAAATATAAAAGTTGTAGATAATCTTCTTTACTTTCCAATGATATTGGATTGTGTAATTCGGAGCTGTATTGAGGAAGTTATGGCTGTTCTAGTGAAGCCCGTCCAGAATTACGGGTCAGGGACGATTTGGTCGTTTGACTCATCTTTTGGCTATTTAAGAGCCCAAATATCTCTCATCTCTCTCATTCTCGACTCTCTCTCGACCAGCTCTTCTTGTGTGAAAATGAAGAGGAGAAAGTGGAGGTGGGGATGAAGTCTCCTCTTCCGATGTTATTAAAGGTATGTTGTTTGAAGGGAGGTGCGGAGGTCGATGGTGATAGCGGTGGAGCTGCGGCGTGCGGGCGTGCCGGAGCCACGTATAGACCTCCCTCTCTCCTTGGTTGGGTTCAGCCATGTCTCTTGTGGCTGTTGAATGAGTGAAAGCTTCATTGTCTTGTGTTGTTGTTGTGTGTGCTTGGAATTGAAGAAGATGAGGGAGATAAGCACATACTCATGTGTTATGTGTTGTGTATGTGTGCACACGACGCTTTTATGAGTATGTGTGAGTGAACCTAGTATTGTCCTTCTTCTCATCTTTCCAATAGTTTTCCTCATGTATCACCTTAACTTCTGTTTGTGTACTAAAGGGGCGTAGGCTTGACGCATTGATACGCACGAGATCACATAAGAGGTTTGCGGGGCTACGGGCGCGTGCTCGGTGTGCTCGCATGCGTGCGAAGTGCGTGGGCAGCGTGCACAAGGTGCTCAAGGGCGTGCTTGGCATTGCCGATGCGTGCGGAGTGTGTGGGTAGTGTGCACGAGGTGCTCGAGGGCGTGCTTGGCCTTGCCCGATGCGCGTGGAATGTGTGGGCAGCGTGCATGAGGTGCTCGAGGGCATGCTTGACCTTGCCTGATGCGTGTGGACTGTGTGGACAGCGTGCACGAGGTGCCCGAGGGCGTGCTTGGCCTTGCCCGATGCGTGCGGAGCGCATGGGCAGCGTGCACGAGGTCCTCGAGGGCGTGCTTGGTGTTGTTCGATGCGTGCGGAGTGTGTGGGCAGCGTGCACGAGGTGCTCGAGGGTGTGCTTGGCATTGTTCGATGCGTGCAGAGTGCATGGACAGTGTGCACGAGGTGCTCGAGGGTGTGCTTGGCATTGTCTGATGCGTGCGGAGTGCGTGGGCAGCGTGCATGGGATGCTCGGAGGGCGTTCTTGCGGTGCTCGGACACATTTGAAGTGTGCTTTGGGATGTCAAGCACTTTGTTACGGCCTAACCCAAACCATTGGACGATTCTTGGCGAATTGGTATCATACTTTGGATTCAAAATGTCGCACTCTTGCGTTTCGCGAGCAGTACACTCGTTAGGTGAGTGGTTTGATTCCAACCCTTCCGGGAGCGCTCGATGCATGCAGTTATGCTTCGCGCTTCCATGGGCCTTTATTTGCACCCTAAATATGCCAGATATCATGCATGCTAGGTTGTATAGCTCGTATATTGTGTAGAACCCCTATTCTACCTTATACTTGCCTATGTATTGTATAGAATATGGCATGACTTAGGTAGTTTTATTTGAAATACTATCCCTATTTCTATTCATATCAAGTATGTTTAACTTGGGTTAACAATGGGGTACATGCATAATATTCATTTGTTTAGGACTTGAGGGTGTGGTATAGTTGTTGCACCCATCTTGTTGAGGTAAAACTATGACCCGCTTCAAGAGAGGATGAGGCATTCCCTCTCTCTCGCCCTCCCTCTTTTCGCGAACTAAGTAAGTAGATGTAGTTCCTACTTGACTCAGGTTTGCTTGAAATTATTGGCATGGACCTATTGTTGCACGGATCGTGCTTAACCCTTCCCTTCTAGGTTGGTGTTATCCAACGTATGTTAGGTTGTAACTTGTGTGTTTAACTGATTGATGTCGTGTATGCATGTTTAAATAGGTCATCCTTGGGTATTAATTGCATATCATGTATATGCTTATTGGGTTATGAGCCTTGTCTAATGAGATTAGACAAGTATATGACCTCTTATGGGGTCATACTATGGCATTGATACTAAGAATAAAATATTTTCCCCGCATCTGGGTTATGTGCCCTGGAGGGAATTCATGAGAATTCGTTGCGCTTATCAGTTTTGATAACCGGTGATGACGGATCCAAGGGGATCATATTCGTGAGTGTAGATTGGTTCTTTCCTTCGTTGGATCCGAGTAGGGACTTCCTGGTTGAAACAGCTGGCCTGACAGAGGGCTCCCATCCATAGGAGCTGCCGATTTGTGAGGATGTGCTGATCATGGGAGTATACCAGGTATGGGCTTCCTGGATACGAGCTACCGGCGGACCAAGGGCGTAGAAACAATCTAGATTTCTCCCAAGCGCCCATATCACCCCGAGGAGGGGGTGAGGGTGAGGGTGTAGTGGGTAGGCGTATGATGACCAATGACGACGGATCCAAGGGGATAATATTCGTGAGTGTAGATTGATTTCTTTCCTTCGTTGGATCCGTGTAGGGACTTCCTGGTTGAGACAGACGGCCTGACAGAGGGCTCCATCCGTAGGCGCTGCCGATTTATGAGGACGTGTTGATCATGGGAGTACATCAGGTATGTGCTTCCCTGGATATGAGCTACTGGTGGATCAAGGGTGTAGAAAAAATCTAGATTCCTCCCAAGAGCCTATGTCACTCCGAGGAGGGGGTGAGGGTGAGGGTGTAGTGGGTTGGCGTTTGATAAGCATATTATTTTCACATTTAAACCCTTTAATTTAGTTTTCTATTCCTAATTTTATGTGTAATAATGACTAATATTCCAAATTTATATGTTATTACAGGTAATTGAGATAAATGATGATTATCAATGCAAGATACTCTATGAAGCATTTAAAGATATGAATGAGAATCAAGAGGACTCTAGAAGATCCGAAATTATGCAAGAAAAAGATTTGGTGAAGAGAGAATCAAAAATCAAATTCCAATCAAATATTCTTCAAATCAATGTTGAAACCGTCCAATTGTTTTGACCATAACTTTTGCCTCAAATATCGTATTCTGGCCCAAAATATGGCGTTGGAAAGATATTTTCAAGATCTACAAATCAATGTTTCATGAATATTTTGAAATTCCACCATATTAGGGGTCAAAAATTCATCCGAAGATTCTGCAGAAAATCAATGACGGGAATGAAAGCTTTTACCTGCTAAATCTGTCAAAGATGCATATTAGGAAGGTTAATGGTTAATCTTGACCATCCAATTTATTGCAAATCAACGGTTGAAATTCAAGGCTGAAGGCTATAAAAGGAACACATATGAAGCCAAGAAGGAGGAATCAAACAAGGAGGCAAAAGGACAACCAGAGGAGAAAGATTCAAGAGTTTTCTTTTTGTTTTTCTTTTCATATGCTTGTAGTCATTTAGATCTGAATTTTTATATTAGTTTTTTTGGTTTTCAGAATATTTTTTTTATATAATATGGTTTCTTTTATTTTTCTTTTATTTCGTTTGATCTTGACTAGCTAAATCTTCAACTAGGGTTGAAGATGAAAACATGCAATGCTAGTTTAAGATTTTATATTTAGATCTGAATTCTTCATATTGTTTGCTTTATTGAGTATCAATCTCTCCTTCAATTCTCTTTTGAAACCTTTTATGTGAATTTCTTATTACTTTCTTCAAAAATCTCTTGTATTTGATTTGATAAAATATGCTTTGATTGAGTTCTCTGATATTTTATGCTCTTCTTAACAAGTTGAATATTGAGTTGGTAGATTTTATAAAGGGAAGGGAGATAGATCATTATATTAAGGTTTTTAATCGTAGAATCATCTTCAAGGATCTCTTGTTTAGGGTTTGATAGGGTATGCTTGATTAACTATTTTGATATCTTATTCTCTTCCTAATGTGTGAATGTTGAGATGATTGTTTTGATTTTAAATATGATTTTATGAAATAATATGATTTTAAATATTTATTTTCCGATTGATATTTGATTAACGTCAGTATTGATTGAGTTATATGATGGAGTTTCATATTTGAATATAATCCCTACATTGGTATTGCATGGTGGATTCTAAAACCCTAGTTATCTTCTTATATTCATATTAGCTTTTAAAAAAAAAAACATAATAAAAAAAAAACTTCATCAATCTTTCTTTCTAGTTCGATTAGTTAAATCAATTAATAATCTGATTTGAACAATTCTCTGTGTGTTCGACCCGTATTTGCTAGATCTATACTACTGTAACGATCCGTGCACTTGCGGTAATTAATAATAACTTAAAATATTCAAACAGCGTTGGTTCGATCTGCCAGTTTGTACAATTTCTCAAAGCTTATGTCATCCTTAGGGAGGGTGAGGGTGAGGGTATTGCTCCCAAAATCCTATGTCACCCGACAGGGTGAGGGTGAGGGTGTTGGTGTGAGTGTGATGGACTCGAGTTGATACTTGACCAACCAGCTTGTGTATTTGGTTTTTTCATGGGGTTCGCGTTGCGAACATGTAATGGTTCCTCCCAATATCGTCGTATACCGGGGCCCCAATGTTGAAGGTGCCCTGACAGAGGACTCCCATTTGTAGGTACTCCTGATGCATTCGATGGATGTACTGATCATAGAAGTGTACCAGGTGAGGCTACACGACGGTGGGCCACCGAACGATATTGCGAGCGTGAATCGTTCTCCCCTTCACCGGATCCGTGTTGATGCTTCCTAGGTACGAGCCGCCCTGGGTGGACCCCCACCTGTAGGTACCATCGAAGCGCTCGACAGTGTACTGATCGTGGCCGGCTCCAGGTAGAGGCTGCCCGGGAGAGCTCTACCGGATGACGAACGGTGTAGAACATCAAGTTTTGTCCTTCAAGTCCCTAGGTTTACCCTTGTGGGGCTAGGGCGAGGGCGGGGTATGGTCGCACCGCCGCGTGACCTTGTTACCCTTTGAGTTTCTACCCATGTTTTTCCTTGAAAGGAAATTGCCTTAGTATCGAATTATTATGTTGGTGTTTGGTTTCTGGTCACTCACTGAGCTTGTTGCTCACCCCTCACGTACTGTTTTTTTTTACAGGGACGTTGTTGGGCGTGGAGCTGGAGCTTCCTTGTGGCGTGGTCTGGCGTGTGTGGAAGTGTCCTGTCCGACGGATTGGCGAGTGCGAGGTTGTCAGCAGTCCTAGCGTCTTGTGTATTTGAAATCATGCGTGTTGAACCTGTTGTATTATATTTAGCTAGACTTGGCTCTCACATGATAGTGATTGTATATTCAGGTCTGTAATAATGCCTTTGATTTACAGACATATTGATATTATTGTATATTGATATTATTGTGCTTCCACATTTCAGTTAAAGTTATCAGTTCTCATTGCTTCATTAGCCTTGTGTATTATTTATTGGAGTCATTTGTTGACCTCTTGTATGATAGCTGATGCTTATATATTTGTCACGTCTCGGGGATGCCTCGGGCGTGACAAAAACAAAGATCCAACAAGCGTTGAAATCCTCCAACAAACCACAATTGAGAATAATAAAATTTAAAAATATATTAATGAAAGTTGAAAACCCTAGATTACAAGCCTCCCTTTTATAATAAGAAAAACTTATTAAAAATTGTAAAAAACGGAATTAGTTATAATTAAATCTATGGGATCCTAGAAGATCATCGGTTTTGATAGAAATCAAATCCGATTTGTTATGATAAAGATATGATAAATCTAAAAAGTTACTAAAAATAGCAAAAATGTCATTTTGAGGGCCGAAAAATGGAAAAATTAGAAAAATAAGCGCACGTTGTGGCGCAGAGACAATTTTTGAAGATCTCCTCGATATCTACCACCAGTAAAAATTTCAAGCGATTCTGAGTTCGGGAAGTCATTTATTTCTACTAGCCGATTTTTCTGTAAATATTTGAAAATCTCAAAATGGGCCCTTTCTGATTCATCGCTCCCGGAATGCGTCGGCCACCCGTTCTGCATCAGTTCCTTTCATTGAAAGAACTCGACCTCGAGTTAGGATCTGGATAGAGAGGTTCTTCCGCATGATACTCGTATAAATCTGTCACATTGAACGTTTGAGAAATTCTCATGTGTGCTGGCAACAAAATGACATTTGCCTTATTATTGATCTTCTTCAAAACCTTGTATGGGTCATACTTCTTAGGCTTTAGTTTGTTGTAGCTTCCCACTGAAAACCTCTCCTTGCGCAAGAAAACCATGACAAAATCTCCTTCCTTGAATAATTTGGAGCGTCGATGCTTGTCTGCGGTCGCCTTGTACTTCACATTGGTTTGCTCGAGCTTTTATTTTACTTCTTCTTGCATGACATGAGCTTGTTTTGCCATAGCCTTCGCTGCAACACTCATGCCAGGACCTTTAGGTAGACGTACTAAGTCCACAGCATGTTTTGGGACAAATATATATACTTGTGTAAAAGGTGATTTTCTTGTCGAATGATGAACAGCACTATTGTATGCAAACTCTGCCTATGGTAGCGCGTGATCCCACTTCTTGGGTTTGTCCCCACGGTTCTATTTGTTACCTCCTTCTAGCCATCAAATTGGGGATGTGTACTACTGCTATGGTTTTATGAAGTATCGAACATCTTACACAATGTCACCAAAAAATTACTAAGAAATTTCATATCACGATCAGAAGTGATGGGCTGAGGAACTCCATGTAAACGAACTACCTCACGGAAGAATAATCGCGCAATATGAGAGGCGTCTGACGTCTTGCGACATGGGATGAAGTGAGCCATCTTCGAGAACCTGTCGACCACAACGAACACAGAATCGACGCTTCTTTAGTTATGAGGAAGACCCAACACAAAATCCATAGACAAGTCTTCTCAAACGCCATTAGGAATAGGTAAAGGCTCTGTTCAGAAATGCGGCCTGTGCGGCCGCATATGCGGTTCGATAAGCCTACCGAACTGTGTGGGCTAATATGCGGGCCTATGCGGAAAAGGCCCGCATATGCAAGGATATGCGGCATATGCGCCCGCATAAACGGGTGCATGGGTTTAGAAAAAAATGGAAATTTTGTATTTATACCCCCTAAAAAAGTAAATTAGATTTATACCCCTAAAAAAATTATATTTATACCCTGTGTCCGTCTGAAATTGCATTTATGCCCCTGTGTGGCTGTGTCTGAAATTTTAATGGTTTAATATGATTACATTTCTTTAAATTTACCTTGTTATCTCTTATTTATAGATCAATACTATATAATATTTTTTATCAATAAAAAAATTACATAACTGCATATACTCCCGCATATACTCCCACATGCCGCATATACTCTGTGCGGTCCCCTATCCGCACGCAAATCATATACCGCATTTCAGAACACTGGGTAAAGGCATGTAAATACCAGTATTTTAGGACTGACCTTTGTAGGTTTGACAAATATAACACTTCTTAACGACGATCCGGACATCTTTCTTCAGTTTAGGCCAGAAATACCTCTCTTCTAGACTGGTAATGATCTTGTCTCGGCCCAAATATCCGCTCAAGCCGCCACCATGTAAATCACGAATCAATTTCTCCCTCAGAGAAGATCTTGGGGTGCACAATTGATTCCCTCGAAAGAGATATCCGTCAGTGATGTGGAAATCACTAACGGCCTGGTTCTGTTCACGCTTAGCCCAAATGTTTTTGAAATCTTCATCTTCAGCATATAAATCATTCAAGCTCTCGAATCCCAAAATTTCATGGGATATCGTCATCAATACGTTGGCTCAACGACTCAATGCATCAGCAACTCGATTAGTAGCACCAGATTTATGATGAATAACAAAAGGAAATTTTTGAAGAAAAGTAGACCACCTAATGTACATTTTGTCCATGTGTTTTTGGTTGTTCAGAAACTTTAAGGCCTGATGATCAGAATATAGCACGAACTCTTGCTGAATCAAATAATGTTCCCATTGCTTCAAGGCGCGCACCACGACATAAAACTCTTGATCATAGGTACTCCATTTATGTCATGTCTCGCTCAACTTTTCACTGAAGAACGCAACTGGCATCTTCTCTTGTGAAAGAACAACACCTACGCCGACGCCGCTAACATCGCACTCCACCTCAAAGATCTTTTCAAAGCTATACAGAGCAAGGACTGGTGCGGTGCATAATATCTCCTTGATTAATGCAAAGCTCCTTTCTTTGGCTTCACCCCATACAAATTTTCCTCTCTTCATTTACTCTGTAATCGACGCCATAATGGTACTGAAATCCCTAACAAATCGATGATAGAAAGTGGCTAGACCATAGAAACTCAAAACATCACCAACGGTCTTAGGTGTTGATCACTCCCTAATTGCTCGCACCTTCTCTTCATCTACATGAATTCCTTCAGCACAGACTGTATATCCCAGGAATAAGAGGCCACTAATCATAAAACTGCATTTCTTCATGTTAATAAATAGTTGATTTTCTCACAAAATAGTTAACACCTGTCGTACATGATCTAAGTATTTCTCCTCAGCTCGACTGTATATGAGTATATCATAAAAGTATACGACAATAAATTTACCCACAAAATGTCGTAATACCTGATTCATCACACGCATGAAAGTGCTAGGTGCATTAGACAGACCGAATGGCATCACCAGCCACTCGTACAATCCACCCTTGCTTTTGAACGTCATCTTCCATTCGTCCCCAGGTCAGATTCGAATATGTAGATACCCGCTACATAAATCAATCTTTATAATCAGTTTTGAGCCCTATAACATATCCAGCATGTCGTCTAAATGGAGAATAGAAAATTAGCACTTGACGGTGATTCTGTTGATTGCTCTACTGTCCACACACATGCTCCAACTTTCATCTTTCTTGGGCACCAGCAAGGTAGGAATGACACAAGGACTAATGCTCTCACGGATGAACCCTTTTTATAGCATGCCTTCTATTTGTTCTCTCAGAATCTCACATTCTTTCAGACTCATCCGATAATGGGACAGGTTAGTCAAACTTGCCCCATGAATAAGATCTATGTGATGTTGAATATCTCTCAATGGTGGTAGCTTATCAAGCAACTCTTCAAATACAAATTCTCTGAAATCCTCTAATAATGACTTAATGCTAGGGGCTATCACCACTGGATTTTCTTCTTGCCCCTCTACCACAAGAGATCTAACAACCATACAATAGACTCTCTTTGCTTCCTTTGCATCTGCCACGAACTCTGTTTCAGATTTGGCGATTGTCAATAATGATCGACCATTGACTTTATGGCCTTTGTTGGCTGGTTGGAGTCTTAAGGGAGCCATCGCAATTTTATATGACTTCCAGAAAAAATATATAAGTGTTGTCTCGTCCCCTATAAGTGATGTCAACATCATATTGTCAGGGTCTCCCTAACAACACATGGCTAGTATCCATGTCCACCACATCGCAAAGCACTTCATCTTGATAATATTTACCAATTGAAATAGGAACTCTACAATTTCTGTTACTTTCACCGTCGGTCGTTTCTTTATCCAGCCTATAGAATAAGGTGTGTGATGCTTCTCTGTTGGCAACTTCATGTGAACCACCAGTTTCTTCGTCACAAAATTTTCGCAGCTTCCACTATCTACGATTACATCGCAGACCTTCTTATTGATGGAACAACAAGATCTGAAAATAGTGTGCCTTTGATTGGAGTCCCCGTGTTTCAGAGAATACAACAATCGTTGTACGACAAGGCTAACTCAATCTCCGTCCTCCTCCGCGAGCTCAGCACCCTCATATGTAAGATCTTCATCATATTCTTCATCTTCCGCATCGTCATTGTCGTCCTCTTCTAGTAGATTCACGGTCTTGCGTTCTGGAAGTACATTAGAACGATGTCCTGGCTTTCCATGCCAATAGCAATTGTCTAGCACAGGCTTAGCATAAGGGTTTGGATTCTTTGGTGCAGTACGATTTGCTGGGACAGTTGCTTGATTGACACCATCTGGTTCATTGCTTGCTCCTTTGGATGGTATTCCTTGAGTTCTCGTCTGATTGAATGGAGTTGGAGATGCCAGACCCTTTTTCTTTGTCAGAGGAAGGGATATAATCTGGATTGCTTCTGTGAAAATTTGAAGAACTTTCGATTTTCTGGTCCATGAGTTCTGCCTTCACCGCCATGTTGTTGGCTTCTTCGACGGTCCACACCACATGTAAGCCAATCCAATCTCGGATCCAAGGCTTCAACCTGTTAAAGTATTGGGCCACACGTTGTACCTCAGTTTCTGTGATGTTATTTCTATCTGAAAGTCTCAAAAACTCAGCAGTATAATCAAATACCGATCGATTACATTGGCGATAGTTCTGATATAGTTAGAATAGGTATTGTTCATAATCTGGTGGAAGAAATAGATCCATCAGAAGTTGTTTCATCTGCCTCCATGAATGAATAAGTCATCTTTTCTTTGAGAACCTCCATCATCTCAAAGAATCTTTCGACCTATGATATCCAATCGAGAAAATTCTCGATCTTCATATTACCATTGAAATATGGAATATCCGCCTTCAATAGATAACCATTGTGTTCCATACGCCACCCTCTCAGCTAATGTACTTGAAATCCATCACCTTCATCCTTTGAATCTTCCTCATCATCAAGTTGATAACGAGTGGGACGTCGAACGGTGTTCTAAGCAATAGGTCAGCCTTGGACAACTCCCTCAACGTGTCTCTTATCACCTTCAGGATGCCTGTTATTGGCGTTGAGGTTCAGGCTAGCGATCATCTCGCAGATCTCTCGCATTTGATCGCGTTGTTCCTCGACCGCCTTCCACAGATCCTCCAATCCACGACCAGTGTCATCAGATTGGTTGTTTCCCCCTTCGTTATTTGCCATCGCAGCAAGGTAAATTCTCACTCTGATACCACTAACGCATCGAAAAACTAAAACAAAGATCCAAAGATCCAACAAGCGCTGAGATCCTCCAACAAATCACAATTCTCAAAGAGAATAATAAAACTCAGAAATATATTAATGAAAGTTGAAAACCCTACACTACAAGCCTCCCTTTTATAATAAAGAAAAACTTACTAAAAATTGTAAAAAATGGAATTAGTTATAATCAATCTATGGGATCCTAGAAGATCATTGGTTTTGATATAAATCAAATCTGATTTGTTCTGATAAAGATTTACTGAATCTAAAAAGTTACTAAAAATAGTAAAAATGCCATTTTGGGGGCCGAAAAATGAGAAAAGTAGAAAAATAATGAATGATAAGTGGTGGATATGGAGTTTATACTTTGATTGACTTGTAATGGATTATAAATGAATGAATGATAAGTAGTGGATATGGAGTTTATACTTTTTTCTAAATGCCCTTTTAGAGGCAGGGATAAAGTGGTATAAGTTTATACCAGGGGGACCCTTGAATTGTTATACTCGCTTATATCTACTTATACTAGCATTGTTATATCACTTAAACAAACATGTTTTTCCCTTTATCCATGCTTATTCTTCCTTATACCTGCCTTATACTTCGATCCAAACAGGGGTACAATTATTACGATAATAGCATTTTTCTTAATGAAAACAACGGTGTTAAGAGTATTTTTTTAAAAAAAATTATTATATCAATGATTGTAAATTAATATGTTTTTAATTGAAAGATTTAATGATACACAAATGCATGTTAAAACTTATAATTAAGTTAGAGATTATAGTTTCTAACAAAAATAAACAATTTGTTACATATTTGTCTAAACTAATTAGAACTTATTTACGCTAAAAGTAACTTAAAAAGGCCAGGTTCTAAAATTGAGTAAAGGGTGCTCAATAGATTATAGCTTATTAAGTGCTTTAAATATTGTCTTTATTAATGACAAATGTCATTTCATCTTCTCTCAACCTCCTCTCTCCTATAATTTAAAAGAGTATTTTTGACGATCGTACAGTAAAAAGCTGTTTACAATTTATAAACATTAATTGCTGCTTATCACTTGTTTTTTAATAATTAAAAAAATATGTCGTTTATTAAAAAAGTTAAAATCAATAATTTATAAACCATAATATATAATATGTGTACAAAAGCTACAAGAAACGTGGTTGTTAGAATCAGAGAGACAAATAATAATGAGATATAATTCTATTAGAGAGGGACTAAAACTTTTTATATAATGGTATAAGACAGTGTTACACATAAAACACAATAATACATTACATATATAATCTAACACCTCCGCTCAAATTCAAGGTGGATCAAATAACGTAAGTTTAGGAATGAGAGATTAAAACTGAAGAACTGAATGAGACTTTGTAAAGAAGTCAACGATTTGCTCAATAGAGAAAATGTGCGAAAGTGTAAGCGTTTGAGCATGGAAGTGCTGATGGACGAAGTGACAATCAATCTTAGTATGTTTAGCCCTCTAATGAAAAACTGAATTATTGACAATCTGAATGGCATTCTGATTATCGCAATAAAGTGAAGTAGGACCTACAATAGTGCAATATCAACTCCAAGATCGAGTAAAAGACGTCTAAGATCAACGATCTCTTTGATCATGATGGCCATAGCTCGATACTCGATTTCTGTGCTAGAAAGAGAAACAACATCTTGTTTCTTACCACACTAAGAAATGAGAGAATCCCTAAGAAAATGCAAAAATCAGTAGTAGAGCGACGAGTAGTTGGATCTCTCACTCAATCAGCGTCAATGTAAGCTCAAAGAACAACATATGAGGATGATAATAAATAGAGTGATCTAATTATAGTCTCATGTAAATATCTGAGGATCCTCATGAGAGCGCTATAGTGAACCGAACGAGAAGCAGACACGAACCAACTAACGATGCTAATTGCATAAGAATATCAGGTTGGGGATATAAAGATACACCAGCTGACTCACAATTGTCTGTATCATATAGTATTTGGAAGAATCTCTCCATCAGTAGGACAGAGCTTTACATGAAGCTCAAGAGGAGCATCAACACTGCAAGTGATAGATATAGCGGCACGATCAATAATGTTTGTGTACTTCTACCAAGAGCGAGAGAAAAAAAAATATTTGAGAAAAGGAGAGGGAGAGGAGATCTCAAAGAGGTTTGATATCATCTTAGAATCAGAGAGACAAATAACAATGAGACTTAATTATATTAAAAAGGAACTAAAGTCATTTATATAACAATACAAGACAATGTTACACCTATAACATAATAATACAATATACATGTAACGCCCCACATTTACCTAACCGCTTATCGGACGGTAAATGGGTCGCTACTAAACTTAATCCAAATATAAGACCAAAATCTGTACTCCGTTTTCTTTCTTTTATTTTTTACGAATGATACTAATATAATATAAATATAATTAAAAAAAATGATGGCAATAAAATAAATAATATCAAATGGTTTTAAATCACCAATTGTCTTACAAAATATTAGAATTTAAGGAAAATAAAATATTCGAATGGAAAGACATACTAAACTACCCCTGTGGGAGCCATCTAAACTAAAATAAATCCAAATAGTTGACCGCGACTAATATTTATTCTCCAACACTGCTACATCGATGAGATCCTTGAAGCTATGAAAAGTTCAAGCTTTGTCTTGGTCCTCATAAGATAAGCTACCTGATTATGAAACAACCAGCCATTTAGAATAGGGTGAGTGATTAACTCAGTGAATAAGCCCACTCACAAATTACCTCACGTGACAGTATATATAAAAATAAAATTTTATGAAAATCAGAATTTCATTTAATAAATCTTTTATTTTATTAAATCAATTTAAAATCATGAACATTTTTAAAAAAATATTTTAATGCGCACGTGGCCCAATCTTTATCCCACATCATAGAAATCATGAGTTAAAAAAAATATCATCATATATATATAGTTATATATAAAAAAATAAGAATTTTCTTTAAAAAATCAAATTAAATTAATGAGCTTAATAAAATATAATTTTAATGCAATCATGTGGCCCAATACTTGGTCCACGTCATAGAAATCATGCAGCTTAAATGATATGACTGGGTAGGGTTCTCAATCGGAAGAACCGTTCCCCAAAACAGGTGTGCCAAGCCCCAAGCGACTAAATCGCTCAAAAAGCTCCCTCGAGGAGACGTCGGTTCTAGAAGACGTTGATGGGTCGCCGCTGCCATCACTACGAGAACACCAGCACATAATGCCTCGGTTGCTGCAAACTCCAAATGAAGGAATCCGCCGCTGCAAGGAATGTTTTACCACACCCCTCACCGATCTTGGGACTCTTCGAGTCCTAGACCTTCCTACCCAAAGGCGAAATACAACGGGGGATTTATTTCAGAAAATATGTCATGATATGCATCTTGATAAATCTCCCAGGACTAGGTTGTCTCCACTAGTCCTAAATTTTCCAAAAATATCAAAAGTACCAAAATCCTTAATTCAAATAATTATCTAAAAAAAATATAAACATCACTATATGCATTTTATTAATTCTTGAAACATGAATAGCATAATTCATGCTATATTAATTGTCATCATAAAGAAATGAAAATATGCAATTTTATTCAATAATAAAATGCAATTTGATCAAATAAGAAAAATATCCAAATCATGCACATAATATCACACGAATATGATTAGCATGTGAAATTCAACAATATAGAGCAAAAGCTCACATGAAATAAATCAATAAGCCTACTCACCATCAGTCCACGCAATACAAACAGATGCATGCGCATGAACGATACACACTCGCACATTGATAACCTAACATAACAATTATGAAATAATAAATCAGAAACAATTCAATTATGACTCAAACCCCTGACAACCAACTTACAGCAACATTAAGCCCAATCATCTCGAAAGCCCAAACCTAATAGACCTACAATCCGCAACTCATCTTAAAGACCTAACGAAAAATCTCAACTCCGAATAAATATTAAAATATTCATATACCCTCAATAATCAATATCCATTTATTTCATAAGACTCATATAATCGGTCAATCCTCGAATAAATATTTAGACAAATCCAATAAGGCTCAACTATAATTCCAATGATCGAAATAACTAAATCCAATCAATTTATATCCCAATAACAGTAATATTCGATTAATTATTGTTGATCCCACTGAATCAATTTTATTGATTTAAGATCCAATTTGAGTCACCATCAAATCCCACAAATCAAATTATACTCATTAAACATCTATTTGGGATCTCTTTAAATCTCTAAAATTCATCAAACTTGTTCATGAAGCTAAATATTGAATTCTAAGAAACAGCACAGAATTATTTCAAAAATCATAACTTTCTACCAGTAACTCCGAATTGGACGATTCATGATTCGTTTGAAAGATTTTTTTCAAACCTATTTCTGTTTGTGAAATACAAGTTTCCCAGAAACGACTCTATCATCATCAAAAATATGATTTAACGTCCATATATATAATCAACCCAAAAATAACATTTAAATCCCCAAAACCAATAATTCTAGTTTCATCTTAACTATTCCTTTGAGATCCATTGAAATCAAATCAAATAATCATCAAATTAAAATCAATCAACCCTAACCCTAATCCATCAACTTTTTTCTCTAAACAATTGATCGACACAATTATCTCCTAACCAAAAATAAATTGAAACCTAAACAACAAAATCAATAGGGAATGATATCTCACCTTACATCCGATCACACCATCCACCATCTTCATTTAGGGTTAGTTCATCACCACCCTTCGTACCTTCTGAGATTTGGATGAAAACACTAACCCAAACATGTTATTTATAGGGGTTTACCAAAATTACAAAACGACCCCTTACGTAATCTAGGTTTACAACTAGGTCCCTGTTCGATTTACAGAAAGGTCCCTAAAGGCTATTAAAAGGTATTCTGGATTTCGCAACTACATCCTGGGCCCAATAACTTAATACAAAATCTTAAAAACCTAATTTTTCCAACTCCGAATCTCACCAAATTTCAACCAAATTATCTTGACACTATAAATATCTATAAAAAAAATATAAAATAATTATTTCAACATCAATTTATAATTATCATAATTATAAATCAAATTGGACCCACCGTCAAATCTGAAAAAATAAATAATTAAATTTAACTTAAAATTTTTATTATATATTTAAAACAAATATATAATAAAAATACCGAAACGCTACAATACATATAATCCAAACATTAACATTTAATTCTTCAATTATTGCATCAACATACTGTCACGATGCCGTCCTCTCCTCTCTCCTATCAATCCATGAAGGAAAATGTTACGCCCAGGTCGGTTTCCAGCCCGAAATCCAGCCTCCACGTCAGCTGAGCACTTTTTCAAGTCGATGATGTGGCTGTCACGTAGATTTCCACTCGGCTCATAAAACCAAATTACCTTTGGCGGGACTTTCTGGGTTTGATTTTGAAATTCAAAATTCAAAAAGTAGGTGATGTGATGGAAGTTAGTTCGAGATGTGACGGGGGCTGACACCACAATCGAGGTGTATTCATTTATGGTCCGATATGCTACATTTAACAGAGCATATGCATCAATAAACAATTCACAGAAATCCAGGTGTACTTTGTTTCATACTCTGTTACAGAATTATCTGTCTCACACATCTCTCACCCTCACTTTTTCCTCTCTCACTGTTTCTCCCTCCTCCCTCCCCCTGACTTTTTCCTCTCTCACTCTCTCTCTCTCTCCCTCCCTCCCTCCCTTGTAAACTTAACTCTTCACCTCTCTCTCTCCCTCTGTCTCTCACCCTCTCTTTTATTCGTTTAATGGTGTCTGTCGGCGTCTTCGCTTGAGTCAAGCATGATCCCCTTCTCCCCCACTCAAATCGGCTTGGTTTTTTCGAACGACGACGTCGCCTCAATCGCCTATATCTACTTTTTTTTCATTTTTGAAATGTTTAGATCTTTTAAAAATTATCATACCATGTTTAGTTAGAAATTGCATCTTTACCTCTTTTTTTCATTTAGAATTTTTAAATCTGAAAAAAAAATCAACTTTTCGTCTCCACCGCTGTTTTATTCAGTTAGGAATTTTTAATTCTGAAAAAAAATCAACATGTTTTTTCACCTCCACCGCTCTTCTATTTAGTTAGGAATTTTAATTTAGATAAAAATCATCATGTTTTTTCGCCTCCAACGCTCCTTCACCCAGTTAAATTTTTAATTCTGAAAAAAAAAATAACCATTGTAGAGCTTATTGAATGTTTGTCTGTTCATAACATGCATGTTTCTTTGCTTCTGTCGAAGCACCTGTGTTTCCCTTTTCATAGTATTGTTATGTGCAACAATCGAAGCATATGCGTTGTTTTCAGTGCATATGCTCCGTTAAAAGCATGTACAATCATTATTTCTTATAATATTCTTATATGCTTTAGTTTCAGAGCATATGCTATATTATATTTAATTTGAGTTGCACAAATGTACATATTGATTTGACATTTACAGTCATCATGTATTTAGAGTTCCGATGCAAGTAAATCCCTATAAATTTATTACCCATATCTTTGTTGAAAAGACTAATATGCCTCGTTAACTGTGAGGTTTTTTTTTGCAATGTTGTGGTATGTACTTCATTGAATATGCATATGCTTTGATTATCGGCGCACATGACGTATACTCAGGTTTTTTGTGCTTGTCTATTTAATTGTGTTGTTGTATATACTTCATTGAATGAGACATGCGTTGCTTATCGACGCACATTACTGAAACTCGGGTTTTTGGTGCTTGTCTATTTATGTGTGTTGTGGTATGTACTTCATTAAATAGTCATATGCTTTGACTATCAACGCACATGACTTATATTCATGTTTTTTGTGTTTATCTGTTTATCTATGTTGTGGTATGTACTTCATTGAATTAGGCATATGCTTTCTTATCGATACTCATAACTTGTAATCAAGGCACATAACATGTAATCAGATTTTGTATGATTTACTATATATATTTTTTAATTTGATTTAGGATAATGTTATATTGTTTTGTAGGTTTGGTTTCAAAGCATTGATTCTTATTGATAGTGGACGAGGAGAAGAAGACATTCAAAGTGTACAATTCACTGAGTGGAGAAATCTACGAATCATTGGCGTTTACTATGGTAAACTTGTTGAATGAAACAATATTGAATTATGCAAAGGTTTAGCCGATCAATACTCATCCAAAATCCCAAAATAAGTTGGAGGTCATCATTGCAGTCCGTTTCTATTGCACTGGGTCCAATGGGTTTATGAAGGCAGTGAGTTTCATTTATCGCTCGAAGACATGGAGTTCAAGAGTTCCAAGGTCGCATCTACGATTCTGACGGATCGGGGTTCTCTAATGTAGCAGAGATGTTTTGCGCATCTTGTTTGAACAATTTTTTATCTTTTTTATGTGGTGTAATAAACACATTCTCTTATGTGTGTTTGATGTTGTTAAATTATATTACAACACTTTTCTCTTTTTTGAATGTTGATGGTTTGAACAATTACTCTGTTTAACGAAAGCATATGCCTACTTGTATCAATCATACATATAGTCTGTCCGTGAATGTATGTTAAGTTATGTTTTTTGAACACTTGATTTATCTGTTTGGATGTTTATGTTTTATTTCCAGTTCTCTCATAATATATATTCTTTATGATTGTTTCTCAATAGTTCAGTACTCTTAGTACATGAGGGTAGCATATAAGTTTTTGAATGGGTATATGCGTCAATAAATAAATTTATATCAAGTCAACCAAATTATGGTTAATTGAACATTTATTTCCAACCTAAATCATAGGACATTTGAAATGTTAATACATCATATCCAGTTTCGAATAACAAAACATTGTAACTATGAAGAACATTAACAAAATGTTTGACTATGATGCCATCCACCTCTCAAATTCCCCTTCCATATAAGGCGATTGTGATGCGAACTAAGAATACTGATGTGAACTTGGTGTTGGTGGTGTGCAATTTGTGGGCGTAACCTGTCTGAGATGTTTTTCCTGTTGCTGCTTCGATCATCAATTTTTCTGAGATCATATCAACAAAGCAAAAAGACTAATAAAAATCTATAAAAGCTTGTCGACGCATATACGCCTTTATAGTGGGTATGTGCTGAGTACAAAGAATCATATACTTACATTTTTCTGCTTATTGATGGAAACTTCATACCATGAAACATTTTGCTTAGTTTTGGGCGACTCTTCGATTGCGTACTGAGAGGCTAGTGCTTTCTTTACTTTCACTATTTCTCTTCTTGTACTTCCCTTCCTTTGAACATGCAAAAATAACTATCTTCAGGTCACCTTCGAGAGTGAACTTTTTTCTTCTCTTAGTGACACCAAAACCACTGCAGAAAATAAAGCCTTATATTGAAGTACGTTTTTATCAATGTAGTCACTCAATTACAATAATTAATTCTTCATTTATTTCATAATATTTAATATCATCAACCTTTTCCATTGGGATTCATTGTTTCTTCAGTTGAAATTCAACATTCAGTTTCATGTATTCCAAATCATTAATATTCATCATTTTCATGATGACATGCATGTCTAATAGCGTATATGCATCGATAAATAAAATATATACTCAAATATACATTAAATATATATTTTCAGAGGGTATGTATATAATACCCGCTGAAAAGAGAGCACAAGCTCATAACACGCACATACGCTCCTTAACAACATATATTCTAATTAACAAGACATATATGCTTTCAATGAAAATATCCATTCATTACATGAAAAAGATTAATAAAATCTGAAGGAAAGCACATAATAGAGAACGAGGTAGATACCATGTTTTTCAACAGAAAAATGAATTGTCCCCTTCCAGATTTGGTTTGTGTTGTTTGGAATTAGAAGATGTTCCAACTTTACAAGAAAAAAAAAATCATTGTAGCACAAAAAGAAATGAACTATTCATTGTCAAGTATCCAGTCGTTAGAGGAGATTGAAAAAAAAAACTGTAGTTGAAAATGGAGGAGAGAGAATGAAATTTATTTACTCTAACAGGGAGGGAAAAAGGGGAGGTCAAAAAGGAGGGTCCAAAATTTTGGCGGGATGTTTTGGGGGGAAACATTTTGAGGTGGATGAGAAATAGTGGGGGGCTGACGTGGACAGTGGGGGCTGACGTGGAGACTGGATTCTTGGCTGGAAATAGACCTGGGTGTAACAATACCTGTGACGCCTGGCCCAGGCCCAAGAGTCCCAAGAGGCCCATGGATTGGGTAAGGGTGAGGGTGTTTAGTCCCACATCGCCTAATGGGAGGAGATAGTCTGTGCTTATATGTGAGCACAGCTCTTACACACCAAGACGCGTTTTAAACCCGTGAGCCCATTAGGGGCAAAGCGGACAATTTCTTGCTGTGTAAGCCTGAGGCGTTACAATTGGTATCAGAGCCTGTCCATTACGCGATGGTGGGTGTGGGTGGCCCCACACGAGGACGTGTGGCCTATTAGGGGGGGTGATTGTGACGCCTGGCCCAGGCCCAAGAGTCCCAAGAGGCCCATGGATTGGGTGAGGGTGAGGGTGCTTAGTCCCACATCGCCTAATAGAAGGAGATAGTCTGTGGTTATATGTGAGCACAGCTCTTACACACCAAGACGCGTTTTAAACCCGTGAGCCCATTAGGGGCAAAGCGGACAATTTCTTGCTGTGTAAGCCTGGGGCGTTACAATACCCATCCATGAATTGTCTCATAAAGCCAAACCACAAATTTAAAAAAGCCCCCCCCCCCCCCTAAAACGAAACTTGGCCAATCTTGAACCAGTCAACCCAACTTTTTTTTAATAACTAACGAAAAAAAAGTCTAACCTTTTCAACAAATTAAAATCAAATTGCATGTGGTGATGTGGGAAAGGAAATAGTTGTCATAAGTTCGCATAAAAGCACAAAGACGACATAATCCAACTTGACCCCCTCTTTAAAACAACAATAATGATTCATATGTCCTAATTTCACAGGCCCCAAATAGATCCCATGAGATGACATCAAGACATTATTCAGTATATCTTTTTTTATTATTTCTTTATAAAGTGGTTTTTTGTTATGATTTATTAATTTTTTTGTAATTTGTTCTTTATTAAATCTTTAAAAATTCCCCTCACTCAAATTTTATAATAAAAAATTCAGATTAAATAAATCAATAAATTCCCTCAATCAAAACAAAAAAAACATTCAGCCGGCGATGGATCACCCGGAACACCGAAATGATTTTGAAGCTTCGTCCTTCAAATCCTACTAAAGTGAAGGATTCTTCATGGTCTTGTTCCTATAAAATTAAACATGCAAGTTGGCTCATATTTCTCTCAGCTTTTTTTGGTCTTTTGTTTCTTGAATTAATGTTGTTTTGGGGGATGTTGTAGAGTTGGGAGAAGATGGTGGATTGTTATAGCTCGGGACAGGGGCTGATGCCTGTGAGCTTTAAGGTGCGGTCGGTGCCGCTCGGTGGTGGCAACGAGGCATTTGAGGAGGTATTGGACCCTGATTTCGGGGAGGTAGCGATCGGTCGGGTCGCCCCTGTTGATTCCGGTGAGTGAATAACTATGCTTGTTTGGTTTGTTTTTGGGGTGCTCATGTCTTGGTTGAATGTTAGATTTGATTATTAGTGTATAGTTTCTATTAGCGGTATATGATATAGAAAAATATCTTAGTGACAGTGTGGGTTCTATTAAAACTTCATCCATTGGTGGATCTTCCGTGGGGGATGGATGCTCCAGTATTGATTAATACTGTTACATTTATATTTATAAATGTAACAGTTAATGAATATTGCGGTTTGATTCGAAAGAGACACATTTAAGCAATACACAGTTTTTATTTATTTTGTTACATTTGAAATGTAACAGTCTTGTAAATGTGTGTATTATTTTTGTATTTACATTTGAAATATAATAGTCTTGAAACTATATAATGTTATTTATGCAACACTGTTATATTCGTAAATGTAAATTATTATTGCATTCGTAAATGTAACATTCAATCGCATACACATAATGATTTATATTTGTTACATTTGTGCACTATTGTTACATTCTGTAACAGTTATAATCATAAATAAAAAAATTAGAACGTTTTTTTGTGTTATTTAGGTAATTTTGGTGTAATTTAGATAAGTTTTGGTGTAATTTTGATGAAAAACAATTTAAGTGATTTTTTTGTAAGTTAGGTAAGTTTTGGTGTAAAATTCATAAGAATTTTAAAAATTTAAATTTTGAAATAGACAAATTTTAGATAGATATATTTTTTTAAAATAGGCAAATTTTAAAAATTCAAATTAATTTGAAATATTAATAAGAGAAAAAAATGGGGATTTGAGTTAATTGGATTTATTTTTAATGAATGACATATCTGTATTTTATTATTTTATCCATTTTTAAAAGTCAACAAGCCAACCAATAAAGTGATGACACCTCATGGAGTGTGTGAATGAAGCCTCTGAGTTGGGACATGGGTATCACCACTCTTAAAACAATGTTTGTCATATGATTGTGTTTGTTAACGTTGGTTAACCTACTTTTGTATATTAATTAATAAAAAAGTAATTGTCATGGTGGGACCCATCAAAGTACAGCTAGCTAGGAGTGATGTAACTAGGGAATCAAAATTTACTTCTAAATACATTGTATTTTGAGTCATCAAACACAAATTTACGTGTGAACGAGATTATTGAATTTCGGGAAGCATGCATGCTTCTTGTTTTTTTTTCATTTATGGGTGGAAAAGTTTCAACCAAGTGTTATAATGGAAATAAAAATTATATTCAGAAAAAATTTGATGTACCCTAACCCCCCACCCCACTTGGCCTTCTTGAATTGCAACACTTATATGTGGATTTACATCAAGAACATAAATGCGATGGTGACATAGTGCTGCAATTCATATTTGACTGGGGCGTCTTATTTTTGGAGCAGATTCGATCAGCCTCCGAGGAGGGAGAATGGTTGTTAACGGCTAATTGACTTTTTGCTAGCCTAATGGAGGTGTGGTAATCTCTCGACTACTTGACCTGCTTACCCGGCAGGGTCATAGGGACTTTGTCTGTTTTATTCTCTTTTGTTTTTTTCTTTCTTTTGCTTGCTAGTTATGTTTTTCCTCTCCTCTTCCCCACCTTCGAACCTTCCATCGATGTTATTTTTCCTAATCACAATAAAAGGTTTATCTTTTGATAAAAAATAAAAAAAAACCATTGTATAGAAATCCAAATAACTATCATCAAATTGTCTAATTAATTTTTTAATCATCTCACTTACATTATCATCCATTTAAATGAAATATTAATGAAATATTTTGTCTAGTTCTATTTAAAAACTCTCAATCCAATTTATTTCCTCTATTCGACAAGATGACCGGTCACCTCAGCTATGCTCCCAGGGGTCACTGCACATCGGTGGTTGTCCTTATTATAACCTGATGGATCGATAGAGTTGGATATAAGTGAACATGTCGATCTTCATTAGGATTGTTGATTGAGTAACTCATTGATAAACAATTATATTGTAAATTGGTTAAGGTAATTAATGATTCATTTTTTTATTACATAATTTTAATGATCAAAATTTTTTGTTCTCCTAAATTTCATTTTATGTAACATTGGATATGACAATGTTTTATGTAATTTATATTAAATTAATATTAATAACTAAGATATTAGAAATTATATGAAATATGGTCATAGTTCCTTCTAAATTTTTTGCATTGATTCAGATTTAATATAATAATTAATTTTTATATATTGAAGTTAATTTCATGTTAAGATATGTGCATAACTTGATAGTATTATGAAAATAAATTTATGAATTTATTTTTACTAGCCCAAAATATTATAGTGATGAATTGTAAAATTTATTCTATAACTATTTATTTTATAATTTATTATTGTATATTTTCTTCATTTACATATTTTTAAATTTTAAAATATTGTCATATCTGGGAATCGGGATCAGTTGACTGGTCCGGCCACCGAGTTACCCAAGTCTTTAATGGTGCGTTTGGTTGCGCGATTGTAAAACTGATTCCGCAGGAATCTGCGATTGCAAACCTGATTCTGCAGGAAGCTCAGTTTCTCAGCTTTTTGAAATCGCAGCTTTTGGGCACTATTTGCCTGCAATCGCTGGATTTAAAACTGCGATTATAAAACCGTTTGGTTGCGCGATTGCAAACGCAGCTTCCTGTAATCGCAATCGCAGTGCAATCGCGCAACCAAACGCACCCTAAACCTATTTCAAAAAAATTGAGGGTGTCCGGATCCTTTTTTTCCCCATAAAAAACACATCCTTTAAATATAAATCTATATACAAACAGGAAGTGTTTAGGTTTAAGTCCATTCATTTGTAACATTTTTATTTTTAATTTTATCCTTATTTATTTATATCTTTGATTTTAGATTAAGGGTAAGAATATAAACAAATATTAATATATTTAAAGAATAATATGAGGTATTGATCAAATCTCTATCTTTGAATTCATAAATTTTTAAAAGAAACATGGAGTGAATTGTATTAATCATGCCACATCATCACTTTTTATTTGTTTTATTTATATATATCTATTTAAATTGGATAATAACAAATCAATATCCATCAAATCTCAATATTAATTTTTACATATATACCCCTATAAAATCACATTTTGGTAAAAAAAATCCTTGATAATTTGGTATTTCAACAATACCACTCAAAATGGTTTAAATTATGTATGAATGCTGTTTTTTTTTTTTTACCCATTTGAGGGATATTGATGATTTTAAAATTTTAAATGGATGATTTTGACAGCATAGGGTTGTTGAGGGATACATATGCAAAGCATTCATGTAACATATCTTATAATAATTATTAAAAAAAATTATATTATTATGTAAATAAAAAATGATACGTTATATTGTATATAAATGAGTTTAAAAAAAATTGTGGGTTTTGGTTTTATGACAATTTTTTAATTTATTTATTTATATGCACATCGTACGTGGATGAAGACTAGTTATGTGGATGAAGACTAGTTATATGCTAATGAAAATTGTATATCAATCAAATAAACAATGGTATCATAAGTAGGATCAAGGAATAAGTTATCCACGATAACTGCACTAGAATAGATTACTATTCCAATTCTATAGTGCATTCTATTTTGTGTTTTTCTAATTAGGAAACATAATAATTATTTTTTTATTGTTTAGTTAATCATGAATAAATTATCGATCAAATATAGAAAAAGATTTGAATAATAAATTATAATAATAAATAAACAGTTTACCCTCTATGTATATTAAAAAATCATATAAAAAATGAAGGGTGAATTGCCCAAATTCTCCTGTAGTTAGCCCCCGATTTTTTTTCTACCCCCAACTTTTGAAAAAAAAAATTTACCCCTGCAGCGAACACTTAATTTTTTTTCTACCCCCATCCCTTTAATTCTTCCAGTCCCACAAAATCATAGTTTCTCCCATGTAAGTTCATATATATTTTCTGTAACTTGGATAACATAAAATGTAACTTCTATAAATATTATCTGTAAATGTATATTATGTCATGCAAAAATGATAACTTGCAAAACACTAGAGAAATATACATTAATGCATAACATTAATATATATGTGATTTTTATATTGTCATGGAATACACACTTATTGATGTTTGATCTATTTGAGTGTTTGATTAATTATTGCATCTATAATATAGTTTGAACTGCGTTTTCTTCTTAATGATGTACGTATGCTAACTCAAAAGTGTAATAATGGATTTGATTTCAACCAAAATGACATCAAGATAATCAGATTAAATATAACATCTTAGTTCATTAGGGTAGGGAAAGAACATCGGAATACAAACATGAATTCAAGTATTTTGATGTATTTATTATGATAAATATTTTCAGGTAATATGCATTAACGTATGTTTCTCTAGTGTTTTGCAAGTTATTATTTTTACATGACATGCATAGTAATGCACTTACAGATAATATTTACAGAAATTACATTTTGTGTTCCAAAAGTTACAGAAAACATATATGCAGTTACAGGGAGAAAACTGTGATTTTGTGGTGCTGGGGGATTAGAGGGATAAGGGTAAAAAATAATTAGGTGTTTGTTGCCAGGGTAAAAACAAAATTTTTAAAAGTTGGGAGTAGAAAAAAATTGAGGGTTGGCTGCAGGGGTATTTAGGCAATTCACCAAAAAAATGAAGGGTCTGTTGAAGCTAAGCTATGCTTTTAATTGTGGAAGTTGTCATGTTTTATTAAACCAATAGTTACATGGATTATTGATTGACTGATCTCAGAGAGCTACAATTTATTTGGTGCTTTCGTATTACATGAAACGTAACTCAGAATATTTAGATTTAAATTAAAAATTTTGTGTTGTACGATTGAATATGTGTAGAGTATAACCTGTTCTTATACATGGAAGTCAGGCTTTGTGTTTCATTCATGATTGGGGTAGATTTTATGCGGGGGCGGGGGTAGAGGTGTCAAACGGGCCATGCCGTGCCGGCACGGCCCATTGAGGAAGCGGGCTAACGGGTCAGCGGGCCATACCGTGCCGGCCAGTTAGTTTTGACGGGCCGTGCTGTGCCTGGCCCGCTGGGCCAACGGGCCGCCCACAGGCCTAACGGGCCGGCCCATGATTTTTAAAAAAATATATTTTTAAATTTTTTTAATTCTAAACTTTAATTTTCTTAATATTACACACATAAAAATTATATAAATGCATTAGATATGCATATATACACAAAAAACATTATATATACATGATAAAACAATGATATGAGACACTTATTCAACATATTATATGCTCCGTCTACTGTGAATTGTCGTGCCGTGTCATGCCTATCGTGCCGTGCTCATTAACGTGCCATGCCGAAAGCGGCCCACGTGCCACAAGGCTGGCCTGGCACGGCCCATAAACCTTAACGTGTCGTGCCGTGCCGTGCCGTGCCGGCACGACCCGTTTTACACCTCTAGGCGGGGGCCACATTAGTCAAATTGGTTGGGCGGCGTTTGGTCTTTCAGGGACAATTGATAGAGGGATAGGGGGTGTTTCATCTTGTAAATTTCTCTTCTACTATAGGCCACCATTTTATGTAACTGGTTAATATCATTTTATACCAGTTTATTTTGATATAGGTTATTTCAGAATATTCACTGTTTTCAAACACCAAAAATTACCTATTCTATTTTATTCTAAATTATTTTGTGGCCAATTCAATTGGACATGTAAGGCGAGTAAACTCAGGCCCAACCAACCCCTTGTGGACTTTTTCAATTTCTTACAATCTAACTAATTGTTTAACTTTATTTAAGTCAAACATATTTTAGTAGTTTTTTTTTCCGAGGAATAGGTAGACAAATGCTACCCGGATGATTTCTTTCACAACTATGATGTAACTTCCATTGAATAATGCGAGGACACTGTTTTAATGACAATAAATGTACGCAGATCTCACCTAGTTGTGAAAATCAAACTTATAATTTGAACTAATTTCCAACCCAAAGAATCTAGCTTTTGAATATAATAAAAAAGAGAAAAATTGATGTAACTCCCTAAAACTTTTGAAAATCATAAAAGTTCTTTTAAAATGGATAAATCTCCTCAAATCTTTATCTTATTCAACAATATTTATTTTAGTTCATGTTGAAATCGAAACTAACAAGATATGTGATTAACTCTAACTATGCATGGTAAATTATTGTTATATCCTTTAAAAATTTACTTCCTTTCTTAAAAAAAAATCAAGTTGATCACTCTTTGAAAACTTAAGAAAAATAAAAAAAAAAGTCTCCATAAAATTTAAAAATCGTCTTAACTCTTTGAAATTTTCTTAAATCACAAAAAGTCATTGTGATTATCTAAAAGTATATACTGATTTACTTAAATTTTATTAAACAAACTACAGTTTTCTAATCAAAGTCTTATATTTTTTGTTGCTAGTAATTTTGAGGTGAAAATGTATATGGAATTTTAATTTAGTTTTTAAATTGTTTTATCTGATTTTATAATGGAGTTGATGAAACTGTATTTTTTTGTTCAGTCTTTGTGATGAGATTGTGTAGATGAAAATATTGAAAAATGACTCAATTTTGTAGATTAAATTAGATTCAACAAGTATTTTTTTGCAGTAGATAATAAGATTTCAGGACATGGGAATGTTAAAAAATGACATTGGTATTTTCATCATACATAAAGACTAAATCATACCTGTGGAATGGGTTATGAGCAAAGGTGATGTTGTTGATACACACAACCATTTATGCAGTTGTCCTCCTCCCCTGGAATATACTAGTTTAGAAAAATATAAAAATTTGGGGATCTAATCATGTAACAGAAGTATGTTTCATGGATAACTATGTTCAGACTTTTATAAATCCTTATAACATGGTATATGTATATCAGAATAAACTGGTATATAGATTCCAGCTAATCCTTAGAATTAAATTATTCGAGATTATTCAGCCCAAAATAATATGTGGGTCTACTGTCAAATCATTTATTACCACCTCTCATAAATTAATTCTCAAATCAACTATTATCACTTTTTCATCTTTTATGAAAATTTTATCCACACTTTATTCAGATTCTATCCAAACAATAAAAATTTATTATTATGTTTTCTAACGAGAATCATTCAAAACACACAAAATTACTTTATCCTTATTTATATTAGAATAATCATAAACATTATAATAACTTAATTCTATATCCAAACGGGGCTATGTGAAAATTTGTTTTTCAACCTGATTTTAAAACGACACCTTGGAGTCTTGGACATGTTGATTATGTCAAATATAAAATATTTGAATTTATATTTGAATTTTAATACTGAATAATAATCTTTTTTAAGGTTTTAGAAAAATACGGATATCAATGTATACGCGAGGTATCTAATTGGTTGACATGTTTAAACGTGATTAATGGTGCTTCCATTTATCTTGTGAATAACAGGGTGGATTAGAAATAATAAATTTAATCTTAAAAAATGTGTTTGTTTAACCGTAATAAATGTCTTTGATGAGTCAAAATATATCCTAATAACTGTGCCCAACGGAAGCAGCTATAGTTTATTTATCTAAAATTATAACTACATTCTAATAAAAGAAGCACAGATTACAAAAATTTACTCAAACTATTCTTGTGGTGCATTAAGTTATTTTTGTGTAATCGTTATAATTAAAATTTATTGTTTAATTGACTATAGATAAATTATGAATAAAAAAAAGTTAAAAAATGACTTGATATATGTACCCTTTTATTTATATAAGATGATAACTAATGATTTGACATGTAAATCCCCCTTATAATAATAAAATAAATTGAGTGAAATTGTCACTTATTCTGGTATAGAAACCCACATATTCCTTAAAAAAAGATTTTTGAATTTATTCCTCTCTATTTCATTATATTCCCTTCTAATTTCTCTATTAAAACAAAACATCATATTCTGACATAATAAAATTACATTATTATTACAATCTAAACATACAAGTTTTTGAATTTCTTCCTCTATGTTTCATCATATTCCCTCCTTATTCCTGTATCCAAACATAATATCATATTTTGATATACCAAAATCTAGTTATTCTCCAATCTAAGGCCCCGTTTGTAGGGGTCGGCAACGGGCCGGGCCAGGCCGGCCCGGCCCTGGGCCCATGCCCGTGGGCCTGTCGGCAACGGGCCAGGCCGGGCCGGCCCGTGGCAAAAAAACAGGGCCCGGGCCTGAACGGGCCGAGCCTGGGTTCAGGCCCACGGGCAGGCCTACGGGCCCAAATTCAAATCATTTTATTTTTTATTTTACGTTGTTTATTTGTATATATGTTAAAATAACACAAATTTTAAAGTATAATGTTGAAAAAAATATTTATATCTATTGAATTTTCAAAATAAAAATATTAAATGAATTAATAACTTACAAAAATGAATAAATACATGTACCGAATTAGATTGACACCTACATAAATATTAATAATTTGTATAACTCAATTACAATTCAAATAAAAATTACACGTGACTAATTTATTGGATTACACTTCACGGGCCTACGGGCCGGGCCGGGCCCGGGCCCCAGAACCAGGCCCAAGCCCGGCCCGCGAACGGGCCCGGGCCCGGGCCAGGCGGGCTTTCGGGCATCGGGCCTAATGAAGACCCTTACCAGTTTGGGATAGTGGCATATGCGGTGGAACATCACCTCCAAAACAAATAAGAAAAAAAACCACATTCACATTTGAAGCTCGATGATAATGTTGAAAATGTTTTTTTTACTCGCATTTGGGGTGTATTTGTGCACAATTCAAAAAAGAAAATGAAAGAAAATGAAAGAATTTGGATGAAAGGGAAAGTGATGAAAAATAAAAAAAAAATTCATTTGTTCAATTATTATGGTGCTTGTGTATGTAGTAGAAAATTTTCTTTCACTTTCCCTTAAATTCTTACCTATCAAAAATGAAATTTTTTTCACATATTTATTAATAAAATAAAATAAGAGAGGAAAATTGATGAATTTTTTTTATTTGACATAAACACTAAATTTTTTAATAATCAAAAATAAAAAAATTTAACTTTTCTTCATTTTCTATCATACACAAACACATCGAAATATTTTAAAACACCGTTTTTTCAACTCTCTTTCCAAACAAACCTCTGTGATTCAACCTCCATACAAACCATTCTTGTACGAAAAGAAGAGTGGGATGACCAAAGTTGTTTACCCCCCTTTGGTTGAAGGCACGAGCTCTGACTTTGTCCTTTTATTTTTTACTTAAGTACCCAATCTTCCCCAATCCCCATCCACGCCCGATTGACACTCAAATCTCTCACCAGTCACCACCCTCCAAAGTCCAAACGACCCCTTCCCATCAATGCTGTGGAAAGGTCAGAGAAATACATTCATCAACTTGCTTCTCTCAATAAAATAAACACTTCATTTATATGTTCTGTCAAACAATTATTAGACACTCCTCTCTTCCCTGGACCTTCAAAAACTTTCCATATCTCTGCTGAGTCTCCTCCCCTCTTTGCGGCCTCTGCGGGTATTCATCTTTTCAGGCTTATATTTTTATTTTATATTTTGGTTTTTTGATATTTGTGGTGTTTGTGTTTTTTTGTTTTTTTTTATTGTTTGTGGTGTTGGGTTTGTATTATTGAATTGTTGGTAGTGGTGCGTTTTGTTTTTTTTGTTTTTTTTTTTTTTTTTTTTTTTAAGGGGAAGGGTAGGGAGATTGGGTTTGTGGTTTTGTTAGAAGATTTAACAAGTTTTTGGGTTGGTTCTTCTTGGTTTGGGTTTGTTTGACTTTTGGGTTCTGTTTTTTTCTTGCCAAGATTGGGTTTTTATCTGTTTTGCAGATTTTTGAGTGTCGGATTGGATTCCGATTCATGTGCATTAGATGGGTTTTCTATTTCTTAGATTTTAGTTGATGGTTTTTTTTTTCCTTAGATTATATGTGGGTGCTGAAGTGTCTAGTTTTGTAGGTTTGGTGGTCTAAGTTGTGCTTGTTTAAATTTTCCAATTTTTAGAGTTTCAGGAGCAGTTGAGTTGGCTTGAGAGATTTGGAAAATGGGGTTCCAGTTGAGTTGGCTTGAGAGATTGGGAAATATGGGGTTCCCTTTGTTATGCTTCTTGCAGAATAGGTTTCTAAAACTGTCATCTTTGCAGAATTTAGTCATATTCACTGTTGGTGGGAGATTTTATTGAATTGTCTATTGGCTTTATTTGCTTGTTCAAGCAATTCCAGAAGTGCATATGCATTCTTTGTTCAGTGGAGTTGTGAGGTTGAGTTAAGGGAATCTTTACTTGAATAATGATTGTTTTCCTGTCCTTTCCCCCCTATGTTGGTTAAAAATGCATTACAGCACCCTCAATCCAGCAATATGTCCTTGTTCCTACAACATTTGTGACTTTTTGTTGATTTTGATTCCATACGATAGTCACGGAACATCATTTAAAGCATTTAATATTATCATGTATCTATGCAATGAAGTCCATACATTCAAACACCCCTTTATAGATATGCATCATGTACCCCCCCATCATGTAATATTATCATGAAGCCATTATGTACTGCTATATATTTTCAATAATTTAGTTATTTATTTATTTATTTATTTTTTGGGGATCATCTTGTATGCACTAGCGGGATACGATACATATACAAACAAAATTCTGAAAAATTCTTGTGAATTATCTATCATAGGAGGTATTCAACGAGATGTTGGGGATGAGTTGAAGGTGGCATCTTAGACGTTGGATTGTTTCTTATGCACCTTCCAGTTGACGATAATGGTGAGATAAACATCAGTTTGACAAAGATCATATATATTTGCTTGCATAGGTGCACTGTGTGTCAAGAAATACACAGTTATTAGAGATGTTAATTCCAGTTGTTATCAGCTGAATTCATGAACAAATTATGGGACACATTGTTCAGTTGTCTACTAGCTTAAGCAAGAGAGCTTCACACGTCAGAGTTCTTATATCCTTCGATTTTCCTGATGTCTTTCTTTGTAGTTCCCTTCTTCAATGAATGTATGCAATTTTAATGATTGTGCATGAATTCATTGATAGACCAAAATGAAATAACAAGGTCATCTAACACGAATGCCTATGCAAATTGCAAAGCATCTCTTAAATAATATAGTTAGAGAAAGTTATTACTGGTTGTTAGTCATGTTTTTTCTTTCTTTTACAGGTTTAATGATATTTGTGTTGAGCCTGAATTATGATGATTCTCACATGCATGCTTCACTGCCTGGTTCATTTTGCAGGGCTTGATCCAATTCTGTAGAAGCATTGCGTAACTTAAGAAATCTTGATAGTTGGTTTGTGGCACACTAATGAGTTGTTTCAATTGTTTATTCACAAGGGGGGAATCTTCTCCAAGTGGAACAGTGGAAACTGAGGAAGGTAAAGTTTTTTTTTCTTTGGGATGTGGGTTTTTGGTGTGAATTTAGTAAATCTAGTGCATTTACTATTAATGTCGCAGGAAGTTTCCTTTGTATTAGGGAACTGAATTGTTTCCATGTAAGAGACGTTGTATCTATGTGGTTTATTTTTCATCATTCTTGGATATTCAATTTAATAAAATTAACCCCTTAAACGGTCTTTGTTCCTTGGATGTAAACCAATAATTTCGTCATCTCCAGGATTTTCAGGTGTCCTAAATGTGAGGACCTACTCTTACAAGGAACTCAAACATGCCACAGACGATTTTAGTCAACATAATAAAATCGGGGAAGGAGGCTTTGGATCCGTCTACAAGGTAAGTTTTGATATGTAATTGTATTATATCAAGCTAAACAATCATGCATTCGCAGGAGACCGTGTGCCTTACTGATGAGATGCTTGTGAATACTCAGGGAAGGCTTAAAGATGGAACTATAGTAGCTATAAAGGTCCTTGCGGCTGAGTCGAGACAAGGAGTGAGGGAGTTTTTAACGGAGATCAATGTAATCTCCGATATAGAGCACGAGAACTTGGTTAAATTATATGGTTGCTGTGTGGAAGGACATCATAGAATCTTGGTCTATAACTATCTTGAGAATAATAGTCTCGCACAAACCTTTCTAGGTACGGTTTAACATGATTGCAATGGATTCTGATCTCTGTTGTCAAGATTATTTAACGTGTTATTTGTTCTGCCTACGTAGATGGAGGACGCAGTGGCCTTCAGTTTGATTGGAGAACACGATCTAAAATTGGCATCGGTGTTGCACGTGGACTTGCATTCCTGCATGAGGAAGTTCAGCCACATATTGTGCATAGGGATATCAAAGCCAGCAATATCCTTCTTGACAGAAACCTTAATCCCAAAATTTCTGATTTTGGTCTAGCAAAGCTTCTTCCACCAAATATGACACATGTCAGCACGCGGGTTGCAGGAACAATGTAAGTCAAGCACTTGTTCTTGATCTTCCATATATTTTTTTGATCTTGGCTGAGGCTCCTCCATTTGGAATCAATTGTCAAATTGATTCTGCTTTTGCAAAATCAGTTTTCAGGTAACTGGCTCGAAATATGTTTTTAAACCTTAGCTTTTGGTTTCAAATTATGGTAAATAATAATAATAATAATAATAATAATAATAATAATAATAATAATTTGAAAAGCTGATTGAGGGTAGCTTTTATGTAACAACTGGCTGAGAGCACTCTTATGAAAAAATTGTTTCGAAAAGTGGTCCCAAAGGGGGCTGCAAGTAGATCATAATGGCTAAGATTCTATAACACTGCATCACTCACTACTTGTTATGTACATATTCTAATTTTGAATCGAATTTTTTTCCAACAGAGGATACTTGGCACCTGAGTATGCATTACGGGGACAACTGACGAGGAAAGCAGATATTTATAGCTTTGGCGTTCTTCTTTTGGAAATCGTCAGTGGCAGGTGTAATACAAACACAAGGTTACCGATCGAAGAGCAATATCTTCTTGAAAGGGTAAGAATATTAACTTCAAGGCTGTTAATTCTTTCTAGTATCCTGACAAGCTTCTTTATGCCATTTCTGGTCCTTAAGATGATTATCTCTTACTTATTACTTCTTTTCCTGCAAGGATTTTTCACTTGATGTATGTGGTTGGGTTAAGAATTAAGATGAAGGTTGGCATTCTTTTTTGCTATCAAAAGTAGCTTTTGGAAATAGCTTTGAAAATGAGTTTCACACTTACGTTTGGATGCACGATTTGGGATTATTTTGCTTTTTAAAAAGCTAAAATCCCAAAATCGTGCAGCCAAACGGGTTGGATTCCGGCAGAATGAAAAGCTGGATTCCTTTTAATTTCTCTCTTGAAATCCGTGTTTTAAAAAGCTCAGAAACTGTGATTTTCGGTCGGAATCGATTTTTTTAATTGAAAAACAACTTTCTCTACCAAACATTAAACCCCTTTCAAATATTAATTCCTAAATTAAAAAAAAACATCCCAAAAAAGTCAAGGTCTAAAATCATCTTAAAAAACAGTTTTATTCCAAAATCTACTTTTCAATATGTGTTTCCAATAAAGCAACTTTTGAAGTTAGCTTTCCAAAAAGCATACTTTTGTTAGATTCTTGAAAAACATTTTTTTTAAAAAAAATTTAATTGAAAGTTGGTTTTTTGCTTTATTTAAAAGTTGGAAGTCAAAGCCGGCCCTGGGGCAAGGCCACCAAGGCAAATTGCCTAGGTCCCCCACCCAACAAGGGTCTTTAAGAACTATTTATTTTGTGGACTTTAATAAAATGTATGGTGAGATGTGTTACTTTAATTAATCACTCTCAACAAACTTTCTCAATTTATTTGATATTCTCCTAAAATTTCTCTTTTCTATAAATCTTTCCAACCATAATCCAATAGACATTTCAATTTTTAAAATTTAATTTTTTGTGTTTATTAAGTGCATATGATATTGTATAATATTTTATTTTAAATTATTATATAATATTGTGCATCTATTTAATAATATTGATAATGTGTATGATTAAAACAATCCAGTTTTTTTTAAAACATAATGTATGGGGCCCCACTTTAAAATTTCGCCTAGGGCCCATTCAATAAATTCAATTATCAGGGCCGTCCCTACTGGAAGTGCTTGGGGCGTTCGAAAACATTGGATTAAGCATGATTCCTGCAAAAACAAAATCATCTAGACTCGTTTCCATCCCCTAAGATGATGCCACTGATTTAATGAATCTATAAACCAACCTCCTCCACCCCCCCCCCCCCCCTCAACACCTGATAACATTCCTTGTAATGAAAATCCTTGGTACTTAGATATTAACCTCCTTTTTTATGGGATTTTTAGTTTTAAGTCCCCATAAACTATCGAATTTAGCGATCGATCCCTCACTTCTTCATATTTTGGTTTTAGTCCTACATTTAAATGATAATTTAGGAATAGGTCCCTCACAGGGACTAAAAAACAAACTTGATAATTTAGGAATAAGTCCCTCCCAGAGACTTATTCCTAAATTATCATTTAAATGTAGGGACTAAAACCAAAATATTAAGAAATGAGGGACTGATCGCTAAATGCGATAGTTTACGAGGACTTAAAACTAAAAATCCCTTTTTTTATTTGGTAACTTTCTTTTATAGTGCCTCTTTTATTGTCCTATTTTTTCTATTTTTAATCTATTGATCAATATTTTGAGTAGAGATGAGCGCAATGTCATTGAAAAAAATCCACAGCTGTGTTTAATTGATGAGATTTGATGAATCCTGCATAAATGTCATACAAGAGTATGATCACCCACTGAATAATTGTTGTTTTGAACTTGAAATAGTAATTGAAGTACCCCACATAGGTTTCCTTTATTTCCAATGCGAAGCATTAATGTCACACAGTTGCCATCTGTTCTGGTAAATAAATGTGGCACAAGTCAAGACATACTCGAGGAAACCATAAATGATGTTATTAAAAAAATATCCCATCAATGTATTCATCTGGATAACATGAATCATCTGGATATCTTTAATGCGCAAAAAAATAAAACCATGCTGATATAAGATTATAACAAGAGTAAGAGACCACTATGAAAGTTCGCATGAGATATAACCAGCACAGGAGAGTCAACTGAACCATGTATGGCTCCCAAAAAACCTGCTGTCATGTTTGACTGCTTGTAGGATTATTTAGTTTGTCTGGACAAATACATATGTTGTTCAGGAGATATTGGTGTGATTATATACCATTAATATTCTTTAGTTTTTATTTACTCCCTTTTAAAATATTTAATATAAAACCATATCTGTGGGATTCTGGGTAAGCCTATCAACTGATTGGATACTTTAATATCTATATTCGGATACGAATATTAATATTTGAATTTGTGTTTTCTCGGATTCCACATGATAGCGGTTTGAGTACTCAGGTAATAAATTTGAAGAATTAAAATAGAGAATTCAAGGTTGTCATCTCATTCAAAGATCATTCAAATAAAATATTTTAGTTATTTGAATTTTCAAGATTATGGTTAATTAAGCAGAATAATTAATTGGGTAGTATATAATATATGCATATATCAAAATGTTTTTTTTTTCAAAGCGGAGATACTGATATCTATCTGTGAATATCTGATAATTTATTATTTTTCAGATATAAGTTCAATGCATATACTAATATTTTTTAAATAATTGGACTAATTCTGGCATTGTAGACGTGGTATCTGCATGAACGCAACGAGCTGGTGCTTCTCGTGGACGCATCTCTAAATGGAGAATTCGACGCAGAAGAGGCCTGCAAGTTCTTGAAGATCGGCCTCCTGTGCACGCAAGACAGTCCAAAGCTCCGCCCATCCATGTCGACCGTTATGAGATATCTGACCGGCGAGAAAACCATCGAGTTGACGATCACGAAGCCTGGTCTCATCTCAGACTTAATGGACTTGAAAGTCAGGAGCCAAAAGAAGGCCGAGAAGTCTAACACGACGATTTCTACTATGAACACCGCATCCGCTCTGAACAGCTCATCTGCATCATCTGCAAACAATACCACTTATGGAAGTCTAACTTTCACTGATATCAATTACCGGAGTGTGTGAAAGCCCAAGGAAGCAATTCTGAGGAATTATCAGAGCTGGTGAAGGTTTACATGGAAGATCTGTTGTTGGGTCTATTTTTTTTTTTTTTCATTCAAAATTTTAGTTTTGTATATATTAAATTAAAAATGTGAGTTGAAGTTGTAAAATGAGTGAACATTCGGATGGGTGGATAAACAAAGGCATTGTTTGATTGTTATTGGAGGTATCTTATGGTGCATGGAAATGAATGGGATTTGTAGGTTAAACTTGCATGCCAAGACATGGAATGCTAATGGTTCAATGAGGTGAGAGTTTAGGTTTTTATTTTCTACATTGTTGTTTTGTATTAAACTCATCAACCGGAGTAAAATTGGAATCCAAGTCTCTCATTAAAGATGTAATATCTTGACAAACAACTTCATTATGATAAGATAAATAGAGAATACAAAATTAATAGCCCCGTTCAATGCAGGTGCATGAAATCGTTTACCATAGTATATACTTTCTATCTCAGTATATACTCTATTACAAATAATGTAAAACTACATGTATTCAATTCATGAGTGTACAATTTTTTTTTAATAAAAGAGTAATTCATCAACTACAGACATTTCCAGAGGAAAATGTTCAGTCAATTTTAACTACTAAAACTCAGACCACACATGTTTTCATTTTTGTTTAAATGGTAAACATCATTATGTCACTACAATATGTATATGCTTTGATAAAAAGTGTATATTACTCTATTTCGAGTTGAATGAACTCATTTTTAGTAAATGTAAGAAAATATTTAATGGGGTATATACACCGTGTTACAAGATATATGTTTTACTAGATTTTTAACGATATGTATAAAATTGTATTTTAGACTGTAAAAAAAGTTAAGTATAATTTATCCTACTCTTTCTGGAATAGGAAAAAGGCAACCATTCTAATCCATTTTTTTCAAACTTGTCAAGCTACCTAATTAGTACTGGGCTGGGGGCCTATATTAGGTACGGGCTTAGCTCATTCTAGGCCTAGTCTCATGTCTTCATTGGGCCTGCTCCAGTGCTTCAAATGAGTTACACAAAGAAGTGATGGGACATTTAGGGAAAATGATACACTCAGTCACATTCACTGATCAAGACTCAGATCTTAAATATTTTCATTTAAAAAAAAGTAAACAATATTTAATGAGGTATATGGTTTGATTAAAAGTGCATATTGCTCTATTTCGACTTGAATGAATCCATTTTTAATAAGTATAAGAAAAAATTTAGTGAGGTATATATAACATTTAACGAGATATATACTTTACAAAATCTGTAACGAGATATATAGATCTGTGTTTTGGACTGAGAAAAAACTGAGTATAATAGCACTCGACATTTATATACTCCGTCAGTTTTGCAAGCCAGTTTACAATATATGAAATCGCCTAACACAATATATATTTCATTATGCCACTACAATATGTCATTATATAGTCTACTAAGCCTATTTAGAAAAATGTAAAAGAAAATGCATAAAATTTTGAGTAAGTATTTCATTTTTTTATTAAAAAAAAACATGTAATATGATTCATCAGTGAAATATATATTTGTAAAAAATTCAAAATGTGTGCTTAATATTTGGAAAGAAGTTTTTCCATAGAGTGATATAGATATAATAAAAGAAAATGAAAAAAATCATTTAAAATTCTAATATACATTAAATTATATTGTTTATTAATACGTGATTTGGTTGTAAATTTTGTTATTCTATTATGGGTGTTTATCTATAAAGACAATTAATAACAAGATAAAAAAACTGTGAAGTTAATTATTTATATAAAAAAATGGTTTGACACTAGAGAAAATTACTGTGAAGTTTTAAAAAGAAAGAACTCTATAACATAATGATCATGCATTATATTTCTTATATAAATGTAGATAAACCCATGCGTTTTCTGTGTTACTTGTATTATTATTTTCTTGATTTAATTTGATTTGTATTCCCCTTCGTGAGATGAGCAACTATTAAATTAATTAATCTGTATTAGTCTTCAAAATGTCAATAATTACATTATTCCACATGTCCTATGTGAATAAATTAAACCCTATAATTTATGTAACATGAACAAGAGCCAAAGAAATTTCCCCTACATGTAAATAAAAATTTATGCTACATTGATGGTATTCTTAAAACTTTGATTATAAACATATTTATGAAGATGTTTACCTTTGCAAACATGCTAATTGCAGCCCACTCATATACTTTTTTCTTTAAATAAAGCTTATTTAAATTTTATTTTTTTTAAGAAAGGTAGATGTTTGCTATTCGATTTCATTACTGAATTCGAATTACAAATTCTGAAAGGAGGGAGAATAGACGTATATCCAAAACAAAGATAAAGGGGATAAGAACCCTACAAGCAAACAAACAAACGTAAGCTATGGAAGTTGCCCAAACCCCGGTTAGACGAGTCATCTAAATCAGTGGGACAACCGCATATCCGTCACTCACCCCGTGGTGATGAAATTTACATCTCGAAAGCAGACATCTACCGCTTTTGCGATATATCATCCCTAATCTCTCATTCATGCTTGAAACATTTTTTACATATTCTTTTGATACTCTCTCGCTCCTATGAAGACAGTCGTGTTCTATATTCCTCATATAGTCCATGCTCCCGCCGGTACAATTGCCTGCGAGATCACCACGGCTAGACTGAAACATTTCCCACATTTAAAACTGTTGTTTACAAGATGCAACACATATAACAACTGTCTCTCTAAATTCAAACAATTTCGGCCTCACCAACATGAGAACATGCACCTAATTATCCTGCTCAAACTACAACCTAATGGGAATGGGATATGCATGTGGACACTCGGTCAGTTAACCTAATGGGAATGGGATATGCATGTGGACACTCGATCAGTTTTACAACTCTATCTGCATTCACATACACTGTAATAATACAGTATATACTCGATCAGTTTTATATATATCATAGTATATAATTTAAAAAAAAATCAAAGTAAAAATATTATTTTAATTTAGTTCATTATATATATATTTTATTTATATAATAATATGTATTTTAATAAAATGTATAATTTTTTTTTTAAAATCACAATAGTATGCGCATGCATGGGACTGCAAACAAGTTTTAGATATCATTTTTCATGCATGTGCCATCTATATGATTCGTGTTCGTTGACTCATGTATTAATTTTGTCTCTCACTCGATGATCTGGACTCCACTACAACAAAAGTACAAAACAGATGAATATATTAATATATGACCATATAGTTTTTTTTTTTTTTTTGTTGAAAATATATATATGATCACATAGATACCTAGATGAAAGGAGAAAAAAAAAGAAAATTTTAATTCACGGCTTCTCTTTCAAAAAGCTTCAGCATGTGTGTCATAATCAAAACATATGAAATAATTATAAATGAAATCATCATAATCATATATTAGACAACAACTAACACTGGAAGTCTGGAATCCACTACTAAAGTAATTATATATTAGATATTTTGAAAAATTGAACCATGAATAAATGAATGTAAATTACACAACAATACAACAATCATGTTAGATAGCAACAATGTGCTTTTTTTTTTCTTTTTTATTTTTTGTTGTTGGAATGTCGGTATAGATTGCAGCAATGTTGAAACAAAATGTTACATCACGTACAATATATGAAATTCTATATCTAACATAATATATACCCAACATATGATTGTTGGGTATATATGATATATATCTAACATATTATATATACCCAACGCACAATATACCCAACGTATAATATATACAATATATGATCACATAGATCCCCACCGTGCACTGCACTTCAAACCTTGTCTGAAATCAAGTCTTCTCTGCAGTTTTTAACGCACTGGAAGGCCTATGTATGAAGAGAAGCTAACCAGACTCCACATGGTCAGAATTCAGGCTCGCATTACTCTCTGATGCTGTTGGTTCAATGTACCTAAGAAAAAAAGTTTTTTGAAATGGTGTTACTGTGCAGCAAATCGGACAATTTAATTGGCCTGTGAGATGGTTAGTTCATCGTTGGGCAGCTAGGCTCTATATTTCCCTCCCACTGATGGGTTTATCCTAATTCAACTTGATCAATTGCTTGTCTATATTGTAACTAAATCTTTTTGTATACGTGTATATTTAACAATACAAAATTTTACATTTACCCTATACACACACACACACACACACACACATATACACCATTTTATATATAAACACATTTTACTGAATAAATATATATTCCAAAATAATTTGATCAAATCGTGTGCAGTAGAGTAGGGGTGGCCATGGCCTGGGCCCGGGCTCAGGCTGGGCCTGAAGTCTAAAATCAGGCCCAGGCCCGCACATAGGCCCGGCCACGAACAGGCCTAGTCCGGGCCGGGCTTAAGGTTCGGGCCAGGCTTTCTGGCCCACACTTTTTTTTCCATTTTCTTTAGTTAAATTAAATCATACAATAAAGTAAATAAAAAAGTTGAATAACTTGAATTAAAAATATTTTGAATAATAAAACTATTTGAATTGAATATTAATATAATTTTACAATAATTGCACATTATAAGTTTATAACAAAAAATATTTGAACATTAATTGAATAGCTACTATAAATTCATTGAAAAATATTTTAATGGAATATTACAATGATTGAATATTAGCTTATGGGTGATGACTGCATCACAATAAAATATTATAATAAAAATTTCAATTACAATTTGAATTTTAAAACTCACAAATTCGAACGAATGTCAAAAAAATAATGTTTTGCGAACGAAATGTTCAAATGGCATTTGAAATGTTCGAATGTCGTTCGAATGGAATTCGTTCCCAGAGCATTTATGTTTTAGAATCTGAACTATCGTTCGAACGACATTTATACCATTTGAACGGGCCATTCGAACGACCACTGTTCAATATGTCAGATCATATGCACCATTTAAATATATGATTATAAAAAATATAAATACAATTTAAAATTTGAATTTGATGTTTGATTGAAATTTATTGGAAACACCACACATTGAAAATCTAAACACATTGGGAATCTCATTATACTTGTAGGAGATAAAAAAAAATCAATTTATAATTTGAATTTGATGTATGATTGAAATTTATTGGGAACCTCACCACATTGGGAATATCTCAATATAGCATTTAGTGGAATCCATCAAATTTCAAAAAAATCTGTTGGGGAGGGTTTCAAAAAATATCCGTTAGGGAGAGTTTTAAAAAAACCCTTAGAGCCCATGATCGGGCAGGCCTGGGCCTACGGGCGGGCTTTCCCAGGCCGGGCCTTGGGTCGGGCTCCGGGCCGGGCTTTTGATTTTTTACAAAGGCCCAAGCCCGGCCCTATGGAAGGATCGGGCCCGGGCCGGGCTTAGGCTTGAAAATTTTCTGGCCAGGTCCGGGCTCATGGGCCGTTTGACCACCCCTATAGAGTGATGACAAATATAAAAGACAATAACTAACATAAAAATCAACAATAATAAAATATGTAGGTTTATTATAAAAATATCCTACACTTTAACCCACCCCTCAATTTGGGGTAAGTCATAATTGGGGAATAAATGATGAGAATATAGTGAAATAAAATAAAAAATTGTTTGTTCCGCAAATATATAAATTCCGATACTTATATTAGAATACACTAGGAGTAAGCCTAATAACGATTATAAAGGGTACTCGAAGTATTTATCAAAATTTAACCTATGTTAAATGATAAAAATACTCTTATGTGTCATTTTAAAAAAGTATTTCACTTAACACTCTCACACACATTTAAAAAAATATCTTATCTATCATATCGCATAAACATCTCTCACACTTATTTTCAAATATAAATAATTTATGTAGATGTATAATTATCATTTAAAAATTCATAATTTATCCATCATTTAAACTCATCTAATCAAATGTGAACCAAATAACAAAATATCATTTTTTTATTTTTTTAATGAAAATAACAAAAACACAACTAAACAAAAAAATCTATTTATTTTGTATGAATTTTTTATTTATCACAATATCTATCAAAGACAAATCACTTCCATGTCACACCTCAACCGGGATAAATTATTTCCTAGGAATAAAGTCCAACATGTCTACCTATCTATCCTTTTTAATTTTCTAGGTATGTTTACCTGTCTTTTCTAACACTTTTGCTTCCTTTTGCTTTGTATGCTGTCTGCATGTGAACTTTATGTAGACATGGATGAAGGTACATCTTAGGCTCCTTTTTTTTTCTTTCATAGAAAAAAAAATTGAGTTAGTGCTTTGTAAAGCCAAAAAGAGATTTCAAATCAATGGTCTGTCTCTCCTTTATCAACTTAAAATATGGGACTATTAGTATATGTTTCTTTATTTCATGATATATATCTGACCTTTTTATTATTTTTTTGCCTTGAGCAAATGAACTCAAACGATCTCAACTTTACTTTAGCTTTTCAAATTCTCTTTGGGGAGCATCTGTGACTAATTTTGAAAATCAGTACTTGTTTTTTGAGGATGAGTGGGTGGAAGAGAGAAATAGAGGGTTTATTCAAAAGTAAAATCCAGATTGAGATTCGATAAATGAAATCAAATCTCCAAAAAATATTGAACTTTAATTACTTTAGCTTTCCAAATCCTCTTTGGGGAGTATCTGTGACTATTATGAAAATCACTGTTTGTTTTTTTTTTTTTCCTGGATGAATGGATCAAGAGAAAAGTAGAGGTTTATTTTTTTATTAATAAGTAAATATATGACCAGGGTTTGATTATCATATCAAATCAAAAAAAATTGACAACTAGAATTTTTTTTTTAAAAAAGAATTCACTTGTTTCTCGTTTTCCTCTCTATCCCCTTATAAGATAATATCATGGACAGTCCTACAATTAAAATCGAATGTCTTGATTTTTTTTAAAGATTTTTTATAATCAAATGGTATATTTTCATAAATTAAAATACACATTATTTTGTTCACTTGTACAATATATAAAAGAATTATTATTATCTTTGAAAAAAAAAACATATATCACATCTGCAGACAAATGACATGGAATAACATGTTATATTATAACATGTTATATTATGTTATCATTGATTAAAAAATAAATCATTCATATTTTTTCATAAAAAATAAAATTTAACCAGTCATAACAGGCCATATATAACTCACACTGACTAACCTATAATTACAACTAAACCCACAATTTAAAATCCCTACAATCCAACATTAATATGAAATTCAGCGGCCACCCGAAAAAGAGGACCTGAATATAATATTAAACAAATCCCAGTCTGTGTTTACAAAAAATAATCATTACACGAATACGACGGCAGAAAGAACAATCTCCATCACAAAAAATAATATTTAATTGTCTGTCTGAAAATCATTAGATTCCATACAGTCAAAGTCAAATTTCGATTTCCGAACTTTGTGAGCTGTCAAATTACATAAAACACCCCGTACAAGTTACCAAGGACTTAAATATAATATTTTTAGAAAAAAAAAAGTTTTAGGCGTGCGCCTCGTAAAACTAAACCTAAACCTACCCACGCTTGATGACTTTTTTTTTTTTTGACACAAAATATAAAATTTTAATCAGTACTTTATTGAGTTATTCTGGGTTTATTCTTCTTGTCAGTCTCTCTTTTTATTATTTTAATTTTTTGGATGATTGATGGATCAGCTTTAACTTTATTTTTCTTTTAAATATATATATATATAGTTTTTAATTAAGTCCCCCACTTAAGTTTGGCTAATCATTTCTATTAATTCAAGTCCTCCATTTAAATTTGACTGTTTATATGAAAACAATTGATATAGTAAAGTATGGTAAAGATAGGTTCTTTGATGAAATATTTTTTTTAAATATATTAAAAACAGACTGCCCGAAATTTTAATGAACAATTGAAGAAGATTTCATGTGAGAAGCTCATTGAATTATAAGGGAAATGATATAATAAATAATAAAGAATTTGATGAATTAGGTGATGATATGTGAGGTGGATCAATATAAATGAAAATATTAATGTTAAAAAATGATTAAATGATGTCTTCTTATGGTTGATTTAGATATAAGCCTGAAATTGCAAATCATTTCAGATCTCTAAAAAAAAATTTGTTGTAATGTTTGAAAATGAAGTGTCTAAAAAATATATTTTCATTCAAAACAACTTTGAATTCAAATCAATTTTTAAAAAACATATTTTTATTATATTTTTAAAAAGTGGTTTTTACAATTAAGGACATCTTTTGTTTTTTTTAGCCCCCGTTTGGATGTCGGATAAACCCGGATAACCCGAATAATCCTGGATAAAATTTGGATGCCATTTGAAAAGCCTGGATAAACCCAGATAAAGTGTGCAAGAATAAGCTGGTATAAAATGGTATATGGATTTCAATCAACCCATATAATAAAATTTATCATAGGTTATTTAACCCAAAGAATAAGTGGGTCCACTGTCAAATCAACTGTCATACCTCTTATAAATCACCTGTCAAATCAACTGTCATTACTTTTTTACCTTTTACCTAAACAACAAAACATTTATTCTTACGATCCCAACTAGAATAATTTAAAAATTAATCAAACACAAAATCATTTTATCTTTATTTATACTCACTTATGCTCGGATAAATAAATACTTAAGAGTAAAGTCTAGAATAACCAAAGTGCTAGAAAATTATGCATAATATTTTAAAACTGTCAATATCAATTTTCAAAATGCTACTTTGGATTTATTTATTTTTAATGTGTATTTTCTCGCTCCATCAGCTAATGAAGCTCTTCGACAATCCATATACTACATAATAAAATGATGGACCACCTTAGATATTGTATTTTTATTTTTCACTTCTGGCTCATGCAATGCAAAATTTTATTTACCCTTTAAAAGAGTTAACAAAAAAAAAACAGTACCAATGCAGGCGAATAATTTGGGCTGAATAACAACTAACAAGTAGTCTGGTGATCCAAACAGTGTCATGTGATTTTCTAATATCAACAAATGGAATAACTGTTGCAACAATGCAACTGCCTCTCCATTTTGTCCTTCATAAAAGATCACTTTGGAAAAATTTATATATGTACATGTTCTTCTTTTGGGATTTTGTAAACACCGTATCCATTGATTCTGTACTGCCCAAATCCATTTTGAACTAATTATTGCTGATGAACAGTTGTTCTGTTTGTCTCTTTAATAAGCACTGGCTTTGTTGAATGTAGTTGTTGTATATTTATTTTTTACAAATACCATAGAGAAGAACTAATTGAGGGAGGTTTAAAAGAATACACATGTATGTGGCAGGGTTCGAATGTGGACCCCACTCCCCCAAATGGGTAGTGTCCCTCGTCACTTGGCCGAGACCGTGGGGATGACTATGTTTGCTTTGTGTTGGATTGATTGTCAGGTATGAATTCAAGATTTAGAGATTTATAATTAAATGGTGTAATTTTTCTGTAATTAAATTTTTATAAAAAAATGATTTTTTAAAATATTTTTCTATATTAAATATTGAATTTAATGTTATTTTATAATAAATAAATATTTTATGTGCCTAAAAAGAATTTTCAAAAACTTCTTGAAAGGGTAAAAAAATGGGTAAGAGTAATTCCGTGCATTTTTGCGTGGGAATGTGTGCATGTGTGCTATTTATAGTCTGTCAAGATTAATGTCATGTCACAATGTATTATATTGATGAACTGACACTTGCGTAGGTGAGATCTTGAATTTGCTGGCATGACCTTCCTAATTAGTCGTATTCCCCCAAGGGTCCGTTTGGATAGAGACATAAGTTATTTTAGAGTTTATACCTATTCTAAGAATTGTTGACTTTATCAGTAGAATAAGTGATTTTCTATTTGGTTGTGTTTTAAATTATTCTCATTGGAAAACGTAATAATAAAGTGAATGTGTTTGGCTGATGAAGAATAAAATATGAATCAAGTGTAAAAAGTTGATTTGACATGTGGGCCTCATTGATGTATAAGAGGTGTTGACAGGTGATTTGAAATGAATGATGAAAAAAAACAGTAGGACCCACTTATGATTATTGTTGGAATAGGCTAATTCCATGAAAAATGAAGGATTACTATACCCCTTTATTATTTGTTATTCAACATCCAAATACCACCTTATTCCCCTCACACAAACACCTTTTTTTCCCTATTCCCTGCCTATTCCCACCTATTCCTTCCCTAACCCTCTACCCAAACAGCCCCCAAATGATTTATCCCTATGCTATCATCATAGCAATCCATGAGATTATTTAGCTGCATTTTCTGATCTCACGATGCAAGGGCAAGAAATTACAGAAATTACTTCTTTGATCGACCTAGAAGTCATTGCTACACAAATCATATCAGCTCTATTCCATTTGTATAGGGGTGGTAAATGAGTCGAAAGAGTCGAGTTTTGACTTGCTCAGGCCAGAATCGTTTAGCATTAGGCTCGATTCAGCTCGAGATCGAGCTTCATTTTTATTCAAGCTCGGCTTATTGGGCTCGTGAAATGCTCGGTTGAAGCTCGGCTCGGCTCGTTTGTAAAACAAGTCAAGCTGAAGCTCGAATCAAGGCTCGATTCGGGCTCATTTAGCTAAAATAAAACTTTGTTTAACATTTGACAAGTTACATTTCACAAATCACAACACCTTATACATGTGAAAGTAACATAAGCTCGAGCTCGGGCTCGGCTCGTTCCCCTTTTTTCTGTTAAGTAAAAAAGATCGTTTAGGCTTGGGCTTGGCTCGGCTTGGCTCGGCTCGTTTACAAACTGAGCTTTAAAAATTGTTCAAATTCGGTTTGTTTGTCTAATCGAACGAGCCTAAATGAGCTTTAACCGAGCCGAGCCTGAGCCTCATTTACCAGCCCTACATATGTATTCGTATACCTAGCTCATAACGGGCCTTCCTTCTTCATCTAGTCATTTCACTTAAAGCTCGCAATACGTGTGTACATGACACGTGTCTATTTTCGTTAGGGTTTTTTTTTTTTTTTTGTATATATACCCCTTAAAATTTTTAATATTATCAAAATATTCTTCTTACAACTCTATTATCACAAATATTCCTCAAAAATGTAAAATTGTGCATGAATATTGTTTTGAAGAGTTCTTATGCACATTATAAATTTTAACATTTTGTAAAAATGTCTCTTAAAAGGTAGTAATGCACCATTTATGCTCTTTTAAGGGTATTATTGATAATAAATAGTAATTAGTCACGCTATATTCCCAGGTTAAAAATATCATACCGTCAGGATTAAAGGAATCTCTCAACTAAATGATGGTGCAATGAGTGTAGGGTCTATCAATTAATTGGAAGGTTTTCTTGGTCTCCTCAACTTCAACTCATCACTAACAAAAAAATTATACTCATATGTGTTACCGCATCTCCAATCTTTTACTTAAATTTAAACATGAGTAAACGACTCCCAAATCCTCTCCTCTAATCGTATATCCAAACATTTGCTTAAATTTAAACTTGAGTTAAAGTCATTCAAATCTTCTTCAATCATTTACTCATACTCATATCAAATCAAGCTTTTACTCAAATCTTTACCCAAATCAAGGGAGACTCAAATCTTTACCCAAATTTTCAACATCTTTTTTTCCTTTATTTCTACATTTTCTTCCAATGTGACATTTTTTTTTCTTTCAACTACATTTGCTTATATTAAATGATTTCTCATTCTCCAAAATTTTTAGCATCTTTTGAAACCAAAAAAGGGGGGGGGGGGGGGGTTCTTCTTTCTTAACTTCTTATAATCATCCAAATTAAGTCTTTATCTTTGTTTTTTAACTTTTTATTTTTACTTCAATAAAAAAAATTATTTTTACCTTTTACAAAAAATTGAATGATTATAATTTTTAAATTTAAATAGAGAACAAAAATTGAGTAGTAAAAATGTTTGGTGAAAAACTTCGAAAATGTTTATAAGAAATAATTAGAAGAAGATATGAATTTTTTAAAAGATTTTAGTAAAATACAAAATGATGGTTGAAGACACATCATATCAAATCAAGTTTTTTCTTAAATTTTAAGTAAAATTTGAGTATAAGTTTGAATAAGGGCTGGAGATGGCCTTAGGAAAAAAATGCATATGTTCTTCTCAAATATTACCATATGACCCCTTAATTTTTTCGTCTGAGTAAACATATTGTTGATTTTTGAAATATATTTATGAAATATTTTATGATTTAATAGTGGCTTAAAAATACATATTCACATATTAAAAAAATCCGTGCAAATGACCAAAAATATCTCTGCTTACACATACCATCAAATAAGTTTTCTTCCTCCCAACGGTGCTATTTTCAATTGTTGAGGCCATGGAGGACCGACCATAGAGGAGATGATTTAGCTTGTTTCGATGGGGAAAAAAAGAGACTAATTTGGGTGGAAAAGAAGGATGAGGGTGAAACAGGTTGGAGTAATATGGTAATTGAATCATATATGATCAACTTAAGTACATATGCCAGTTTTAAATTGTTAACGACAAAGAGATTGATCAATTAAAACCATCAAATAAGGGGGTTATATGAATTTTCATAAAAATGAGAAGTCCATATCAATTTTTAGGGGGCTATGTGCTTTTTTTTCCTATATGTTAAGCTAAATGTACATTAATTAAGTAGTATCACAAATACGTATAAAAACTCTGTATATATGCCTAGGGTGAAGGTGACGTTTACCTCACTTAATGCTATTTTTATTGAGTATAAATAACGGGATAAACTATCTAAAATAAATAGATATTTGTCACTATGTCACATGAGACTATGAGAGGACATGGTTCTGTAGTCTCTGACTTCATTTGAGTATTTCTCATATTATATTTGATCAATTTAATTAAAAAAAATATGTTTTTTTTTTTAAATACAAAAAATAAGTTTTTTAAAAATCAAGTTTATTTAGAGCATCTCCAATAGAGATCTTTAAAATGGAGTCTCAAAATATATTAAAAAATAAAAAAGTGAGTTTAGAGTCTTACTACTCATTCATTAACTCCAACCACAATCTCTATTATATTTTTCACATATTTTTTTTTATAGAACTTTAATTTATAATATCTCTCTTATTTGTTTGATGTAGTACACATAATTGAGGCTTATTTGCTAAATTTAAAATCGATAGAAGTTTAGTTTCAGACCAAGTGACCAGTAAATTTATCAGTTATTCTAAACTGATATTTGTATTCGAAAAATCTATATTCGTATCTGGATGAAATATATTTATCCAAAAAACCTGTATTCGTATATATCTTATTAAAAAATATGTATCTGAAAAACCTGTATTCGTATCTGATTAAAATAATAATATGATCTGGATCATGTCTTATTATGTGTTGTTGTGTTTTTGTTGTTGTGCTTTATTTAATTTTTCATATACTTTCTTTTATTGTACTATCAGTTTCGATTAGAATAAACTCATTTTAGTACATAAGTGTAAAAAATAATTAATATAATATTAATTAAAATAATAAAATATATAATAAAATATATAACATTTTTAAACATATGTTAAATATATTTAATATTAGATTCATTTGAATCGTATCAACGACATATATCAAACAGTATCAATTTTATGAAAATTAAAATTATATTATAGAAGTTCTCAAAAATTATTTAAAAAAATAATAATAATAACAAACCTCCATATTTGGAGGTTCAAACTGTGAGCCTCCAAATATGGAATCTCAATTAAGAGCCTCCAAAATGGAGACCATTTTTGCCGAACGGGTGGAGCAAAAATGAACTCTAAAATGCTGTTTTGTCGAACGGTTGGAGGTGCTCTTAAACTATTTTATTCAAAATCATATTTTTCTAATGCGCTTTGAGATGAAGCCTTAATTTATGAGGTTTATTGGCTCAATTTTTTCTGTTTTTTTCGGTTGCTGAATAAAATCTCACCTTTAATTGGTACATCAACTGCCAAGCCTTCAGGTCATTGGAAGTGGCACCCAAACGTGGGAAAATCTCTCTCTCTCTCAATCTGTATATTGAGAGAGAGAATCTCTGGCTCTCTGAATTGTATTGGACATGTGAATGCCTTGTTTTGGCTTTGTGGTTCACATTGGGTGACATGTGAATGCAATGTTGGGCTCTGTGACTACTTTTGAAGGGCCACTTCTTCATGAAAAAAAAAAAAAAAACAAAGGTCTTTACGCGAACAAGTGAGGATTCCAAATAAATAATTAATGTTGTCCTTCCTACAAAAGATCAGCAATACATCACAAGTTTTTTTCTTTTTTCTTTTGAAGCAATGTAATCCATTTTATAACGAAGCAAAGTTGTTATAAAACGGGCGGAAGTGCAGAGAAAGAAAGAAATACAGGGAGGGGTGTGAGGCGGAAGTTTCATTATTTTTTCATGATCAGTCAATGACAAGTCGATCGAGTACTTTGTGTTTATTGGTTTTAAAAATATTTGCATTTATATCTCAGAAATTAAAAATGAGACTAAAGATATCATTTGATGCATTTTTATCTTGTGATATGCACTTCAAGGGATTGGTTTCATGAGAGACTCGACTACTCTTCGACTTCTCCTTGCTCCCTGTCTGTCTGTTTTGCTCTCCTTTACTATGTTGTTTCCTTGTTCTTATGTCTTCATTTCTTTGTATCCCCTTCAGTCCATTGCTAATCGATCAATAAAATCGGGGTAGCTCTGGTCTACCAGTTTCACAAAAAAAAAAAGAAGGGATTGGTTTCATATTATATATTTGTAGTCAATTTCCTAACTAAGTGTATATATTGTTTGATAAAGTATATATTTTGAATTAAAAAAGTGAATTTATAGTCCATTTGATTATATATATATATATATATATATATATATATATATATATATATATATATATATATCATTCTTCAACAACAAGAACATATCATTTGTTATATTAGCGTGTATATGTCAAATATGTGAGAACTTTGATTGGAAGAACTGCAAACCCTAATTTACATTATCTGTTTAAACTTCTACATCTAGGTTAAGTATGGATTGAAAGTATACTTTGCATGGGACACGTTATACTTGAATGAAAAAGATGGAAAAACTTACTATATATAGTTTTGGAGTGATTACACACTTTAATTAAAAAAAGGCAATCACAACTATGCATCCAAAATTTATTGATGAAGGGCGCATGCGATTCACAATGTAATGGCGATTGGTCTGACGATGCTCTCCGGTTAGATGGCTCTTCTACCCGAGCCTAGTTAATCGTTTTTTATTTTTCTCTTTTGTGTTTTACATTTCCTATTTTCCTATTTTCCTTTCTTTTCAAGGTTTATAATTCGATTTTCAAGAATAAAATCGAATAACAAATATATATCTAACTCTAGTTAAAAAAAAAGAAAAACTAGATATCTCAACAATTTCAATGGATAATTCCCCTTCAAAGTGTGAAGGCTATTGGACGTCTATATTTTACAGGACCCTACGACATTGATAAGACAGTACATGCTTCATATATTTCATGTTATATATATATCCATGAAACCTGACAGGATTTCTAGGTTGGAAATCATTTTTTTGTTGTACTTTTTCAACACCAAAATATCAACAATAAACGTGTATTCATGTAAAACCTATTTATCTAGCCGGGTTAGACTATTCACAAAAAATTGGGTTTTGTACTGCCATGTAATGGTTGTATTTAATTTACATATAAGTACAAACTACCATTTATCGTTAAATTAAGTGTTAAGCAATATATGCAAGACTAGTAAAGCAACATTTAGAAACAAATTTAAACATAAAATTTTATTTTTATAAGAATCATACTTAATGCAAATCTATTTCCTACTCTTCTATTAGTCTTAAGACCCATTTGATAACACGACTGTTTGATTTTCTTTTTAGTTATTTTTAAAGACTAATAAGAAATATACTTTTTAAATCTAGAGACTTAAAATAAAAAAATAAAGTATCGATAACTAAATCAAATAGTTCTTCGTATGAATTTAAAAATAAAAATTTCAAAAAATAAAAAAACAATATATGTTAAGAGCGAATGTGCTCTATAAAGTGTGCATGGCCTCCACCATGAGGAGGGCATGAGGATTTCTTCCAAAAGCCTGATCTGTCCTGAACAGCTTGGCCAAACACAGGGGCCCACCTCGAGATTCACGTCCATCTGGAAAATGAACGGTCTGCGATCGAAAGGTGCAAGAAAGAACGACAGCCAATGTGTCATGGGACCCGGTTTGTCTTGGCCGACAGTTTGTTATATACGGATAGTGGTCCTTATTCGAATATCATACAGGACAAGGGCCACCAAACCAAAGGCCAGATATTGTTCTACCCTTGCTTAGGAGAGATGGGATCCTGTAAGTGTTGGATCAAATTAATATGTGTCAATCTCCAATTAAAGATTGACATGTATCCTATCACACGATAAATTTTTGTGATTTGGAGAAGATTTGGACACATGTTAGCCCTTGGACTGAGATTGGCATGAACTGGTAAATGAATCACTGACTGAACCCAATCTCTGGGGGCTAGTTTGGCAATGAGATAGGTAGTGGGATATAGAGTAATTATAAAGATATAAGGGTGGTGGGGATGATAACTTATCTTGTTTGGTATATGAAAAATAATGATCGGGATAAAAAGCGAACATTTGTTCCAATTTTAAAATAAAAATAGAGAATTTTTATTCCACCTAAAGGATAGAATAACATTTATTATTATTTTTTATTTCAATTTTAACAAATGTCAAAAGGATAAATTTGATGGACCTTTTATCTTATAAAATTAGAACAATTTATTATCAGAATCTTAACCTCTTATCAAACTAATTAACTATGGGAGAACACCTGATCATTCACAGACATTAATGCTTACAATCATTTTTATGGTTTCTAAGGTTTGGAAACATCATTTGAGTGATTTTATATTTCAAGAATAAAAAATTATTCCACCGTGTTTTCAAATAATATGGTTTATTAGAAAAGACTTGTTAACTTTTTTCAATTATGAATGTTCTTTTAAAAATATTATGAAAATATAATGATTTCTTAGAATTAACTTATTAAAAGTGAGAAAAATATATATTATTCCTGAGAATTAAAACGTGTTTCCAAGTATCATGTTAATGTGGTCTAAGCTTCTCAAATTTTTGATATGTTAACACAAACATATCGAAACAGGTTTTGAGAACATGAGGAGATATTTTTTAGATAAACAATGTTACACACAATTTAATTTATAGTCTAATTGACAATCACCATGTGTTTTTAAATTTTTAAAAAATAAATATTTCATCTACCATAATATATTTTTATAAAATTAAAATGAATAATGTTTATATTTTAATGAAAAAATGTAGTTATTTTCATAAAAAAAAATTTATCATACATTTCTACTTCAGAAAATGGATAGCTATAAAACTATATATAAAATTGACTATGAAAACACGCGCACACACATACATATATATTGAAATGATTACGTACGGCGGATGCATGGCAGGTGCGGCCACGATATGGGTCATCCGATTATGGGTCCATCGCATCTGACGATTCAATGTGAATCGTTCATCACCGTCGGATGCGATGGACCCATGATCGGACAGCCCGTAATCGTGGCCGCACCCACCGTTTGCCGCACGTAATCACCTATATATATATATATATATATATATATATATATATATATATATATATATATATATATATATATATATATATATACACGCTCATGATTAGGTGCGGTGAATGGCAGGTGCGGCCACGATGTGGGCTGTCCGATCGCGGGTCCATCGCATCCGACGGTCGATGTGAATCGCACCCGACCGTTCGATACGATGGACCCGTAATCGACGGCCCACGTCGCTTTCGACCACGGGCTGTCGCACGGGTTCGCCGCGATGGACCCGCGATGACGTCGTTCCCGCACCGTCAGTCGACTATATATAGATATATATATACGTGCGTCGCATCGGTCCATCGCACGGACGGGTGCGATTCACATCGACCGTTGGATGCGATAAACCCGCGATCGGACGAATGCACGTCGTTCCCGCACGTGCCGCACGACCGCACGCTATACTCGACTATATATATATATATATATATATATATATATATATAATATAGTCGTGAATACGGTCGTGCGGTCGTGCGGTCGCGATCACGGGCCGTCGATCACGGGTCCATCGCATCGGACGGTCGGGTGCGATTCACGTCGACCGTTGGATGCGATGGACCCGCGATCGGACGACGCACGGAATCCGCACGACCGCGACCGCATATTATCGAAACGAGTGATAGCGTGCGGGTCCTGCGATCCGACGTGAGTCGTCGATCGCGGGTCCATCGCATCCAACGGTCAATGTGAATCGCACCCGACCGTCCTGATGCGATGGACCCGTGATTCGACGGCCCGTGATCGCTTCGCCGCACGACCGCATTCCCGCACCAATATCACTTCCCTATATATATATATATATATATATATATATATATATATACATCGTCGATTGCGTGCGTTCGGTGCGGTCGGGTGGCGGATTCGACCACGGTGCGTCGTCCGATCACGGGTCCATCACATCAAACGGTCGACGTGAATCGATTCACATCGACCGTCCGATGCGATGGACCCGCGATCGGACGACGCACGTCGAATCCGCACCGACCGCACGACCGCACGTAATCACGAGTATATATATATATATATATAATATATATATATATATATATATATATATATAGGGAGCCGATTAGGTGCGGTTTACGGTCGGTGCGGTGCAGCGATCATGGGCCGTCGATCACGGGTCCATCGCATCGAACGGTCAGGTGCGATTCACATCGACCGTTGGATGCGATGGACCCGCGATCGAACGGCCCACGTCGTAAACCGCACCGACCGCATACCGCACGTAATCACTCGACCTATATATATATGGTCGAGTGATTAGCGTGCGGTATGCGGTCGGTCGTACGGATTACGACGTGGGCCGTCCGATCGCGGGTCCATCGCATCCAACGGTCGACGTGAATCGCACCCAACCGTCCGATGCGATGGACCCGCGATCGGACGGCCCGTGTCGCACCGCACCGACCGTAAACCGCACGTAATCGATTCCCCTATATATATATATATATATATATATATATATATATATATATATATATATATATATATATATATATATATACGCGGAATGATAATATGCGGTGCGCGATGCGGTCGTGCGTCGTGGGCCGTCGATCCGTCCATCGCGGGTCCATCGCATCCGGACGGTCGACGTGCGATTCGCACCCGACCGTCCGATGCGATGGACCCGCGATCGGACGAACGCCGTCGTGATCGCGACCGCACGACCGCACGTAATCACTTCCCTATATATATATATATATATATATATATATATATATATATATATATATATTGGTCTTTGTTTAATGGTTACACGGTTTAAGTGTTTAATTATTTCATTAATTTGAACATCATTATTGCATGATCCCCGTTAACTTTAATTTATAGTTTATATTTTTTTTTATGAAAAGAATGAAAATTGATTTAATTAGATGATAGTGGCGATATGAAAAAATGCCTGTGTAGTTTTAACCTTTAAATGATCTTTCTTTATACAAATGAGTTTTACTGCACTACATAATTATTCACTTAAGAGCTTTAAAAAGATATTACATAGATAAACACAAACAACGTAAAAAGCAAAAACGATTGAAAATGAATACTCTAGAAAATAATGAAAATTATATTATTTTTTCATTCAATAAGCAAAAATAAACCATTATATTTAAAAAATGATAATTAGAATTAATAAATTCAATGTACACCTATACATTTTTAAATAAATTAATTGACGAGAACTCAAATATTATTGTATGATTTATATATGAAGCACTTTCAAATTCAAAAGCTCATATCAATCAAATGCATAAAAAATTTAGCCATTTTAATGATTTACAACTACATGGACGTGTCAAAAGAGTACCATGCAACACATGAAATAACCATGATCTCTAATGAATATGCTAACTAAACAAGATGTTAAAGTGCCATGTCAGCACTTTAACCCTCCACTAGACATTCATTTACTATTCTCTCATTTAATTGGTTGTTGTTGTTCAAATGGACTAGCTAAATAGCTAGCTAAGATAATAGTGGGCCCACCTCTCCACCCACTCAAATCTCTCCACTCACCAAAAAAAATATTTTTTAAAATATTTTAAATGGTGGAGCCCACATTTGACTGGCTAAAGCAATAGCTAAAGTTAACATAGAAGATAACATATGACAGATGGGGCCCACATTTAACATTCCCTTAACACTTCCATAGGAGCACTATTTTTACATCTTTTGTAAACATATGATACTAACTAGTGGGTTAACATATACATTGGAGATGACCTTGAAGTTTTTGAAACCCCACAGAAGTACTTTATACCTTCTATCATTAGATTTTTCATTAAGATGAGACAAAAGTACTTTAAAATTATCCCTTTAATTAATTTTGTAAATACAAAAAAATAAGCCAAATTAACTTTGAATATGCTTTATAAATATTAATTACTATAATAATTAAATCTTCAAATACATTTGGATCAATTTATTGTGAGAATTAACCCACACGACAGTTAATTAAATGGTGAAAATACGATAATGATTTAATTAAAATGGGTAAAATCATACTTTTGTTCTATTTTAACGGAAAATCTAACGGCAGGGGAGTGTAAATGTATGTTTTAAAACTTCAGGAATGTTTTTGCGGGTTTCAAATACTTTAGAGGGTCCAAACGCAATTTATCCAATTTAGAAAAGGGATAAAAATATCTAATCCCCGCAAATATGGCTAATTCCATATAAGTCCATTCCAAAATGGGGCAAGCATACAAATCTTTTAAAATTTACAAAAAACCCAATATATCCTTGTCTTCAACAAAGTTTAATCCTGACCCAACCTGTCCTAGTTAAACCTAACTCACACAATGAAATTACTAAATTATCCTTAATTTTTCTATCTCTCCAAACATTATGATGAAATATGAAATTCTACAAGGGTAAATTTGTGTTTACCAAGGATTAATATATCTTTAGGATTATTTATAAGGACTGTAATATATACATAATTACATGTTAATGATATATTCTAAGAATATTCTATGAAATTTGGATGAAAATTTAACCCAGGGGTGTTAATTGGATTTTGTGAGTTTCTAGAGACTTATATGTCTATCCTACTTTTAACAAGGACTTATATGAGATTATCCATGTTTATAGGGACATATATATCTTTAATCCTTTAGAAAAATATGCAATGGGCTAATGAAGGAAATTCAAATTAAATGTTAGAGACTATCACCTAAAATAAATTAATTTTATTGAAATTTAAATACATACGATAACATTTAAAGGGAAGCTAAATCAATCGAGGATGAACAAATGAACAATATATAAATTGATGGAGATTAAATTTATATATAATTTATAAATGGCCACAAAACTTGAAAGTCACGAATTCTTATGTAGAAAGGTTGGAATGGATGTATGGATATATAGGCATGTAAATCTAAACCTAATCTCATACATTAATATGAAAATCAATTCTCTAGAACTAGCCAATTTTATATATAGGTAAATCTATGGCAACAAATCTTGAAATCCTATCCTTGTAGAGAAGGTTAGAGTTGGATGCATGTATCTAATTTTTTTTCATATCAGTGGTTGATGATGGGAATCCTCATTAGTATATGTTTCGATGGATTATATATATTTGTCAAAAGATATTTTTGAGATTTGCATTATATTCTAATCTGTACGTATTAATATGATATTTTTTGATGTCTAAGCACGTAAATCTAAACCTAATTGCATACATTAATATGCTATTTAATTTCCTGGACCTAGTATGGCAACAAATCTTGAAAGTCACAAATCTCGTGGAGAAGTTTGGAATGAATGTATGGACATAGATTAATACATTAATATGCTTGATTTTTTTCATGGTAAAGATTTTTTTTTTTCATAATTAAATATTCTTCTGTTAACAAGAGTCTGAGTAAATAAAAGCCATAGGTGAAAATAAAGATTTTTTCATGTGAGTATGCACATATTTATGTTAATATGTACACTGTTATTCTAACTCCCAAGATCTAGCGAATTAAAAAGAAAATAAAATTTTATAAATGAAGGAAAGCAACTAGACATACATGTCATGTAGACACACACACACACAACAAGTGCACGTACAAAAATGCAAACCCTAGAGCATCAGTGTAGAGGACACATGCCTTTTACCCCTTCCCACATGGGGGTGGGAAAAAAAAAGGAAGAAAAGCTTAGGTTTCCATCTTCATTTCTTATTGTCCTCTTTGGTTGGCAAAACAAAAGATATGAAAAAAATATATATCACTGAAACAGAATCATGAATTCTTCCAAGCACTCTCAGACAAATCTACTTCAGAAGAGAAAAGCAAACCTCTTTAGAGGTTCTCTCTCTTCATGTAGTGATGGAACGCCAAATTGATATAAAAGAGAGTGCAACCCTCCAACCCTAAATACTTCCCATAGTTGAATTTGCCCTAGTATAGTAGTAGAAGTGGGTGTGTAAAATATTTCTTTTGATCTTCTTGTGACTGGTATCTTTGAAATATGTATATTTTAATGGGTTGTCTTTGGGTGGAAGTGGAGGGGATTTTTTTATTGCCAACATAGCAAGGAAATCCTCTTTAAAAGACCTATACATTCTCTACCATCCTCTCTCACTCTGGCCTCTCTCTCTCTCTCTCTCTCTTAAGTGTTTCTGGTTTTCATTGGAAGAGTTGTTGAAGGGTTGTGTTGAGAAGACAAAAAGGAACACAAGAGGTGAAATGGGTTGTGCCTGGCTCCCTGTATGCCACACGTAGAGTCCCATCTGTTGAGATTGGCTACTATGGGTGGCGTGCGAGGAGCCAAGCATACCTTCTCTCTCTCTCATTCTCTCTCTCTAATGTGATTTTGATTTTGATTTCTCAAGATGTCTTGATCATGTATATTTGATTATATATATTGTTGTTGATATGTTTTTCTTGTTTTGATGTTTTGGCTTCTGCATATGATAAGAGCTTTCACAGTGGAAACCATGATCTCTCTCTCTCTCTCTCTCTCTCTCTCTCTCACTATCTCTCTCTGATATATATGATTTTGAGATTTCTTATTGATTTCTTACATGCTGTGATTATACGGTTGATGATATGTTTTTCTAGTTTTGATGTTTTGGCTTCTGGATATGATAAGAGATTTCACAATGGATGCCATGATCTCTCTCTCTCTCTCTCTCTCTCTCTCGCTCTCTGTGATGATTTTGATTTCTTAAATGTGGTGACCATGTATACCTGATTTTCTGTTTGTGTTCTGGGTTTTCTGCATATGATAGGAGCTTTCACAGTGGATGCCATGACTTATGCCAATGAGAAGGTTCTTTCTCACCCCCTTTCTCTCACTAACCCAGACAAACACAGCTTTATGGAGGCTAGCTAGTTAGAACTGCTAGTTGTTGGGACTTGGGATTTGGTTTTGAAAAACCATGGTATATGGTAAGATCCAGGGTTAACCCTAATATCTGTGAAACTGCATTCCTTCAACCCTTGTGTACAACAAGGCCTCTCTCTCTCTCTCTCTCTCTCTCTCTCTCAGTTAGCTCTCTCTCTCTTTCTTTATCTCTCTCTATTTCCCTCTCTCTACAGATCTAGGGTTTGTTAGACTAAAATATAATCGAGCACATTGTATATAATTTGTGTGAGCCATAGTGAAGAGAACAACTAATGAGACTTTCTTCACTATGATCTAGTTGAGATATTTTGAGTTCATTTTAAAGAACACCTAATTAATGAAGGTGGCATGCACCCACATCTCAATGTGTTCAGATCTTCATTCGTTTGATGATCAGAGAACTGCAGAATCATTTTGAAATAGAGATGTCATAGTTTTATTTTCAATTGAACTTTCGTTTCTCATCTTTTCTTGTTTAATTAATAATTAATATGCCTTATTATGAGATATGATGATCAACCCAACCAATGATATTTTGATGGATTATTGATCTTCCAGATTTGTTTAAAATGATTCAATTTTTTTACATATTCTCTGCACATTTTCATTAAGTTTGTGTAAATATATTGCCCTATGTACAGGTGTAGTTTCCATTAGGCACAAAATATTGTCATATTTTTTTATAATATAATCTTTCACAATCTATTATCTTCTAGTTGATACTTGATCGTCAGATTTAAATTTTAAACTTTGTCTAACACCAAACCTTGGCAGGCAAACTATTATCGTATGTTATGATAGAATGACAACTCATTCATTTAATTCTTTAAGTTTTATCATTTATTTGCTTTCCACAACTTGCACACACAATCAATTCTCCCACTCAATCACCCATATACATATTCAAACTCAAATCTCATGATTTATTTCCAAAAGCATTACCATGTATACTCAATTCATATTTTGCTTCTCCAACAAGCTTACCCTATTGGGACTTTAAATAATTACACAAAAGTAATACAGAATGGGATGATCTTATGTTTTAGTTGTTATTGTTTTATTGATATACATTATCTTATGTGTTTTTAGTGGACTGAATTTATGTTTTTTCATGAATATAGAAGAAGAAACTAGGATGCTCTCACACATGTATCTTTTATAATCTCAGATAAGACAAATTTGATGTTGAACATATATGTTCATGTAAATGCAAGAAAGTCACATACATTCTTATTGTCAAATCATTTTTAACCCTCACATAATTAAAATGTCATTATATCTTTACTGTAAACCATTATTAACCCACGCATGATTAAAATTAGAGATGGATGTCAATAGACTATTATACTATAAAAAATTCTTCTCTAAATAAATAACTCAATTAAATCTCATATTTTTCAGGGTTTCACCCTCTCCATTTATCTTTTATTGTGTATAAAACCCCAATGATAATCAAATGATGAGCCGGGAAATGAAATGTGAGAAAATGTTTAAATAAAAAAAATAAAAATGGACTCAATAACAAAATAGTTACTTAAAAGAATTTGGATATCTTTTATGTGTTTTTACCATAATATATCATTTTTTAAAGAAAAGTTAGATGCTTGCTATTCAATTTTATTTTTAAACTCAAATTATAAATTCTGAATAGAGAGAGAAAAGAGTAAAAAGAATAATATATCATTGAATAGAAAGAAATTTTTTTATTCAAATATACGCTAGTGATAGCGTGCGGGTCGTGCAGTCGTGCGGATCCGACGTGAGTCGTCCGAATCGCGAGTCCATCGCATCCAACGGTCGAGATTAATCGCCCCCGACCATCTGATGTGATGGACCCGCAATGGACCCGTGATTGACGGCCCGTGGTCGACGCCGCACGACCGCACGACCCGCACCTAATCACTCCTCGTATAAATCAACACAATGTGAAGGTCATGTACTGATGTATGCCAGAATCCCAAGTTTACAAGAACTTGGGAGACTATGCTTATTTTGATTCGGATGTTATTAAGCAATCTTTTTTTGGTAGGATTTCGCTTATAAGAATAATGTTAGGACAGTCCCATATACATATACAACTCGCAGATGATTTAATTTTGATAAAAAAAAATTACTTCATTTAAGTAGATATATATATATTTTTATGAAAAAATGTATATCATTCTAATTTTAATTAAATAGATCTATTTTTAATAAATCATATATATATATTATCACCTAAAATGAATATAATTTGTTAGATGATTATAAAGATATATAGAATGTCTATGAGACTGTTTTCCCAAACATGCTTCTAAAATAATCTATAGGAAAAAAAATCTAAATAACACCTTGTAAACAGTTTGAAATCCATGTAACTCTTTAAATTTTCTTAAAATTCATACAACCCCCTTAAAACACACATGTAAATCCAAATAACTCATGAGTTAAAATTTCGTTGAGAGATGAAGAATATTCTACGAATATTCTATTTGATTAAACTTGATTTAAAACATAAAATATCAAATTTTTTTCATAATTTACTACAAGTGTGAAAAATTTGCTATAAATGATAATTTTACCCGCTATAAGATCATATTCGGAGAGCTAAAATCGTTATTTATAGATAATTTTTTTTTATTTTTAATATATTGTAAGAGATTTTTAATATTATGTATTTTAATCCATTATTATCTAATGAAATATTTATAAAAAAAATTCTCATTTGTCAATATTGATTTCAAAAAAGTTAATTAATTGGTTACGTAGATTCCAGACTATAGACTAAGCCTGTCAACGGACCGGATACGGAGCGGATATGGTCATATCCGTATCCGTATCCGAAATTTTTTTTTATATCCGTATCCGTATCCGTATCCGACGGATATTTAAAAAGCGTATCCGTGTCCGATCCGTATCCGTATCCGACGGATTCGGATAATTATCCGAAATATCCGAAATAAATAAATAAATAATTAAATATAACAAATTTTTATTTAAAGTTTAAAAATTGACTTAAAATTAAAAATTCACAAACACAAGTCCTAACTTTACAACTATTAGAAAGAATAAATAAATAATTAAACATAACAAATTTTCATTTAAAGTTTAAAAATTGACTTAAAATTAAAAATTCACAAACACAGGTCCTAATTTTACAACTATTAGAAAGAATGTGAGCCACTTGATCAAAATCCAATGGTAGATATTAAATACTAATATTAATATTTTTTTAATGCCATCGGATACGGATATTTTTCGGATCGGATAGGGGTATATCCGTATCCGATCCGAAAATTTTCAGATACGAATTATTTTTTCGGATACGGATACAGATTTTTCAAATACCGGATATTTTTTGTATTTTCGAATACGGATTCGGATCAGATGCAGATATTTTTTCGGATAATTGACAGAACTCAAGCTGATATGTAATAATAATAATAATACTTGGACAGGAAAATATCCACTGTCCCTCCCTCCTGAAGAGAGGGTCCTGTCATGTCACTCCTTTTCCTTCTTGTGAGTTCTCTCTTCAGGCTTTTCAGTTTTCCAAGGTCTGAAACTTGAATATGATGAATGGAATTTTCCATATTTTCACACCCCTCTACTCACCTAATAATCCACTCATCTCATCCAACTCAGAGACTAGAGAGTGCTAAAGAGTGCTTGATTAGACAAGTTATCTGGAGTGACAATATCAAAAAGCACTTCATCAAAAGCCGAGCCCATCGCGGCATTTCAGATGTCTCTCGATTGTGGTCGGATGCACTCACTCAAACTAAACTTCTGGCTTACAATTTATTCATTTTTCAAATTTATTATATATTTTTTTTGTTATGAATCATTGTGGTTTGTGTAATGTGGGAATCATATACATTTTGTTTATTTTTAACTTATATATGGAGATGCCTACTTTTTGTCATCGGGGAGATGTACCAAAAACAAAAAGAATATCTGATCGATGTAGAAAATAGTGTCTGTGCACGTATTTTTCTGTATCAGATTATCTATTTATAAATACGTATTTTTATTTAAAATAAAATATGTATTTTTTTTAAAACAAAGATTTGATTTGATCTTCAAATACACGTACTTGATCACCTTAAATATCATATAATGTCACGTATGGCAGCATCAAAATGAGTGTGGACCAATATCATCTTAATATTATTAATTTTTCTTTCAATTAAAATACAATTTGGTTTAAGCTAGTATCTATTTGCTTTTCATAAGATTTGTTTTTTTATAAAAAAAGATATGTATTTAATTCGTTTTAATTTTTATATATTTTTTAAAGTGTTTAGTAACTAAAACAATATATAATTTACATAAATCAAAACATATCGAAGCCTCTCATCATTTCACATGGACTATTTAAATGAAAGAAAACTTCTAATGCCATTTGATTCCCTGAATTCCCCTACTTAATTACTGATTATTTTAACCTTGATTTGATGGACATTGTTGTCCTTCTAAGTATGCTTTTTGAAGACGTTTCAGTCAAAATTTAATTAACATTTGAATTCTTCATAGTTGGTTGTAGAGAATGACACGTGGATACCTGACGTGCTATGGAGATTGGACATTATTTAAGGGAGATATAGGTCTTGAATGTGATTAGTTGAATTTATGGGTTTTTTAGTTTAATAATTAATAAATTGTTTGATATAATTTAAAGCATACATGATTCGAGTCTGTGCAATCTAAGGTTAATGAGAAAGTTGTCATTTGATTTATTGTTACAAAAAAAGTTTATTTTCATGTGTTGTTTAGTACAATTTATTAATTCTCATCAGTTGTTCAGCTTATCTGGTAGTTCGGTTTAATCATATGATTTGTTCAATTTTGTGCATCATTTTCTACACTGTTTTTGTATTTTCTTTTTATAATATATATGGGTGTCTCTCATAATTTAAATCCTGCCCCATATAATTAAACATCTTCATTGCATGCCTAATGTGTATAAGTGAAGTTGCTAATTATGTTCATCGGACTAAGCTGTCATAATGCACTTATTTTAAAAGTTAATGTATCAAATGATCAAATGGTTGCCCAAACATGTAATGCATGGAATATATGCTGTATTTCTCAATGACAACTGAAGATGGTGCTTTCCGGGTCAGAAGTCCGCCTTCAGGTGAGAGTCCGGGTGTTCACGCCTGAGAACCTGCCCCAAGAGAGTTGGGGACACCGGTGTAGTGATGGCCAAAAGAACTTTAATGCTTAAATCAGTAGAGTGAATGGAGAAGATGAAGAAGATGACTTAGAAAACCAAAAGATTATAATTACTTATTTGAGAATGTCTCCTCTCTCCTCCTTGGCTTTTCCTTTTAGTTGAATAGATGTCCACGTCATTTCCCGCCTAGACATCCTCCAGTCTTCACTGGAATCTTTTAACATGGAAGTTTCCTTGAGGTACAAGACAAAGGGTTTGTTATGATGTCGTGTTCACGTGACGAAGCCTTATTGTTCCTAACTTTGACTGGGATGAGCAGTAGTAGACGGCTTGTTAGGGTCAGGGCATGTCTCTGTCAATTCGGCAGAGAAAAATAGCCCTGGTCTTGCCTTCCAGTGTCAGTGTTCCCCTTCCTCCTACGGTTAGGACTGGGTTCAAAACCAAGTCAGGATGGTCAGTCTTGGGGATGCTTCAATGATCGTGTTTAGTATAGGTGGCTAGTCTGATCGGCTGGCCTTGATCATTCTTGAGACAGTGTTGGTCTGGTCGCTGAATCGTCTTGTCCCTATCGACAAAGAGGTATTCCCTGAGCAAGACTTCTCAAGTAGAATTTTCCAAACAGATAACTGGGCCGTTCTGCTTGAGTAATCCGGACCCAATCATTTTATGGGCTGGGTCGTATTGCCCGTTTACCCGATTAGTAAGGACATGTGGTGCTCTCAGGAAGACTATGAGATTTTTTCCTCTACAGTAATGATTCAACCGATCAAATATCTCAAGTTCTTGTTCCTTATACATTTTGTTTAAATATAAAGTTTCATTGTGATAAAAAGCCGATGCTTATAATAAGAAAGGTACATTAAATGAATTGTGGGATCCCACTGCCACTTCTCAGTCTTTAGTGATGGGTTGACATTAGTGATGGGTTGACAAGAGTTCAAAATCATTATCAAATTTCACATGTTAAACATGTGCATGGATACTTGTCAGCTATTTATTAATGACTGACAAATACCGATGAAATCTAACACTAACTAAATTCTATTTTTATTGAAACTCAGACAAATTAAAGCTAATGAGTTTGTTACTTATAATGTATAAGTTTCAAGTTTAAATCCTCTCTAGCTTATCTGGTTCTGTGGTAATTTAGTTCCACTTTCATTCTTGACATGTGTGTGTGTGTGTGTGTGTGTGTGTGTGTGTATATATATATATATATATATATATATATATATATATATATATATATATATATATATATATAGGGGCGATTACCTGCGGCGAACGGCAGGTGCGGCGTCGATCGTGGGCCGTCGATCACGGGTCCATCGCATCGGACGGTTGGGTGCGATTCACGTCGACCGTTGGATGCGATGAACCCGCGATCGAACGGCCCACGTCGCCGCCGCACCTGCCGTTCGCCGCATGTAATCGCCCCCGTATATATATATATATATATATATATATATATATATATATATATATATATATATAGTCGCGATTATGTGCGGTGTGCGGTCGGTGCGGTTTACGACGTGGGCCGTTCGATCGCGGGTCCATCGCATCCAACGGTCGACGTGAATCGCACCCGACCGTCCGATGCGATGGACCCGTGATCGACGGCTCGTGATCGCGCACTGCACCGACCGTAAACCGCACCTAATCGGCTCCCATATATATATATATATATATATATATATATATATATATATATATATATATATATATATATATATATATATATATATATATATCATAACACATTAAACTTTTAAATATTTTCCATATACAAAATTAATACAAATAGTGGCATAACCCTCTTATTTGTCCAATAGATACCTTTACCATAAAAACTGAGTTTGATCGAATACATCCTCTCTCTCTTTCTTCATTTCTCCTAATTAACCTTGATAACTGGCATAACGTAACCTTGAATATATTAGTGGAAAGTGATGAATGCAAGAATTAATGACTAAAAAGAATAACTGAATGTATCTTTTGAGACACTCTTAGGAATCAATTTTTTTTCTCTCTAAATTGCATCTAAAAAATTGTTTAAAGTCCACATTTTGAAAGAGCACTTATCATTTTAAAACTCTTCTTAGAAACATGTGTTGTATATGTAACTTAATATGACAATGAATGGTGGCCTAGGGTTTGGAGACAAGAATGTTGTCTCACTTTCATAATAAAAATAGCATTCCTAAAATAATACTGGTGAGCGCTAATACACTCATTCTATTTTACACTTTATTTTACAATGTAACTTTATAATAATGTAGTATATACTGTATTATTATAGTGCATGAGATTTTATCATAGCGTATAACATAAAAAAAATTATCTTAGTATATATTTTATTTGATATAATAATGTGTACTTTAATAAGAGAGTGTAATTTTTGAAAGAAAAAATTTTTGTGTAGACTGCAATTGGGGTTGTACAAAGGGTTAGGCATATTTTTTGTAACATTTGATTAAATTAAGATATTTGGGTACAAACTTAAGGAGAAAAAAGATCAATTTAGTTGTCGACATATTCAAGAAACAAACGAAAGAATGATTTTGGTGAGAAAGACAAGGGAACTGTCTCTTTCCCCCCCCCCCCCCCCCCCCCCCCCCCCCCCAAAAAAAAAAGTTTTATTTATGAATTTATGAGTTGAAAACAATGTTTCATTGTTAGGGTGTTAGACAGTTGGGCTTTGTGTTCCAACAGTAGAAGCACATGACCAACAAAAACAAAACACACAAACAAACAAAAAGACAACAAGAAACAACAACAACAACAAACACCATTCTATAAAATGATGCATAAAAGGATGGAGAGCAAATGAAAATGTAGTTTTTTTATATATATTAATCATGTGGAACATTCAGTCTTGTTTAATTAATCCATACATCAAACTCATTTTCATATATTAATTTTTAGCATCTACATGCAAATAACTAATTCAATTTATCTTCATAAAAAAATGTTGATGAATTAAATGTTGCAACTAGAGTGAGTTGAGTCAGATAGGAGATCAATCCAAACCTGAAAGTAAAACAGACAAATCCAAATCTAGCAAAACCCACTTTTGAGGGTTAACTTGGATCAACGTCTCAGGTTTGGTTTGATTTTGAGTTTAATTTGAATTGGATCGAGTTCAGTTCATTTTCTAGTTTGAATTTTCCTTTGCTTTTCAAAACGATGACATTCTAAATAATAAAGATAATCACCAAACAAACAAAAGAATAATTTGGGGAGAACGACAAGGGATAATAGTCTCATTTTCCTTCCAGCAAGTTTTAAATATGAATTTTTAGGAATTTAAAACAATGTTTCATGTCCTAGGATGGTCAGGCAGTTAGGCCTTGTGCATCAATAGGAGAAGCACATGAACTAACAAGTAACAAGAAGAAGAAGAAGAACATCAACAAAAAGAAATTTATAGGAAATGATGCATGGCATGCATCCTCTTGTTTCTTTACTCTCCTAATCATCTCTCTCTCTCTCTCTCTCTCTCTCTCTCTCTATCTGTCTTGAATTCATGCGTCGGATGTTTGCTTTCTTACTTTTTATATGTTTCTTTTATATTTCTTGATTTTTTTTTACAAAAAGAGCATTTTGTAATATTTCTGTAATTGTTATTTATATATGTTTCTCGATTCAAAGAATTGAATGGTACTTATGTGATTCTACTCACCACTGCATGGATTTTTTGTTCTAAGATCACTTGGTAGTTAGTTTGTATAAGTTCAAAATAGAGAGCTTTATTTTTTATTTTATTTTTTTCTATTGGTAAATTTTGTATTCCTGTGAACATTGATATTTACAATGGGGAAGAGCAAAAGAAAAGGAACAAAGACTACAAAATAGTCACCCCCATTGCTTACAAAATAAATCCAAAATTAAACAACTGTTGTTATGAAACAGAGATCAATTTCAACTAGCTTTATCTCGATCGAGTGGACACCCTGCCTTCCGCATCCTCTTTTAAGAGCTGAAGGAGCTCGGGCCAGAAGTTTGGAGGATCATAAATTGAGCTACCCATGGTTGATTGATAGGCTGCCAGGTGGTTAGCGGCCTGGTTTCCTTCTCTATACACATGGGTGAGTTTCCATTTATCGAGGTGTGAGGTGAGAGTGGAGAAGGTGCGTAAGTCTCTCAATGCTGTCCATGGGATAGTGCCACGGCCGTGAACCCATGCACTGACAGTGGTAGAGTCAGATTCAAGCCAAACCGTGAAGCTTTTATAGAAGAGCATAGTCGTAGACCTTCTACCAATCCCTTTAGTTCAAGGAGATTTATAGAAGCAGCTCGGACTCTGGCCGACAAGGCTTTTAAACAGTTGCCTGAGCTATCTCGAATGAGAGCACCATATGCAAAACGGTCATCTGTTTTAGAGCCATCTGAGTTAAGTTTTACCCATCCGATCTATGGAGGTTCCCATATAACTTCCTTTTCTAGTTTTTGTTTGGCCTGGACTGAAAAACTGAACAAGTGACACATTTTGGTTGTGATTGAAGAGATGTCATACTCATAGCTTTTCCCCACAAAGGTTGCTCTCGTTGCCGATAAGATTCGACGAACTATTAGTGATTTGCAGCATTGTTTGTTTCGAAACAGCCAGTCATTTCGCTCGAGCCAAATGGACCACATGATTTGTGTTAGAAGGAAATAAAGAACTGTTTATCTATTTTGGTAACTCGCAAAGATATAAACCATGAGAAGTGGTCTGTCAGGACTTGATGTCTACCATGCGAAGAGCCAAAGGACTTTGTGATGGCTCTCCAGATATATTTTGAGAAGGGGCATAGCAAGAACAAGTGCACAGTACTTTCCAATCCCAATGAGCAGAGAGGGCAAGTGTTATTCTGCACCAATTGGTGTCTGAAAAGTCTGTGGAGGGAGGGGAGTCTGTCGAGAGCTGCTTGCCAACAGAGTAGACTTCGTCTTGGTGGTTGTATCATATTCCAAAGTGCTCTCGTCCATGGAGTAGATGGCCCTTTTTTTCGAATGAATTCCCAGGCAGAGGAGTAGGAGATTTGCCCTGTTTTTGAACCTATCCAGACAAGTATATCCTTCCCCCCTCCTCCAACTTCAAGCTCAGCAATGTCATTCCACAATGCATCAATCTCGGATAGCCATCTATGTGGTTTGTGCCATTTCCCATCTCGAATCAGGGTGTTAAGCAATACCTCCTTGGGAGGTCCCCAACAAAGAAGAGGAGGACCTGAAGATGATGTTTGAGACCGAAACCATGGAGCCAAGGGTCGGACCAGAGTTTAATTGTATCCCCTGAGAAGATGATGTACTATGTGGATCCTCGAATCCAAGTTCCTGCAGAAAGGATTGACTTTCAAACACTCGAGGCTATGGATCGTGGTGAGGTAGACTAGATATTTGTTTTTGAAAGATATTTTTTCCGCATCCAGGCAGCCCAAAGGGAGTGATGGTCAGAAGCAATCTCCCAGAAACGAACTCCCATGGCAACTTCATTCCAACCTCTCAACCGTCTGAGGCCTAAGCCTCTTCATTTTTGGGGAGACACACTTGCGACCATTTCACAGCGCATTGTTTGGAATTATTGCTATCTCCTGCCCATAGGAAATTTGAAGAATTTGCTCTATTACCTTGTGAGTCTTTTTCGGAGAGAAAAACCTGCAGTCCAGTAGTAACTATAGCTCTGAAGCACCGTGTGAACTAACTCAAGTCTGCCAGCCTTTGAAAGGAGTGAAGATGACCAGGAATGGATCTTTTTGCGCATTCTGTCAATGAGAGGCATGCATAATGAGTGAGTCAGGGATTTTTGTGTTAGCGGCAGCCCGAGATGCTTAACGGGGAGAAGGCACAAGGGAATCCCCAGAATTTTCTCGAGATCACAAGTATTTTTGGAAGAGAACAACTAACTATTATGTGGATTAAGCTGAAGACCTGACATCTTGGAGAATGATTGGAGGAGGGACCGCAATCCATATGCTGAGGAGGGTTCACCATCAGTAAATATGATCAGGTCATCCGCGAACGGGAGATGAGAGATGTTCACTTCGGCCCTGAGGTATAGTCCAACTGATCCCGTAGCAATAGCTTGTTCAATTTGCACTGAGAGAGCCTGCATAGTGATAGCAAAAAGCAACGGGGATAGGTGATCTCCTTGTCTTAGGCCACAACAGCGTTGATGAAACCTTGTGGGCTGCCATTGATTAAGACAGAGAAGGACGCTGTTCCAACACATTGAAGTACAAGTTGAATCCATTGAGCTGGAAAATGCATTCCTTTCAGTACCTTCTCTAAGAAATCAAACCTCACACTGTCAAAGGCTTTTCGGAGGTCAATTTTGATACAGGTCCTTCCTTTAATGGTTGGATAGTTCAAAGCACGGGTTAGTTCATGAGCTAGAAGAGTGCTATGAACGATGTTTCTTCCTCTAACAAAAGCCGACTGGTTCAGACTAATGAGCCTGGGGAGAACCTGTTGAAGCCTCTCAGCCATAATTTTGGTAATGGTCTTGTAGACCACATTACATAGTGAAATGGGTCGGCAAGCTTGACTTTTGGATTGAGGGAGATGAAAGTATGATTCAGTTGTTTCAGCAGATTTCCTAAGCGAAAGAAAGAGAGAACAGCATCGATGAAGTCTTGCTTCACAACAAACCAGAATTTCTGGAAAAAATGGGCTGAGAAGCCATCAGGTCCAGGCTACCTTCGGCTTCATTGAGAAAAGGGCTTGCTTTACTTCAGATATGGAGACAGAGCACACAAAGCTTCCCCTTCTACTCAGGAGAGAGGAACCAAGTTTTCCAATTTAGGAATCGGAAAGGGAGCTGATGTATTTAAAAGCCTTTTGTACTACTCCACTGCATAAAAATTTATGAAGCTAGGATCTTCAGAAGCCGTACCATCAGGAAGCAACATCTTACGAATGGTGTTTTTGGCTATTCTGGATTTTATGGAAGAGTAGAAGAACTTGGAGTTCCTGTCGCCCTCTGAGAGCCATAATTGGGGGTTTTTGCCTTAGGAATGACTCCTCACACTGCAGCTTGATAAGGTAATTCTTTTTGCCTCCCTTTCAAGGTGCAGAAGGTTTGTATTTGAAGGCTTTATTGAAGTCACAAATTATAAAGTGTGACTCTAATTAGAGATTTTATTAAGTTAGAGAAAGATAAAAACATTGTTGAAAATAATAGATGAATACATTTTGAAAAATTAAAGGAAAAAACAGATGGAAAGGAGTTTTGAAATGAGACCACCAAAAACAATAGAAAGAGACAAAAAGACAGCACTTCCCACTATAATGGTGAATAATTTTTGCACCGTTGAAGGTTGAGAGCGAGTTGAAATGGGCTATTTTTATTGGGAACATGTACTCCCACTAATCTTTTTTTTTCTTCTCCCCTACCCTATTAAACCTACCAAATCCTAACCCCACCACTACTTATGTACAATATTTCTCTAACTAGCTTTCAATCCCACCACCCTTCTTGCTTCTTCCTCTCACTCTCCTCCACCCTCCTCCACTCATGCTATCCCCCCCCCCCTTTCCTACCCAACCTTCTTTATCTCTCTCTCCATCGACCCCTCCTCAACATTCCCTCTCTTTTCCCTCCGCTCCGCTCCCCCCTCTCTGCCACCCGCCACCTTTGGCCTCTCTCTCTCCCCAGTCTTTTCTCTTGCCCCTCCTTGACATTGTTATTGTTGTCATCGCATAACCGATAAAAAGGATCGGAGAAAAAAAGGGTGGTGGGATTAATGAATTTTTAACCAAAATGTTATTTTTAAAGATTTTTTGAGATACTGTGCAAAAAAAATTTGAGTGATGGGAGTAGCTGCTTCCATTTTTTATTTTGTAGAGTATATAAAGCATAAGTATTAATTTTTTTTTAAAAGAAAAAATTGGTGTTCCGAGGATTTAATCATTTGACCTCATTTATAGATAGGGGGTGCTAGTTGATTTTTCTAATTTCAATTTGTCATAAATATTAATTGTTTATATATATATTATGAATTAAAGTGAAGAAGAGCATAGACAAATTGGTAATTGATGATTCAATTTGAGGTTTAGGTTTACATGTAGTGTGTTATTACACTCAATCATTTTTATAGTCTTAAATATAGTCTTGTATATCTTGTTAGCTTATTCCACTCACCATAATGATGTACACCTACTTGGAATTTTTTAAAATTTTCTACAAATGATTTCATTAAATTCATTAGAGTATATATTTCACATTTTATAAAAGCATATACCTCAGAGTCAAATCGGAAATTGATATTCAACTTGAGGATAATTGGGTGCATGTGCAATATTCACAATGCATAGGTTTAGGTTTATATATAGATTGTTGTTACACTCAGCATTTTTACAATCTAAATGCAATCTCATATAACAAATCCTTCTCACTCATTGTAACGAGTTATATATATCCTCAGAAATTTTTCACATTTTTCTATAAATGATATCATCCAATTCATTAGAGTATACACTTCACTTTTTATAAGAATAAATACCTCATTAAATGAAATATAATATTCTTAAAAAATCAAAACATGTGTGGATTTACATTAAAGTTAGAAAAGGGATTCTACATAACATTATCTTAAAAAAATGGAAAATGTTAGACTCAATCATATTTATCAACCAAAACTCAGACCACACATGTTTTTATTTTTAAAAAAATATTAAATATCACCTAATGAGGTATATGCTTTAATTAAAAATGTATATCGATCCATTTTGAGTTGAATGAACCCATTTTTAATAAGTGTAAGAAAAAATTTAACGAGCTATTACAATGTTTAACTAGGTATATGCTTCACTAAATTTGTAACGAGGTATATATAATAGTATTTTGGTTGGTAAAAATAGGGCGTTGTTACACCCAGACTATTTTCAGCCACAATTCCAGCCCTATATGCGTAGAAAATTAACAATGCATATGCTCATGTTAACAAGGCACATGCTTTGAAATAATTTTTTTACATTTTCTATAAATGCATCCATACAATTCATTAAAATATATGCTTCATTTTTTATAGGAACATGTACCTCAGTAGATGGGGTATACTATTTTTTAAAAATTTAAAATACATATAAACTCTAATTGAGACTGAAAATGAAGCAGGACGTAACATTATCCAAAAAGGAAAAAATAGCAGCACTTAAAAAAATTCACAAGTCACAAGGCTTGGCCCATTGTGGCTGTGTTTGTGGAGTTGCATAGGCCCATGGTCAGGTCAGGTAGATGGGCTCCGTATCTAGAGCGGATCATCATCAGTCAAATAAAGCAAAAGCTTAATGGGCTATTGCATTCAAAAGCTGTTATCGGAGAAAGCTGGGGAGTTAGCTTTATGTAAAATTAATTTTAAACACAGCGTTTACATAAATTCAATTTTATAATCCCGCTATTAAACGATATCTATGTAGTCTATACTAGGGCTGGTAAACGAATCAATCCGCTCGGGCTCGACTCGGTTTGAGCTCGTTCAGACTCGTTTATTTAGACAAATGAGCGAGCTTGAACAAGTTTTAAAGCTCGGTTAGGCTCGGGACCTGTATTGAGCTTCATTTTATGTTCAAATTCGACACGTTTGTGTTATTAAAACTTAGTTGAAGCTTGACTAAACTCCTTTATAAAATCATAATATTAAATTAATACAAAGTTATGCTCGTTTTAAGCTCATGAACTTGGCTCATTTAGGCTAAAAATTTATTTTCAATCCCTAAAAATCCTAAAATGGAGAAGAACGCTAGGCTCGTTGGGGCTCATGAGCTCGACTCAGCTCGGCTTGGCTCGACTCGTTTATAAACGAACCAAGTTTTAACATGTCAAAGCTCAACTCGTTCGACTCGTTTACCACCCCTAGTCTATACTATGCATAGGGATGAGCACATTTAAAATTTTAGCATTTAATACAAATTTTAATATGCGAAAGTCCAAAATCAAAGATCCATTAACCAAACAAAAGACTATACCCAATTCATTGTCTGTTCTGGACCTCCTAACCAAGTTTAAGTTAGAATTTATATTAAAAAATATGTTAAATTTTTTTTTCCAAAAAATTTAAATGGGTTTTTGGCATGTATGCCATCCAAAAACATATTATTTATTTTTATACCACTATGAATTTTTAAAATTTAAAATGTAATAAAACATTAAAATCTAGATAAATACCAAGAGACAATAAAGATGAAAGAAAAATGGTAAAATGAATATTATAAAATGTTAATAGTGATTTGAAAATCAACAAAAGTCTAATTTAAAGATCCACTATTATAGTTGGTTGGTCTTCAAAAATATAAAATCTTGAATGAGAGACCTATCTTTAGGGTTGTCAGGTCTTCAGAAGTCCAAAATCTTCAATGTTAGTCTCTAAAATAATAAAAAAATTATTAAATTCAGTCCCACTTCTAACCCCAAATGCATTCTACATCTTTTTTTTATTTTATTAAGATAATATACATTATTTAATGAGATATGAACTTTTGTAAATAAAAGAAAATATATACTCCAATTAATTATATGAATACATTAAAAAATGTGATGAAAAAAATAAAATTTTGTAATATATATTACTCATTATATTAAAAAGATACATAAAATCTAATGAGACTGTAAAATGATTGGGTGTATTGTTCTTCATAAAATAAAGAGAGAGAAAAGTTAACAAACTTGCCAACATAAAATCCATACAGAGAAAAGCCAAAGATCAATGCGAATTACAGTAACGGATATTACAAGGGACATTGTTTTTCTCTCATAAACTGTAATCATGGGATATCATCATCTCTTCCACAAAAAAAACAAAAAAAAAAACAAAAAACACCCGCACCTTGTATTCCTCCTCTCTCTCTCTGCTGTTCACAATCTCCCGTCCAAAAATATGAAGGGTTCAAACTTGACCTCTGATAAACGTCGGGTGAGTTCATTATTTTGGTTTTTAAGTTTCCTCTTCTAGTTTATTTTGAATATTCAAGTTCTAATGAAAAAAAAATTTGATGTTTAAATTGATCATATATTTGAAGAAACCAAAAAAAGAAATTCACCAACTATAATTATTATCGAAAGCACATGACTACTTTCATTTTCATGTATCAAACTTTAACATGCGTTTCATGCAAGGGGGACATTTATTTCCACCCCACTGAATATTCAACTCATCCCATGAAAAAAAAAAAGACTTTTTTTATTTATTTTGGAGCCACCCACCCCTGCGTCTTGTCGTCTTCTTCGTCAACATGGCCTACGCCGGTCCGCCCACGGTTACGTCTGCTCCCTCCGCCGACCCCCGATCCAGCTCCGCCTCCTCCGTCCCCACTCTCCTGCACGGCCACCACATCTCCCTCTCCTGTCAAGAACGAGAGCCCGGCGACGACGTCAACGGCGTTGTGGTGGTCCTCCTCGGGATCTTGGAAGAGCACGGCATCGCCATCCACGGCTTCGACAGGATCTTGTGACACGGCGACAAAGAAGTGTTGACACCCTTGACGGTGACGGTTGCCGGGATCTCGTTCTTGACTGGAGAGGAGATGTGGTGGCCGTGGAGAAGGTTGGGGACGGAGGAGGAAGAGGCGGAGCTGGATCGGAGGTCGACGGAGGAGAGACAGCGGAGAGCAACGTGGAGGTGGAGGGAGCAAACGTAGTTGGAGGCCACGTCGACGGAGAAGACAACGGGGTGGGTTCTACTTAATAAAAACATGAATTTTTTTATTTTTTGATTTTTTGGTTCGGAGTGGGTTGAAGATCTATAGGGGTGGAAATATAAGCCCCCTTCAAGAAAACCAGACCCACCATACTATGTGGTGAAAGAAACTAAGCAGTGATTATCTCATTTTAGTATAACAAAACTTACTTGTGCTTTTATTTTTAAAAATATTATAACCGTCGTTTACAGCCATGCCTACTGTTCACATATGCTATTATTTATTTATTTTAAAAAACAAATCATCTAATAGGGTTTATAATTTCATGACAATGAATTTCATATATGCCTATTTTTAAAAAGAAGTGAAAATTTATCAATAACTTGTTGGATAGCTAACAAGATATATGAAACTACAAACGAGATTGTATTACGATTTGTATGTAACGTCAGTCATTTTTTCATAATGCAATCTATTACACAGTCTGCACGGACAGTTTCGTGAACCGTTCATATACCTCCATTGTCATCTAGCAAATTATATACCTGCTTAAGCGAGGTATATTACTCTTTAAAAAAATTTATTTATATTTTTTAAAATAGATCCATTCAATTCAATATTGAACGACATACATTTTTCATTAAGCACATAACTTATCAGAGAAGATTTACTATTTTAAAAATCAAAATATGTGCACACTATCCGTAAAATTGTCTCTAACATTATTCTTTTCTTAGGATAATGTTACATAAAGCCCCTTTTCAACCTTCATTCTAGTCTACACGTGTTTTGATTTAAAAAAAAAAAATAATATACATCATCTAATGAGGTTAATACTTTCATAAAAAATGAAGCATATACTCTAATGAATTGTATGAATGCATTTATAAAAAATGTGAAATTTTTTTATTGAAATATACACATCGCTAATGTGAGTGTATGTTCCAATAATTTTCAATCAACACATATGGGTCTAGAAAAGAAATGGTGTATAACAATATTTTGTTTTAGGAAAAAATCAATATAACTCCTTGCAAAGTTAGCTAAATTTAAAATTAAAAATTACCACAAGTCCCTAAAAAGTATGTATAGTTAACAGATTTAGTCTCTAAGTTAAATTGTTCCACTAAATACATTCAAATAAGTCTCTACAAAATATGAAAAATTCAATTTAGTCCTTTTGATGACAAAAATGTCTCTGTTTTTCCTGAAAATTCTCTTGATATTCTAAATTCACCAATTGCACGAAAAAAGGAGGAAAAAATCGATACAACTCTATGAAAAGTTATGAAAATAAAAAAAGTCTTCATAAAATCAGTAAATCCTCTTAAAGTCAACCACAAATCTTATTAGTGTATTACAATAATTTATCAAGCAAATGTTAGAAAGGTCTTATAGTAATTTATCTTGTATGGTTATAGTTAACCACAGTTCTGGTTTGTTTCGGTTACAATAACAATTAAAATAAATATTGTTTAATAAAATATAGACCTTATGTGATTTACTGATTTTATATGGACTTTTTCGATTTTCATGAGTTCTTAGGGATCTATACCAAATTTTTAAAAATAAAGGGTAATAACATTCTAATAACTTTTAATGTATAGTTGGAGTTAACCATATACCTAATTAGTTAGAGTGATGGTAGGGACTTGTAGCTATTTTTTAATTTTATAAGATCCAAGACCGATTTATCTAACGTTCCACTGAGTTATATCGATATTTTTTATTTTAAATTACTTATTTTTTAAAAAGTTGTTGAAAACAAAGTTAATTTTCCTAGGCTCCCTTCCCGCGCAAGCGAGATCATCCCATCTTCCATGGCCCGCACAGAGAAGACCCAATCCCCTTCCCTGCGCTCGACATCCTCCGCCCACGGGATGTCAGCACCGACACAAAGATCGGCATCTCCTTGTCCAACATCCTCTCCTTAGACCCCAACCATCCCCCCGCCGAATCCGGTGACAAGTCATCCATCAATAGATCGAACTCGGCCTCCTCCCTGAGCCGATCCGGCTCGAAGAGGCAATGGGGGTCATCTTCGACGCGTTTGGTCCCGCCGAAGCAGATGACAGGATCCTGGAAGAGCCGAAGATGAGTGAGGAGGTTGCGCCTGAGAATGGAACGTCGTCGAAGGCGGAATACAAGGTTTTGCTGCCTCGATCGGCCGCTTCGTTCTATGGAAGCAACGCGTCGCAGACCGATGTGTTGGATTTGTGCGAAAGCGTATGCAGGCCGAACAGGTTTCTGAAGGTGGGGAAGGCTGAGGTTAAGGCCGGCGTTCCCGGGAGGTTCTTGCATGCGGTTATTGGGCAAGAAGTTGTAGGTAGATTTTGCTTTGAAAGGAATCATGCTTAATCCAAACCCGTTTTTAAACACCCTCTGCAGTTCAAACTTTTAAAGACAAAAAATTAAACATTAGTTATTAAAAACACACATTTGCAAGAATCTAATAAGATAAGTGTGCATGCTTCCTGAAAAATTGTTGTCAAACTTTGTTTTGGGTGAAGAGATATTTTCCATACCCATTTCAGACACATTTAAGGCCTTGTTTGGAATCAATTTTCAAAATTAAATTTTTCATAAAAAAATATATACTCAACAAACTTTATTTTTCATAAAATCAGCTCTCAATCAGCTTTTTCATAAATTAAAAGCTTTCGTTATTGACTTCTAATGGAAATTAAAATGTCAAACTAAAAACTAAATTTTAAAAAGACCTGTTTGGAAAAGATTATTAGAAAACTAATTTTACAAAGTAAAATCAGTTTGACAATTGGTTCCAAACTAGACTTGGTAAACCCTTCAACGCCTGCAATACTCACTGGAGGGATAATATATTACTGTGATGCAGATGCTGGTTCTGTTGTTTCGACCATCACCTACGCATTCTACTTGAACGAGATGCTAGAAGACAGCAAGTCCTGCACGGTGCCGATCATCAACGTGAAGCGAGCAGACCTGAACGCGCAAGGAGCTCATGTGGCTGCTTCACTCTTGCCGCGTCGATGAGTCGGATCTGATTTTCATAGATGAGGCATGTATCAACCAGATATTCCTCCTGCATAACGAACAAGAACAATATTTCAATGGCAATGACATGAATTGAAAGAAAAAATGGCAAAACAGGTTGATCTTTCCTATCATGATACATATGGGAATCTGAGACTGGTACTTCTGAATGGTGACAAGCTCCCAACCAAGCAAGAGGTACTGTTTGAGTAAAGGTTGTTTTCATATGATATTAGTTCAAATGAAGCATTCAAAACTTCTTTCATTTACAGGCATTTAAGGAGGCTTTGGTTGAAATCTTCAACTGCAAACAGGTAACCCCTTGTTGTACTTTCGATAATCCATTGCTTGAATGCTTCATACACGAAGATGCATCTCTCATTTCATTGTAATGTTTCATCTTATAACAGAAGGTTTCTCCATATCCTTTGGTCGATGCACTTACCACTGGACAGGTACTAAATGGTATCACCAAAACACCAATTCATTGATTTGCATTTAGATGATGCTTGGACCTATAATTCAATGGTTGACATCAGAATTTGCAACCATGAAGTCATGGGTTCAAATCTCCTACCACTTTCCTAACAAATCTGCATTCAGATGTCACAATTTTTCCAAGTAACAAATAAAATAAATAAATAAAAAGTAGAGCTCTTCAAATCAAATGGACAATAGACTCATTCTGATTAATGAAGTCTTCATGCACTTAGTCAGATAATGTTTCCAGAAACTTTGTTATACCACACCGAACAAATAAGTTAGACAGAGTGTGCATACATTTATAGATGTCTATTGAGCATCCCTATGAAAAAAGGAGCCTAAATGTGGACTCTAAGACTTTGAGTATTGAAGCTGTCATGCTATGTCTATGTAGAGAACTGTCACGAATTAAATTTGTCTATAGAGCAGCATCTTAAATAATAGTAACAAAAATAAATGTCCTCAAGACACACTTACAGATGCTAAATTAATTCTACATTTACTCCTCATACAATTCACAAGCAATAACATAGTAATTAGTAAGTTACAGCTTCCAGAATCACTCTTTGTACATCACCATTGATGCCATTAGCCACTCAGATGGAAAACATCTTTTATATCTGTAAGGTAAAAAAAAAGATATAAAATCTTATTTGCTATAGTATACTTCATCCAGCAGCCATACTTTTAGCCCAATTTACCACCTCAATTGTTATATACCTTCATTTGGAATATATTGCAGAAAAGAACAGGTTTAGCCAAACAGGT